>JASPKZ010001981.1:0-600000 GCA_030220185.1 Diploptera punctata
CCCATCTAAAGGTTTTTCTTATTATTTATTAAACTGTACATAACCACTGATTAATATTATCTTGTATATAGGCAAATAAGTTTTCACAATGTAGACAGATTTTTTTGAAGCGGTGTAATAGTATTTTAAAATGCAATAGGAAGTATCATTAAGAAGTTTGTTTAATAATTAAGACATTTTGTCTGTACATTCTTACCTCTTATGGTTGTTTTTGTAAAATATATGTTTCAAGGCTTCTGAGCCCCATCGTCAGCAATTACAGACTGTAATCAGAAGCCTTGAAACATATGTTCGACAAATACAACCCAAAGAGGTAAGAATGTACAGACAAAATGTCTTAATTACTGTAATATGTTTTCTGCTGCTAATTTTCATTAAGTCTTTACAAAGCCTTTACTCGGATGGGAAAGGCCATTCAATTTTGCTCCAATGTAGGCTGAGATTATGTTACGAGCCTGAAATCTTCAGACTCGGAATCCATGACTTTAAGTTTCTCCCAGAAAACTTTTTGTTTTCTAGGATTCATCCATCCTAATAATATATCGACCCCAGCCAGATTTTAACCCTTGACTCTTGGGACGAGCAACTTAATCCCCAGATCACAAGCCGGATATTGAAATATATACTATTTTATAATCGTTTTGTTAGAATCATATAAGCAGAATTCAGTAGTTTATGTTTTTCTCTTCAAGTTTTTTTTAAGCTTTCTGCCACAAAAAAAAAATAAGATGACTGCAAATTAAATTTCCTTGTGAGAAAATAAGTAATATGTTCCAGGTAACTGCCATTAATAATATTCACAAATGCAATCCTAATAGGCACGTTGCAATTCGATATATTAAATGTTTGTCTCATGATATTGGTCAAATTATGTGTAGTTTTACTGTACAGATAGAAATATTGTAAATGCATTATAAATTCTCACATGCCTGTGCTGCACCCTCTCTTCTAGCCACTATTATGCCATGACTTACTTGTTGTAGTCAGAAATCCAAAGATTCATTCATTCACCTATAATGAATATCCATCTATAGTAATTCTGCCCGAAGGCAGGTCCTTCACTGCAATCATAGCATTTTCATGCTATGCTTGCAGCTTTACTAGGGAATTGTGTAGGTGTGGTAGCTTCCCGTTGCTTTCCACACCGGTGAAGGATGATGGTGATGATGATGGTAATGACAAGGATGATGATGATGGCCATATGATTTCGGGGACCGTTTGGACCTTAAAGTTTTCCTGACATTTGATTTACAGGTGAGGAAAAACCCCGATAAAAACCTCACCCAGAAAAACTGCCCCGACTGGGGATCGAACCCGGGCCCCGCTGCGTGACAAGGCAGCACGCTACCTCGAGACCACAGCGGTGGACATAATGAATATAAATTATCTGAAATGTATTTATACATCTGCAAAGAAAGTGTTTATTTAAAGTTTTATTTGTAATATACATCACGGCTATGGTCTTGGGCTAGCATCACTGTTTTGTTTGCAGAGGGCCTGAGTTTGATCCCCAGTCATGACAGATTTCCTGGATGATGGTTTTATTGATGGTTTCTCTGAACCTGTACGACAAATGTTAGGAAACTTTAAGGCCTAAACAATCTGTGATCATCATATTCGCCAGGTTTAGTATGAATGTGAGTGAATTGTGCATCTTGTCTTAAATATTTGTGTTGTCTTGGGGCAGGTCCTGGATTGGAGGTCCTCAGTAACCATGTGTGATCCAAAGTCTCTCTCTCTCCCAACCTATAAGATATGGGGTTAAATTACAATAGAGAAGAGAAGATCTGTATAATATATGTGTGTGTTCCAAAGCCACCTGGTGCACCTTTCATGCTTTGGGTTTCATCATATTATGTAGAAAAATAGTTTAATGTGGTCTATTTTTATTTTACGTAGGTGATGTTTACTTTTATTGTGTATAATATAAGCATGTTGAATATCCATTGTATAATTTTTTATAATAAAGTAATGTATGAGTAATATATTTTTATTAAATGTACATAACTAGTACCAATAAATTACTCCTCAGAAGGTTGTCCCTAAAGAAAATCTGAAATCTACTGTCTTATGATTGGTTGTTTCACAAAGGACTACAGTTTCTATCAATAACAAATTTGTCAAAAATATGATAGAAAATTTGAGATGATATAATTATGTTAAAAACATATAAACGTTCAAATTTGTTTTATCTGCATTATGTTAGTTCAAATTGTGAAAGAAA
Organism: Diploptera punctata; assembly: GCA_030220185.1. Classification (NCBI taxonomy): domain Eukaryota; kingdom Metazoa; phylum Arthropoda; class Insecta; order Blattodea; family Blaberidae; genus Diploptera; species Diploptera punctata. The sequence continues at coordinate 2,225 of JASPKZ010001981.1, forward strand.
TCAATCATAAAATACAAATGAAAAAACGTATAGTGGTGGTCTTTAAGTCGACCATCAAAAATTTACTTTAAAAGCAGTCTTCTAATAGGGGATATCTCCTCATCCTGAATACAATCTGGACCTTTACACCATAATTGGAAAATGTTAACATTCTTCTTCTTTATTAGGAATTTCTTTATAATACAGTAGTTTTTCTACAACCCATTGTAAATTTTACTCCTCCATAAATCCCTATTCTCTGCATCACACTCTGTTATCCTCTCGACACTATACTCCTATTATGCACTCCTTGAATTCACTTTCTTTTGATCTCCCTTTTCTTCTGTTGCCCTCCGCTTCAAGATTTAATATCATCTTAGGATCCTGTCATCTGACATTCTCTTTGTGACCAAACCATTTCAGTCTTCTTCAATAACTTGTGGAATGTCTTTTTGAACATCCATTACTTCTGTGATTTTAGCATTTCTAATTTTGTCTCTTTTTGAATTTCTAGAAATCCTCCTCCAAAATTGCATCTGTCGCCTATAGTTTATGTGCTTGCTCTCTGCTTAATGCCCAATATAGTATAGGGATTTCCAGCCAACCTAGACTCTGCCTGTCACAAGCCAGGAGAAATGGGGAGTGATGGAGGAATAACACCTCTTTAAAAAACCAGGGTTCATTCTGGCCTGGATGATAGTACTTTGTGACAGCTCCTTGCTAGGATACGGCAACTGCTGCCTTGTAAGGATATGTTGGTTCGTCAAAGCCTAGAGGAAGGAAACCTTGAACAAAAATCATCTGGTCCTCCAGGTTGAGGATTATAACAATGGCCCAGCTCCCCATTTTATGGAAAAAAATTAACTATGCTAAAGAAATTGATGTGAAGAAAATATCAACATCTGAATATAATTTATTGCAAGCACATTAATACTACTGAGTTCAGGTAAGATAATTTATTTGAGCAGAGGTTGCTGTTACTAATTTAACTATCACTTAAATATGTACAAATTGAAGACTAAACTCATATATCAATAGCTATCATAGAAAGATTCTGAATTTACAAACCAAATGTCTTGCATAGTTGCCTAAATAGGAAAAAAAATGTTAATATTTTTATTCTCAATTGTTGTATTATTAGATTTCAATGGGATACAGGATTTAAATAACTACTATTCTACCCCTCTGGCACACAGTGACAAGAATATAGCCTTCATTAGGTTTATTACATAATATGAGCAAATACAGGCAGTAAGACATTTATAAACTTATCAAAAGCATCGGCGTTGGTTGGGAAGAGAGAGAGAGTCATCTTACAGAGGATCAGAATATATAGTCATAGGAATAATCCTTTCCAAGTAATTGTGATTGGTTTCAAAGAGTAGTTGTATGCAGAAATTTCACTATATTATAATACAGTAAAGAGATCTCAACACAGAATGGACAAAAATTTAATAAAGCAACTTCATTTTGGAAAAAATGCAATAATACAAAAAAATCATACTAACTTAAAATTAACAGAAATTCACACTGGGCTATTTTTATGCAGTTTATTTCTAGTGTGCCTACATGTAAAAAAAATTGAGATTCTTATAATTGGTCAATTTCCAACAAAATAGGCATAGATTACATAGAAAAAAAATATCAAAATAACCAAATAGGTTTATATATAACATAAGACAATTTACTTGCCTTCAGTCATCTGATGACTATCTTAAATTAAAAATTCAGTTAATCAAAAAACAAATCTTGGTACTTATAATAGCTATTTATAGCTAGAGCGAGGAATTATATGAAGAAAATTATAAGAAAATATGAAATCATAAAGACAAAATATGAAAATTATGACACAAAAATATAATGAAGCTACTATTTTCTAAACTTTTTACATATATTTATATGCATAGACGCACTACGACTTATAAGTGTACATACAGCACAAACAGAACTTATTTATAGCACAAGAAATCAAAATGTTCACTGTATTTTGATTATAATTTTTCATTATTTTTGACCCAATATAAAATATCATATTCATGATCTGAAACAATTTTAATGGATCATACCATAGCGTAGTTGTATAAGGAAACGTGGTACAAACAGGGAAGTCGTGAGTTCGAGTCTTGATATGGTCAAGATTTTTAGCTGGACCAGACCTTCTGATGGCATTGTAGACCTGGGATCAACTCAGATCCTAATGGAAGTGAGTACTATATGCATGTTCTGGGCACAAATGTAGCCATCAGGCAGATCTGACAACCCGGCAGACATCTAGTGCCTTTTGTCTAGAAAGATGGAAAATTCAACATGCCACTACCCCAAAGGCCTCCCAAGACTGTAGTGGAATTATTTCATAAATCAAATCTGAGAATTTATATATAATACAATTAATTAATGTATTGAATGATTTTTAATTATGAAATTTAAACATATGCAAGAAACAAAACATTGCAACCCAAACTAACAAGTTTCCATGAAATATAGCACTGACAAAGTTTAGAGTAGGTACCGGTATAGTTTGGGTTATTGCTATCTTTACATTGCATGAAGATATTAAATTCATGTAGATGCAAATGTAACAATAACATTAAATTGGACGATTTAGAATACAAGTAAACCATTCCAGTATGTCATATTTGGAGAGACAAGATGTTAAAAGTTATTAGTCCATAATTGAATCTAGGGATTGTTTCAGAACTCTCTTTGCAATTACAGTTACATTTAATATTGAACTATAAACATGGTGAAATGTAGTTAGAATTATTTTAACGTTAGTTTTTTTGTATATATGAAATAGGTCTTGCATAGTGTCTAGTCTTGGTCTACTTGTGCTATGAACAATCAAATTGTCAATTATTAATTTTGTTCATAACACATAGATAGGATTTTTTTTTAATATTTTGTGATAGTAAACTATACAGCCTATCTGTCAGAATTGTTTTGCAGAATGAAAAATTATGCTCAACATCACATGATGTTATGGGAGGATACTCGTATCATGCTATATTTGATACTTTGATGTAAGTGAGAAAAATGCTGGCCTAACCTACATCAACGTTACTAATTTCACAAAGCACTGCTTCAAGTTTCTTACATTTCAATTCTGTAATCTGTTCACAGAGTAAAGACTGTCCTCAGGTAGCAAGAACGAACTGACAGCTACCTGACTACAGAAAATTCCAATATTGTTATTCTACTTATTCATCTAGGCTCATGATCTTGTTCTGGGGGACAAAAAACTCCATCGAACTTGACACTCTGTGACTCATCATCCAATTATTTGCTTTTATAAAGATACTGAAAAATTTTCACTTGTCTACCACATTACATTGTCAAAAATTACACAAATACATTCATTTCAAAAATATTTTAATGAATTCCTAGAACTTTTATTGAAAAAAAAATATCGGAATTTGAAAGTTGAAAAATATGGAGGAGTATGAAATTTTCACTAAAATATGAACATTTTGTTAAAATATTATGAAATATGAAGTTTTTTGTTGGTCTTATTTGATTCTGCATATCATAAAATGTAAAGATACTTAACCTCAGCGCTCTCTGACAAATAGTTTAAAACATGAAATTTTATAAAATTCCTCTCTCTATTTATAACAAATATGAGAAAGTTTGAATTTCATATAATTAAACATCGCATTACTTTTTTAATTTTGGTGTGTGCGTGTATTATACCGTACATATATTTCACAAAACTATTACTACGTGTAGGCCTAATTACATTGAATTGTTATAATATTAAACAAACTTCAAAGAAATAAAAATAATATTAAAATGAATAGCACGAAAATGGAAACCAACCCAATTTATTTAAGACTTTTTAAATTTTGGTGTGTGCGTGAATTATACCGTACATATATTTCACAAAACTATTACTACGTGTAGGCCTAATTACATTGAATTGTTATAATATTAAACAAACTTCAAAGAAATAAAAATAATATTAAAATGAATAACACGAAAATGGAAACTAACCCAATTTATTTAAAACTACGTACATCTACACTAATTTATAATATTGAAAATAAACTATAATATAGTATAAAATTAATTATATCAGAATTGAAAACATTGATGCAGTATGGATAAATAATGAAAGCAGACGAATTTTTGCTATGGGAAATAAGAAAACATAAGAAAGATGATGCGCGGATACCCAATTCAGCCAACATAATACGGAGGGAAATTGGAATTCATTACCAACATAACTGAAAAGTTAAGTTAAAACCGGTATACGCAACTGGCGGTTAAAAGCAGGTGGTACAACGCATATTGACTTTGTACTCCTGCTAGCCTTAAGCGTCAGATGACTAACTGGGGAGTTACCTGAAGTTCGTACAACCGGCCCTAATTAGAATTATGTATGATATCCTATCACTAACAAACTTAATATCTCGGATAGCGGATAGGATCCTCCTTCTGACTAAAAAACCCGTTCCAAATGCAGGTCTTTCTGCACCCCCATAGTATAATGAAAAGCTTCCTGATTCCTGACTACCTTCTCCTGGCCACCTAACTTCCTGCAAAGCGACTATATCAGAAAATAGAAAATTAAACACCCTATTGTTTGCAGATGACAGGATCTACACCTTGAAATGCCATAATTTTTGTTTTTTCTGTAGATATCTTTAATCCATATTCTTCTGTAATTTTGTTAAGTTCATACAGACCTTTCTGTAGATTATCTTCGGAATTTGCTATTATTATTTGGTCATCTGCAAACAATAGGGTGTTTAATTTTCTATTTTCTGATATTCTTATTCCAAATTTATATGTTTTGTTCCAGCAACATATTACTTCATTGATATAAATTGCAAAGAGTGTTGGGGATAGGGGGCAGCCTTGTCTCACACCACGATTTATAATTCCTTCTTCAGAAAATCTGTTATTTAATTTAATCTTTATGGTGTTGTCTTTGTAAATATTTTGTATGTTCTGCCGAAGTAAATTTGGTATATTTCTGTCTTCCAATATATTTAAGAGTTTTGATCTCTTGACTGTGTCGAATGCTTTTTCAAAATCTATGAAAGCAAAATGTGTTTCTAAGTTGAATTCTCTTCTTTTTCAAGCAATAGTTTAACAGAAAATGCTGAATCAATACAAGATCGTCCTTTCCTAAATCCATTTTGACATTCCATAAGGAATTTTTCACTGAAACTTTTCAATTTTCCATTTAAAATGTCTGCATAAATTTTGTAGCATGTGTTTAACAAACTGATTCCCCTATAGTTGTCCATTTTTCTCTTGTCTCCTTTCTTGAACAGGGGTATAACAATGCTTGTCTTCCATTCCTGTGGTATATCTGCATTTTTGAATACATTATTAAAGAAGGACAACAGTCTTTCATGGAACTGTTTGCCTGCATATTTGTACAATTCAGAATTCAAGCCATCTGTGCCAGTTGCCTTCCCATTTTTTAATTTCTTTAAACTATTGTTCAATTCTTCCAATGATATTATGGAATCTGTCTCATTATTATTTCGGAAAATATGTTTTGCAATACCCTTAATACGGCAGATTTGGCGGAAGAGGCACCCTACCCTCACTCAGGGAAAGAGAGAGGAACCGCTGCCTTGCGGAGAAGGAGAAACCCCTGGGAGAAACTTCAAAGGCTAAGGGAGCATCCCCTACAGAAAAGCATGCCTGTCCAAGAGGCATTGAGGTGGCAACCCCACCACTGGACTCACCCAACTATAGGCTGGTAACCTATAATGGGGAAAACTTTAAATACTCGAAAGACTACAATTCAGTTTTTGTAGTCGCAGAACAGGCATCATCACCCAATACTGCATTCGGAAGAAGAAGAAGATGTTTTGCAATTAAATGCATGTCCTGTCATCTGGTGGATTTAATTTTAAAAGCGTTCGCGCATGCGCACTTCAATTCTGAAGAACTGAAAAATCATTGAGAGGAAAAGTCATAATTTGTGTACATAAATAAACATATAATAATTCTTTATAAAAAAAGTTTTAAGTATCGTTGCAAAACGTTTAAAATAGTACGAAATATTAGTAAAGACGGGAAAGGTACCTAGAGCAACAGCATCGTATGAATCAGACATAGCCCACTACAGATATGAATGTTGTATGGAAAATAATAGAACAAATTATTCTTAAGTTCTTAAATCAACATATGGTTGATGATAATACCAAATTTTAGAATACTTCAGATTTTCGCCAGACCAGTTTTATCAAGTTTAGAAATTAATAAAAAACGAAATTTATGTACATCCATAATATCCCTAAGATACAATACAATATTTACACCTTTTAATTATTTCTTGACTAAGTTCAAGCCACAATAACTTTTTTCTGTACATCTCTGTATCCCTTCATACTCATGTATAAAACACGATGGTTTGAAACGAAACTACTTAAAATTTCATCACTGAATTTGCTAAAATTACAAACCAAGCGCTCTTTTACCGACATTTTGCCATGAAATCTTCGTTTGTTTTTATCTTTTTTTTTAACCATACCTGGTGACTCAAAATATTCCACCAACTTAAACAGAAAAAAAGTCCCAATAATCTGTAATAACTTATACTTACTTACTCACTGGAACTATCGAACCCGTAGGTTCATGGCCGCGCGGACATAAGCTCTTCATACATCCCTATCCTGAGCTAATGCTTTCCAATCATTCCCTGTATAATCTACTTCCCTCAAATCATAGTTAATGTTGTTCTTCCACCTCATTCTTGGTCTACCAACTGGGGGTTTTTCCTCTGGATTTCCTACAAGAAGCTTCCATGCACGTCTTTCATTCCCCATACATGCAACATATCCTGCCCATCGCAGTCTACGAGACTTAACTGTTCATATTATATCTGGCTTCCTATAAAGACCATGTAGTTCATTGTTATGTAGTCTTCTCCATTCACCTGTCTGTTTATCTCTCTTTGGTCCAAAAATTTTCCTAAGAACCTTATTCTCAAATACTCGTAATCTCCTTTCCTCCCTTAAAGTAAGAGTCCATGTTTCGCACCCATATAATATAACTGGAGAATAATAGTTTTTATATATATTTTCAGCTTAACGTTTTTTGAAAGGAGTTGGGATATCAAAAGTCTCTTCAGTGCATAATAGCATGCATTTCCGGAAATGAGCCTATGTTTAATTTCTTTGTGCAGCTCATTCCTAATTGTGATTATTGTTCCTAGGTATTTGAATTCAGCCACTTCCTCAAAATTTCCCTCATTTGTCATTAGTTGTCCATTTCCATTATATACTGAATTTCTACGTGTGACCATATATTTATTTTTACTGATATTTACTTCCAGTCCTAATTTCTTAGTTTTACTCAATAGTGTGTGCGTATTGGCCTTTAGTATCTCCTCGCTATCGGCCAGTAGTACTACATCATCAGCATACACTAACAGCTTATTAATACCATTCAGTTGTAAGCCTTCCTCATTCCCTAAGATTTAATGGCATGTTCTAGTACAAAATTAAATAGTAGAGGAGATAGTGCATCTCCTTGCTTCAACCCATTCTGGGTTCCAAAAGTGTCTGGAAACGGTTTGCCTACACGCACCCTACTCTTTGAGCCATTTAGACACATTCGTATAAGTGTAACCAACTTTTTAGAAATTCGAAATCCAGCAGGATACTACATAACTTCTCCCTCTTAATTGAATCATATGTTTTTTGAAGTCTACATATAGTTGATGTACAGTACCATTATATTCCCATTTCTTTTCTAAAATCTGTCTTATACTAAACATCTGATCTGTTGTAGACCTGTTTCTTCTAAATGCACATTGATGATCACCTAGAATGTCATTAATATAGGGAGTAAGTCTGCTTACTAATATATTTGTTAGAATTTTGTACGAAGTTGAAAGTAATGAGATGCCCCTGTAGTTGCAATCAGTTTTATCTCCTTTCTTATAAATTGGTAAGATAATTTATTCCTTCCATTCATCTGGAAGAGCTTTTTTTTCCCAAATCATACTAAGCAACCAACGTATCTAGTCCATTAATTTTTCTCCCCCTGATTTTATCAGTTCTGCTGGGATCTCATCTGAACCTGATGCTTTATACATCTTCAATTTTTCAATCGCCATTTCAACCTCTAATGAACTTGGTTCTGCGACTAGCATTTCTGCTGTCTGTAACTTATCCTCCTCAATGTCCTGTTTTGTATGTACATTTAATAGCTGATTAATGTAACTTTTCCATCTATTTAATATACTCCTGGAATCTGCAATCATATCCCCATTTTCATTCCGAATTATGTTTGTTCTAGCCTGAAACCCTTTCTTCTCTATACTAATTCCCTGATATAATACTCTAATATTCCTATTTTTTGCATTCATTTCAAGATCATTAATCTTCTCTCTCAAATATTCCCTCTTTTTACTCTTTAGTAACTTGGTGGTTTCCCGTCTAACACTACCCAATTGCTCTAAATTTACCTCATTTGGCTCGTGTAACCATTTCATTTTTGCTAGCTTTCTTTTCTTTACAATGTCGGCACATTCCTCATCAAACCATTTCTTGTTTTGTCTCTTTTTTAAACAACCAATGCTTTCTGATGCTGACAATTTAATAGTATATCTTATAGCCGCCCTTTCTTTATTTATATCAGTTTCTTCTTCGTTTGCCACATTGTCATCTGAAGATTCCAGTACTTCAAATCCATTAGCAATTTTGATTTGGTATTCTTGCCGCATTTCATCATTTTTCAAGTTTTTTAATTCATATTTTACAGAATTGTCTTTAGCGTTTGTTCCTCTCATAAGCGATAGCCGTTGTCTGATTTTCACTCTGACCAGATGATGATCCGAATTGCAGTCTGTCCCTCTAACTGATCTAACATCAATGATGCTACAGTGCCAGCGTTTATCCACTAATACATGATCTATCTGGTTCCGAGTTTCTCCATCTGGGGACGTCCAGGTGTATTTATGAATATCCTGATGCTGAAATGTTGTGCTCTTAACAATGAGATTCTTTGATGTGGCAAAGGTGACTAATCTAACCCCGTTGTCGTTACTATCTTCATGAAGACTGAATTTGCCTATTGTTGGTTTGAATATATCTTCCCGCCCCACTTTTGCATTAAAATCTCCTAAGAAAATGTTTATATGATATCGTGAAAATTCAAAATTATTTTCAAAATCGCAAAGTACAGATTACTATATGTGATTAATCTCTTAAAACTGGTGTATCTTGAGGATGCCCCTAGGGATCTGCCTGCAGCCCAGGATTATGGAATATTGTTATGATAAACTACTAAATCAAGAGTTACTAAACGGTTGTAAGATTATTGCTTATACAGATGATGCGCTCTTACTTATCAGAAATATTGATGTGCAGACACTTATTCAAATTGGCAATATGGTTCTGAATATTCTATTCCATTGGGGAGTAGAAAATAAACTAGAATTCAACCCCCACAAGTCTCAAGCAATGCTCGTTACAAGCAGGAGAAGTACAGAATTGAACCTAGGTTTACAAAGGAATGGCCAAGCCATTTCATTTGTAACAATATAAATTATCTGGGTGTAATTTTAGATCCAAAACTTACATTCAGACCTCATTTAAAACACCTATCTGCCAAAAGTAGCAAATTCTTAAGAGGTCTGTCAATGGCAAGCAGGCCACCTTGGGGATTAAACCCAGACATACTAAAAATTATATATAATGATGCTGTTAAACATTGTTATTATACTGTGCTGCTGCATTTCAAGATGTTTTGAGGAAAAAGTATGTTCAAAAGGAATTATACCAAATTCAACGAGGATTTGCTTTACGTATATGTAAATCTTATCGTACAATTTCCACTGATGCAGCACTTGTCATTACTGGTATTCCTCCTCTACATCTAAGTGCACTTTATTCAGCTGGCTTAAACAATATTAAAAGAAATCGTACAAAGATATTTCAACAGTTTACTTTTGATATTAATTATCCTATGTCTTTCATGGCTGCTGGACATCCTTTCACACAATATGACAATCTATATGTGCAAATCTGTGGAAACACCCATGCCTATACCATTTACACGGACGGATAAAGATTTACTGCAGGAGAAGAGCAAGTACAAGTTGGATGTGCTTATGTAGTTTATTGTGAAGACAGTGAAGTTTTCTTCAAACTATTCAAACTCTCCCCTACCTGCTCTGTTTTCCAAGCTGAACTATATGCCATAAAAGAAGCAGTACAGTGGTGTCTTCAACACAAATGTAGTGCACGAATTTTTAGTGACTCGTAGGCTTCTCTTCAATCGATCGCAGATAAATTTAATTTAAATCCAAACTCAATAGAAATTAGAAATAACATTAAAAATTACACAAAACACCTGTGACTGTTTTGGATACGAGGGCACCAGAGAACTGTGGGAAATGAACATGCTGATCCACTAGCAAAATCCGCAGCATCTTCTGAGCTTCAATATTAATTTCCAAAATGTCCAATATGCTATGTTAAAAAATAAACTTTTTACTATATCATCACTGATTAGAATGAACATTGGATGAGTGCAAATGGTGCTTTGACTAAAAAGCTCTTCTTTCCTACAGTTCACCATAGGCTAAATATAAAACTTTTATTCCAAATGTCATTTTAACACAATTTATGACTGGCCATGGAAAAGTTGGAAGTTTTTTTAGAAGATTTAATATTAACCCAGACAGTGATCATTATTGTAAATGTTTAATTTGATTGCTCTATATTCGAAAGACAACGATTCTGGTTAAATTTACTTTAAAATGATGATGAGGCTCCTGCCTCAATGTGTGAAGTGATTTTTAAGAAACAAAATTATTATAAACATTTTATGAAATTCATAACAATATGTAGTATTTTCTAAGAAAATTTATGTAATTCATAACTCTCATTCAAAACAATAAGATAATATTTCTGTTTTACAATGTATAGTATAATATTGTTATAGTAAGCAACAACCCTAGTGCTACGGTTTATCTACGGCGCAAAGCACCAGCGCAAAAATTGCTCCCCATGTATTTAAATGGATGTGGTTTATCTACAACGCAAATTGCTGGCGCGAAAAATTTTGCGCTTATGCTACGGTTTATTATACAGCGTGTCGCGCCCGACGTGACGCATTCTCGCGTACGCTCGGTTTCGCATGTAGCGTATACGGTAGAGTGTATATGTTTATGGAATCGTCGCCAGATGGCACAACATATATGGGAAATTAAAATGACCAACGTTCATAATAAATTCCCAAATGTGTTTACAGAAATAAATGTATAAAACCTGTCCCTGCATAACCTAATGAAATAAATTATATACATACTATTTAGTGAACTATAAACTAATCTGATGTACACTAAACTGACCCATCGGAACCTAACAAAATGAAGTGATTGAACATTTATTTCTTAAAATATGGTTTGGAATTAAATGCAAATATTGGTCATTCGCACATATGTCCTGCCATCGGGTGAATTTAATTTTATAAGCGTTCACGTATGCCAACTTCAATTCTAATAAAGAACTTTGAAAATAAATTGAGAGGAAAAGTCATAATTTGCGTACAAAGATAAACATATTAAAATTCTTTATAAAAAAAAAGTTTTAAGTATCGTTGAAAAACGTTTAAAATAGTAGGCCTACGAAATATTAGTAAAGACAGAAAAAGTACCTAGAGCAACAGCATCATATGAATGTTGTATGGAAAATTATAGAATAAATCATTCTTTAGTTCTTAAATAAACATATGGTTGATGAAAATGCCAAATTTTAGAATGCTTCAGATTTTCGCCTGAGCAGTTTTTCCAGGTTTTGAATTTAATAGAAGACGAAATTTATGTACATCCGTAATATCCCCAATATACAATACAATATTTATAGCTTTTATTTATCTCTTGACTAAGTTCAAGCCTCAATAACTCTTTTTTCTGTACTTCTCTGTACTCCTTCATGCTCATATTGTATAGAACTCGATATTTGCAACAAAACTATCTAACTTTCGTCGTTAAATTTGTAAAGTTACAAAACAAGTACTGTATTCCCGACATTTTGTCATAAAATCTGTTTGTTTTTAGCAATTACACCAATGAGTACGCGTAATATATTCTATTTTCATTGTTTGCGCTGGCAAATTGCGTCCCGGATTCAAGTGATTCAAATACACGACGCGACATGTCAGCGCAAATTTTATGGCTCCAGCGCTTTGCGTTGTAGATAAACAACATCCATTTAAATACACGGGGAGCAATTTTTACGCTGGCGCTTTGCGTCGTAGATAAACCATATAGCATTACATGTCGCGTCGTGTATTTGTATCTCTTGAATCAGGGACGCAATTTGCCAGCGCAAACAAAGAATATAGAAGATATTACCCTACTTATTGGTGTAATTGCTAAAAACAAACTAAGATTTATGACAAAATGTCGGAAATACAGTACTTGTTTTATAACTTTCCAATTTTAATGACGAAAGTTAGATAGTTTTGTTGCAAATCATCGAGTTCTATACAGGTTCTATACAATATGAGCATGAAAGAGCACAGAGATGTACAGAAAAGAGTTATTGTGGCTTGAACTTACTCAAGAGATAAATAAGAGCTGTAAATATTGTATCTGTGGGGATATTATGGATGTACATAAATTTCATCTTCTATTAAATTCAAAACCTGATAAAACTGCTCAGGCGAAAGTCTGAAGTATTCTAAAATTTGGTATTTTCGTCAACCATATCTTTATTGTCCACCGCTGAGGTCTCGAGGTAGTGTGCTGCCTTGTCAAGCAGCGGGCCCGTGTTGATCCCCGGTCGGGCAGTTTTTCTGTTTGAGGTTTTTATCGGGGTTTTTCCACACCTGTAAGACAAATGTCAGGAAAACTTTAAGGCCCAAACGGTCCCCGTAATCATATGGTCATCATCATCATCTTCCTTCACCGGTGTGGAAAGCAATGGAAAGCTAGCACACCTAAAATTCCCTAGTAAAGCTGCAAGCATAGCATGAAAATGCTATGATTGCTTTGAAGGACCTGCCTCCGGACAGAATTACTATGGATGAATGTGTTTATTTAAGAACTAAAAAAATAATTTATTCTATAATTTTCCATACAACATTCATATGATGCTGTAGCTCTAGGTACTTTTTCTGTCTTTATTAATATTCATCATCATCATCTGCCTTTCAAGTATTAGGCCCAGTGGCCTGTTACCGTCTCCCGCCATCTCCGAAAAGGTCGACCCACAGATCTTCTGCCTCGAGGAATGTAGTGAAGAATTTGCTTTGGTATTCTGTGACGATCCATGCGCTGAAATATGGGCTAGCCAATTGATTCTATATTCTTGGAGGTATTCAGATATAGGTACGATGTTTAACTCTCTGGCTATTGTTGAATTTCTTTGGTGGTCTAGAAGGCTATAACCTGCAGTTCGTCGCAGAAATTGCATCTCCATGGCTGTAATATGACGGTCATCCTGAGTTCTGATGGTCCAAGCTTCACTGCCATAACAGATTATGGGTCTAGCGAGAACTTTATAGATTTTCATTCTTGTGTGTCTCTGCACTTTTGATGGTTTAAAAACTTGGTTGATAATTCTTAAAGCTTTATTATAGTTTTGTATTTTAAAGGATATATCACATTCCTCATTATAAGTTAGATTATATCCTAAGTATTTAAATGAATTTACTTGCTCTAATATTGAATTCTGAATACAAATTTTACTTCTTACTGGGAATTTTCCTTGAAATGCACTAACTTTAGATTTTGTTGTTGATATTTCCATATTAAATCGTTGGGCTATTATATTAAGATGATGAGTGGAATATTGTAATTCATCTTCATTTTTGCCGAAAAGAGCCTGATCATCTGCATATAAGAGTGTGTCTAAAATTGTGTCTTTACTAATATTTCGTACTATTTTGAACGTTTTGCAACGATACTTAAAACATTTTTTAAAAAGAATTTGAATATGATTATCTATGTACACAAATTATGACTTTTCCTCTCAATTTATTTTCAAAGTTCTTTATTAGAATTGAAGTTGGCATACGTGAACGCTTCTAAAATTAAATCCACCAGATGACAGGACAAATGTGTGAATGACCAACATTTGCATTTAATTCCAAACTATATTTTAAGAAATAAATGTTCAATCTTTTCATTTTGTTAGGTTCCGATGGGTCAGTTTAGTGTACATCAGATTAGTTTATAGTTTACTAAATAGTATGTATGTAATTTATTTCATTAGGTTATGTAGGGACATGATTGTATACATTTGGAAATTTATTATGAACGTTGGTCATTTTGATTTCCCATATACGTTGTGCCATCTGGCGACAATTCCATAAACATAAGCGCTGTACCGTATGAGCTCCATGCGAAACCAGTATCACGCCGAGCGTTACGCGATATTGCGTCGTCATGCGCGACACGCTGTATAATAAACCGTAGCATAACAATGCCTTTGTGGCGACATTACTTACTTACTTACTTACTTACTTACTCACTGGCACTATCGAACCTGTAGGTTCATGGCCGCGCGAACATAAGCTCTCCATATGTCCCTATCCTGAGCTAATGCTTTCCAATCATTCCCTGTACAATCTACTTCCCTCAAATCATAGTTAATGTTGTTCTTCCACCTCATTCTTGGTCTACCAACTGGGGGTTTTTCCTCTGGATTTCCTACAAGAAGCTTCCATGCACGTCTTTCATTCCCCATACGTGCAACATGTCCTGCCCATCGCAGTCTACGAGACTTAACTGTTCTTATTATATCTGGCTTCCTATAAAGACCATGTAGTTCATTGTTATGGAGTCTTCTCCATTCACCTGTCTGTTCATCTCTCTTTGGTCCAAAAATTCTCCTAAGAACTTTATTCTCAAATACTCGTAAACTCCTTTCCTCCCTTAAAGTAAGAGTCCATGTTTCGCACCCATATAATATAACTGGTAGAATAATAGTTTTATATATTTTCAGCTTAACGTTTTTTGAAAGGAGTTGGGACATCAAAAGTCTCTGCAATGCATAATAGCATGCATTTCCAGAATTGAGTCTATGTTTAATTTATTTGTGCATCTCATTCCTATTTGTGATTATTGTTCCTAGGTATTTGAATTCAGCCACTTCCTCTAAATTTCCCTCATTTGTCATTAGCTGTCCATTTCCATTATATACTGAATTTCTACTTGTGACCATATATTTAGTTTTACTGATATTTACTTCCAGTCCCAGTTTCTTAGTGTTACTCAATAGGGTGTGCGTGTTGGCCTTTAGTATCTCCTCGCTATCGGCCAGTAGTACTACATCATCAGCATAAACTAACAGCTTATTAATACCATTCAGTTGTAAGCCTTCCTCATTCTCTAAATAGTTAATGACATGCTCTAGTACAAAATTAAATAGTAGAGGAGATAGTGCATCTCCTTGCTTCAACCCATTCTGGATTTCAAAAGTGTCTGAAAACTGTTTGCCTACACGCACCCTACTCTTTGAGCCATTTAGACACATTCGTATAACTAACTTTTTAGGAATTCCGAACTCCAGCAGGATACTATACTCGTATAACTTCTCCCTCTTAGGGCCGGTTGTACCAACTCAGTATAAGTTCTGAATACATGCTATCTCAAGTATTCAGCCAAAATTGCGTTGTACCACGACAGTATTGCACCTTAGCCGGAGCATAAACTCGGTAGACTTTCTACGGTCATTCGAAGCCGATTATTGTGAAATACTCGAGTTAACTTTCCAAAATGGCAGCCAGAAACATGTCTAGAAATTTATTTCTGGATTCTGATAGTGACGACGAAGTATTATACGATATGTTTCTAAAGACCCGGAAACTCAGACAAATCAGGGGAAGACCGGATCATATTGAAAATTACAATGATGAAGAATTTTTCGTCCGCTTTCGCCTTGATCTCATCAGACATCGATTAGAACATAAAACGAAGAGGTAAGATTTTAACATTTTTCGTTTGTATTTTATTATTTCCACAATCATTGTTTAATATTTGTAGGTGATTAATTAAACATTTTTATTTAAAAAGGTATGAGCATGAATTAGCATTAATACTCGTACTTGAACCTGTAGCTTCATTAGATAATACTGTATAATACAATGCATTTTATAATAGGGGTAGGAGTTTAAAAAATAATCTTCTATGAAAGTGTGCTTTTCAAAGTATAATTGCTTTTATTTTACACACTATAATTTAACAAAACATTGAAGTGCAAATTTTGAGGTTATATTATAATGCCATTAAATTAAAATCTTAATTACAACGTTGGTTATGCCATTGACTTTAAATAAAAAATGTGTATTATGTCGTGTGTCCATAACCTTTTTTCTAAACTATCATAAAATTGATAAATTGTTATTATTATTATTATTATTATTATTATTATTATTATTATTATTATTATTATTATTATTATTATTATTATTATTATTAATCAGGATATTATCAGTAACATAACCATAATTTTTTCAACATTCTACAGAAAAATCTCAAGGAGACCAGTTCATCTTGAAGAAGGTATGGAAGATTGTTTCGTCTGGTTTCGCTTTTGAAACGAAGCAATTACGTTCAATGTGGATCTGATCATACATCGATTACAACAGAAAGGTAAAATATTTTATATTTAGTAAAAAAATTAATAAAAAATAGTCTTCTATCCAAGTGTAATTTCTTAGGCTATATGTTACATACCCACAAAAATGTAACAAAAGAACATTGAAGTGTTAATTTTGAGATTATATTACAGTGCCATAACCTTAAAACTTAAGTTACAGTAGTGATTATGGTATGAATGTTCAATATGCAAGGTTGATTATGTTGTACTACCATGGACCTCTAAACTTATACTTAATTTCCAATTTTTCAAGCTGTTATTACATTGACACATTATTATTAAAATGCACTGGCTATTGTATGCCAAGAGACCACGTATACTTATTTTGGCTCAAGTTTCCATTAAGTGCAGTGAGAATTTTTCCTAAGCCCGAGACAGACACAACGCGCATGCGCCAACAAGGTTTTATTTTCAAATTATTTCCCACCATTTACAACAAATTTTACATTTTTTCTAACGATTACTTGAACACATTTTTCTATGATATTTAACTATATACGTAACATGAAGACGTGGCAACCATATTGATTTTAAGGAATATTCTATGCAACAACAGTGCAGCCAACATAGGTTATGTACTTCAGAATTTGAGAACTTACTATTTATTTTTGGGTGTTGCATTCTTTCACAGGTTAGAGTGCTTAAATTATGTTAGGTTAGCTTTTAGGTTGGTCTTTCATAAGTTAGAGTACTTAAATTGCATTACGTTAGCTTTTAGGTTTGTTAAATAGCATGTATAATGTTGGCTGCATCGCGATATTCCATAGAGTAAACTGCTTCGCGTTTGTCGTGCATGCGTGTGGTGTCTGCCTGGGACTTACGTACTCCTTCTGTCTTTACTAACTTTTGTACTTTTTTAAACATTTCGCTTCCGACTTCACTCTGCTAATTAACTTCAAATTTGAATTCAAAATTTAAACTGGTGCTACTGTATTTTACAGGAACCAGGGGTTCTACCTATTAAGGAGGATCAAAATGGATTGCTCACCGCCAACACTTAAGTGATGGCCACACAGCTTTCCATCTATCTAACATTTTGCAACAATACTTATAACATTTTTTTTACAATTATTAAATATTTATCTCCATACACAATTATTTCTTTGAAGTATGCAGAATCATTGTGCACATGTGTGAACGCTAGAAGAACTTATACTAGATGGTGAAGATATCTGTGAAAATTGGAATGACCAACATTCAAAAGTATATTCTCAGAAAAAGATGTTCACTCAGTTCATTTTGTAGGTTCTGATGGGACAGGTTAGTGTATATCAGATTAGTATATGCTTCATTAAATAATATGCAAATAATTTATTTTAAGTTAGGAAGGAGAAAGTTGGTGTATATCCATTTCTAACAAATGTTTGGGGATGTATTGAAGTTTGGTCGCAGCTACATTCTTCCATCTAGTGTCAATTCTTTAAATTTTCTGTAGAACTTCTTTGTGATTCCATCTAGTGACAACTCTATAAACTTATGCTCATGCACATGTTTCACTGTAGGACACAAAAATTAAGGGAAGGTAAACTAAAGTTTTTCCGGCTCAACTGCACTTCTACAAGCACTTGATTTTCAGTTATATTGTAAACTATAGCTCTTCCTCTATATTTACTAACATTACTTAATATTTTAAACTTTTTCAAACAATTTTTATAACATTATTAGACAATTTTGAAGTATATATTTAAATATACAAATCACAATATTATGATACTGTTATTCAATATTGTAATGCTGCTATTTTCTCCACAGAGTATATTACCTAGTCTCTAATTTTTCTATTGCTGTTTTGGGTTATCGCTGGTTGGATCAATATGAGGGAGTGATAAGTGAGTGTACACCCATTTTTAATAAACGTTTGGTAATTTTAATATTATTAATATATTTTTTAAACATAGATTTGGAGATTTATTGCAAATATTGGTCATTTAAATTTCATTGCGACGGATAGTAACCGAGGATGATAATCGATATGTAGTTTGATTGTGGGTTATCGCTGGCTCTATAAACTCTGGCGCATGCGCTCTGTTGTTCTATAGGACTTTGAAAATATTTCACGCTAGTTTAAGTGCAGTTTTTCCATTTTTCCTACATAACAGTTGTGTGGATGCTCAAAGCTTATGAACTTACTCGATAGATGACGAGTATCTGTGCTATTGGAATAATCAATCTTCACAATAAGTTCCCAAGCATGCTTTTAAAGAAAGGAATAATTTATTATTTGATAATCTAATTTGGTGTACAATAACTTTTCCTTCTTAACCAAACAAAATAAAATAGTAGTTTATATTGTGAAAGATTGTCATACAATAGCACAGTTAGTCTTGCCATATATTGACAAAACCTTTTGCATGCACATATGCACTACAGCTCTGTAGAACTTAGAAGAAATGAGTGAGAGATTTTATATACATAGATAAATATATAAGAAATATAAAAAAAATGTTTTAAGAATCGTTACAAAATGTTAAAACAGTAGGAAATGTTAGTAGAAATGGAAAAAGTAAATAGTGTAACAGTGTCCATATTAATGTTGTATGGTATAGCATAGTGGGTCATAAACTATAGTTCAGCCATCATAGATTTAAGCAACTTTCATTGTATATTTGATAAATGGTGACCTTTATTACAGCATAAGTCAGTTTTGGAGATTCTATGCCTCTAGTCCACCTGCATTAGTCACTGTTCAAACAGAATAGCCAACTTTGCCTTATGGTGCACTGCAAGTTTGCGTACACCAATTAGTTTATTAGATAATATGGCTTCCCATAAAGAAACCTCTAATTTAATTAAAAGCGAGTTAATAAGAAATGCCATAAATATAGCAACTTAACGTTTGTATGCAATTGCCCAAAATGTTGTATTTGTATAACATGTTCTGGTATGAACTGTGAAAAACATTATATGAGAATTAGAGGTGAGTTGTAATCCAATACATCCATAATGAGAATAATGAAACTTGTTAATACAGTAATCATGAATAAAATAATGTGTACCAGTAACTGAAAGGGAATCAAATTACAATGCATAAAGTAATGTAACATATCAATTGTTGCTACACATTATGTTTTTCTTGGAACATTCTTTTTTTAAATATAGCAGAAAATAAAAATTTTGCCCCTTAGCTTATGACGTCTGAGAAATTACAATGTTATTAAAGTAGTAGAATCCACTAAAAATATTATGCATTTGTTCTATAGTCTATATTTGATGGTGAATAAATATTAGTCACTTTTGATTATCTGATAAAATCATAAACATTCTTTTTTTTTTTTCTAGAAGGCTTGCTGGGATATTACCATCGCTTCATTCCCGAATGTCACCGAAGACTTGGACTGCATGCACATAAAGACCAGTTCTCCAGGATAGTAACAATACTGAGGAACATACAAGGAATAAAAGTGTATGATGTGCAGTTAAACATTTTAGATATTATTGTTTAGTTGTTTCTTCACTCACCTCATACTTCTTAACTCCCAAGCAGACTCGAGTTTCTTCACTTCATTTGTGATATTCTCAATGTTGTATTACATTCACAACTGATGTCCAATGGCCCTCCTATCCTGCAGACTGACCTCCGCGCCATCTGATGGCTGACCGACGAACTTCCAAATCAATCCCCTCTCCTTATCACCGGGTATTTCAAAATTCATAGTTGTGTTTTTATTCTTGCATATATAATTTTTTCCCAAATTGTGAGTTCCTTCGGTTTTTTCCAATTGTTTAAGTAATTTTGTTTTGGTTTTCTATTCTGTGTTTTTCTGACCGGGCATCTACAGCTATTGCAGATTTTTCTGTTTCTCCATTTTTAACATTTCTGAGGTGTTCCTTTAATCTTGTATTTAGATTCCTTTTTGTTTTTCCTATGTATATCTTTTCACAATCTTTACAATTAATTTGATAAATTCCCGATTTTTTGCAGTCTTCAATCTTTTCATTTTTGTTGGTTTTTAGAAAAGATTGAAGATCTAACACATGACTAGACAATATTTAACAATGGTGCATTGAAGACTCAGTTTGAAAAGGAGTAAATGTTCTTTAGTATAAATGGAGTAGAGAGTCAATCATAAGCATCATCATTACCAGTACTATGGTCCATAAGAGCCAGGATCCCCTGATATATACGTCCAATTTTGATTCCCCAACCCATATAAAGGTTTCTATTATTATTTTATAAACTGTACATAACCACTGATTTAATATATTATCTTGTATATCAGCAAATTAAGTTTTCACCAATGTAGACAGATTTTTTTGAAGCTGTAATAGTATTTTAAAATGCAATAGGAAGTATCATGTTTAATAATTAAGACATTTTGTCTGTACATTCTTACCTCTTATGGTTGTTTTTGTCAAATATATGTTTCAAGGCTTCTGAGCCCCATCGTCAGCAATTACAGACTGTAATCAGAAGCCTTGAAACATATGTTCAACAAATACAACCCAAAGAGGTAAGAATGTACAGACAAAATGTCTTAATTACTGTAATATGTTTTCTGCTGCTAATTTTCATTAAGTCTTTACAAAGCCTTTACTTGGATGGGAAAGGCCATTCAATTTTGCTCCATGTAGGCTGAGATTATGTTACGAGCCTGAAATCTTCAGACTCGGAATCCATGACTCTAAGTTTCTCCCAGAAAACTTTTTGTTTTCTAAGATTCATCCATCCTAATAATATATCGACCCCAGCCAGATTTTAACCCTTGACTCTTGGGACGAGCAACTTAATCCCCAGATCACAAGCCGGATATTGAGATATATACTATTTTATAATCGTTTTGTTAGAATCATATAAGCAGAATTCAGTAGTTTATGTTTTTCTCTTCAAGTTTTTTTTAAGCTTTCTGTCACAAAAAAAAAATAAGATGACTGCAAATTAAATTTCCTTGTGAGAAAATAAGTAAATATGTTCCAGGTAACTGCCATTAATAATATTCACAAATGCAATCCTAATAGGCACGTTGCAATTCGATATATTAAATGTTTGTCTCATGATATTGGTCAAATTATGTGTAGTTTTACTGTACAGATAGAAATATTGTAAATGCATTATAAATTCTCACATGCCTGTGCTGCACCCTCCCTTCTAGCCACTATTATGCCATGACTTACTTGTTGTAGTCAGAAATCCAAAGATTCATTCATTCACCTATAATGAATATCCATCTATAGTAATTCTGCCCGAAGGCAGGTCCTTCACTGCAATCATAGCATTTTCATGCTATGCTTGCAGCTTTACTAGGAATTGTGTAGGTGTGGTAGCTTCCCGTTGCTTTCCACACCAGTGAAGGATGATGGTGATGATGATGGTAATGACAAGGATGATGATGATGGCTATATGATTTCGGGGACCGTTTGGATCTTAAAGTTTTCCTGACATTTGTCTTACAGGTGAGGAAAAACCCCAATAAAAACCTCACCCAGAAAAACTGCCCCGACCGGGGATCGAACCCGGGCCCGCTGCGTGACAAGGCAGCACGCTACCTCGAGACCACAGCGGTGGACATAATGAATATAAATTATCTGAAATGTATTTATACATCTGCAAAGAAAGTGTGTTTATTTAAAGTTTTATTTGTAATATACACCACGGCTATGGTCTCGGGCTAGCATCACTGTTTTGTTTGCAGAGGGCCTGAGTTTGATCCCCAGTTCATGACAGATTTCCTGGATGATGGTTTTATTGATGGTTTCTCTGAACCCGTACGCCAAATGTTAGGAAACTTTAAGGCCCTAAACAATCTGTGATCATCATATTTGCCAGGTTTAGTATGAATGTGAGTGAATTGTGCATCTTGTCTTAAATATTTGTGTTGTCTTGGGGCAGGTCCTGGATTGGAGGTCCTCAGTAAACCATGTGTGATCCAAAGTATCTCTCTCTCCCAACCTATAAGATATGAGGTTAAATTACAATAGAGAAGAGAAGATCTGTATAATATATGTGTGTGTTCCAAAGCCACCTGGTGCACCTTTCATGCTTTGGGGTTTCATTATATTATGTAGAAAAATAGTTTAATGTGGTCTATTTTTATTTTACGTAGGTGATGTTTACTTTTTATTGTGTATAATATAAGCATGTTGAATATCCATTGTATAATTTTTTATAATAAAGTATGTATGAGTAAATATATTTTTATTAAATGTACATAACTAGTACCAATAAATTACTCCTCAGAAGGTTGTCCCTAAAGAAAATCTGAAATCTACTGTCTTATGATTGGTTGTTTCACAAAGGACTACAGTTTCTATCAATAACAAATTTGTCAAAAATATGATAGAAAATTTGAGATGATATAATTTATGTTAAAAACATATAAACGTTCAAATTTGTTTTATCTGCATTATGTTAGTTCAAATTGTGAAAGAAATCAATCATAAAATACAAATGAAAAAACGTATAGTGGTGGTCTTTAAGTCGACCATCAAAAATTTACTTTAAAAGCAGTCTTCTAATAGGGATATCTCCTCATCCTGAATACAATCTGGACCTTTACAACCATAATTGGAAAATGTGTAACATTCTTCTTCTTTATTAGGAATTTCTTTATAATACAGTAGTTTTTCCTACAACCCATTGTAAATTTTACTCCTCCAAAAATCCCTATTCTCTGCATCACACTTCTGTTATCCTCTCGACACTATACTCATATTATGCCACTCCTTGAATTCACTTTTCTTTTGATCTCTCCTTTTCTTCTTTGCCCTCCGCTTCAAGATTTAATATCATCATAGGATCCTGTCATCTGACATTCTCTTTGTGACCAAACCATTTCAGTCTTTCTTCAATAACTTGTGGAATTGTCGTTTTGAACAGCCATTACTTCTGTGATTTTAGCATTTCTAATTTTGGTCTCTTTTTGAATTTCTAGAAATCCTCCTCCAAAATTGCATCTGTCGCCTATAGTTTATGTGCTTGCTCTCTCGCTTAATGCCCAATATAGTATAGGGTTCCTCCAGCCAACCTAGACTCTGCCTGTCACAAGCCAGGAGAAATGGGGAGTGATGGAGGAATAACACCTCTTAAAAAACCAGGGTTCATTCTGGCCTGGATGATAGTACTTTGTGACAGCTCCTTGCTAGGATACGGCAACTGCTGCTTGTAAGGATATGTTGGTTCGTCAAAGCCTAGAGGAAGGAAACCTTGAACAAAAATCATCTGGTCCTCCAGGTTGAGGATTATAACAATGGCCAGCTCCCCATTTTATGGAAAAAAATTAACTATGCGAAGAAATTGATTGAAGAAGACAATATCAACATCTGAATATAATTTATTGCAAGCACATTAATACTACTGAGTTCAGGTAAGATAATTTATTTGAGCAGAGGTTGCTGTTACTAATTTAACTATCATTTAAATATGTACAAATTGAAGACTAAACTCATATATCAATAGCTATCATAGAAAGATTCTGAATTTACAAACCAAATGTCTTGCATAGTTGCCTAAATAGGAAAAAAAATGTTAATATTTTTATTCTCAATTGTTGTATTATTAGATTTCAATGGGATACAGGATTTAAATAACTACTATTCTATCCCTCTGGCACACAGTGACAAGAAATAGCCTTCATTAGGTTTATTACATAATATGAGCAAATACAGGCAGTAAGACATTTATAAACTTATCAAAAGCATCGGCGTTGGTTTGGGAAGAGAGAGAGAGAGTCATCTTACAGAGGATCAGAATATATAGTCATAGGAATAATCCTTTCCAAGTAATTGTGATTGGTTTAAAAAAGTAGTTGTATGCAGAAATTTCACTATTTTATAATACAGTAAAGAGATCTCAACACAGAATGGACAAAAATTTAATAAAGCAACTTCATTTTGGAAAAAATGCAATAAATACAAAAAAAACATACTAACTTAATCATATTTGAAGAGAAAATTATACGCTCAGACCGGGACTTGAACCCGGGTTCAAGTCCCGGTCTGAGCGTATAATTTTTCTCTTCAAATATGATTTATCCATCAATGAGATGTATGAAATCAATAATAAATACTAACTTAAAATTAACAGAAAATTCACACTGGGCTATTTTTATGCAGTTTATTTCTAGTGTGCCTACATGTAAAAAAAAGAAATTGAGATTCTTATAATTGGTCAATTTCCAACAAAATAGACATAGATTACATAGAAAAAAAAATAACAAAAATAACCAAATAGGTTTTATATAATAACATAAGACAATTTACTTGCCTTCAGTCATCTGATGACTATCTTAAATAAAAATTCAGTTAATCAAAAAAACAAATCTTGGTAACTTATAATAGCTATTTATAGCTAGAGCGAGGAATTATATGAAGAAAATTATAAGAAAATATGAAATCATAAAGACAAAATATGAAAATTATGACACAAAAATATAATGAAGCTACTATTTTCTAAACTTTTTACATATATTTATATGCATAGACGCACTAAAACGACTTATAAGTGTACATACAGCAGAAACAGAACTTATTTATAGCACAAGAAATCAAAATGTTCACTGTATTTTGATTATAATTGTTCATTATTTTTGACCCAATATAAAATATCATATTCATGATCTGAAACAATTTTAATGGATCATACCATAGCGTAGTTGTATAAGGAAACGTGGTACAAACAGGGAAGTCGTGAGTTCGAGTCTTGATATGGTCAAGATTTTTAGCTGGACCAGACCTTCTGATGGAATTGTAGACCTGGGATCGACTCAGATCCTAATGGAAGTGAGTACTATATGCATGTTCTGGGCACAAATGTAGCCATCAGGCAGATCTGACAACCCGGCAGACATCTAGTGCCTTTTGTCTAGAAAGATGGAAAATTCAACATGCCACTACCCCCAAAGGCCTCCCAAGACTGTAGTGGAATTATTTCATAAATCAAATCTGAGAGTTTATATATAATACAATTAATTAATGTATTGAATGATTTTTAATTATGAAATTTAAACATATGCAAGAAACAAAACATTGCAACCCAAACTAACAAGTTTCCATGAATATAGCACTGACAAAGTTTAAAGTAGGTACCGGTATAGGTTTGGGTTATTGCTATCTTTACATTGCATGAAGATATTAAATTCATGTAGATGCAAAATGTAACAATAACATTAAATTGGACGATTTAGAATACAAGTAAACCATTCCAGTATGTCATATTTGGAGAGACAAGATGTTAAAAGTTTTAGTCCATAATTGAATCTAGGGATTGTTTCAGAACTCTCTTTGGCAATTACAGTTACATTAATATTGAACTATAAACATGGTGAAATGTAGTTAGAATTATTTTAACGTTAGTTTTTTGTATATATGAAATAGGTCTTGCATAGTGTCTAGTCTTGGTCTACTTGTGCTATGAACAACAAATTGTCAATTATTAATTTTGTTCATAACACATAGATGGGATTTTTTTTTAATATTTTGTGATAGTAAACTATACAGCCTATCTGTCAGAATTGTTTTGCAGAATGAAAATTATGCTCAACATCACATGATGTTATGGGAGGATACTCGTATCATGCTATATTTGATACTTTGATGTAAGTGAGAAAATGCTGGCCTAACCTACATCAATGTTACTAATTTCACAAAGCACTGCTTCAAGTTTCTTACATTTCAATTCTGTAATCTGTTCACAGAGTAAAGAACTGTCCTCAGGTAGCAAGAACGAACTGACAGCTACCTGACTACAGAAAATTCCAATATTGTTATTCTACTTATTCATTTAGGCTCATGATCTTTGTTCTGGGGACAAAAAACTCCATCGAACTTGACACTCTGTGACTCATCATCCAATTATTTGCTTTTATAAAGATACTGATAAATTTTCACTTGTCTAACCACATTACATTGTCAAAAATTACACAAATACATTCATTTCAAAAATATTTTAATGAATTCCTAGAACTTTTATGAAAAAAAAATATCGGAATTTGAAAGTTGAAAAATATGGAGGAGTATGAAATTTTCACTAAAATATGAACATTTTGTTAAAATATTATGAAATATGAAGTTTTTTGTTGGTCTTATTTGATTCTGCATATCATAAAATGTAAAGATACTTAACCTCAGCGCTCTCTGACAAATAGTTTAAAACATGAAATTTTATAAAATTCCTCTCTCTATTTATAACAAATATGAGAAAGTTTGAATTTCATATAATTAAACATCGCATTACTTTTTAAATTTTGGTGTGTGCGTGTATTATACCGTACATATATTTCACAAAACTATTACTACGTGTAGGCCTAATTACATTGAATTGTTATAATATTAAACAACTTCAAAGAAATAAAAATAATATTAAAATGAATAGCACGAAAATGGAAACCAACCCAATTTATTTAAGACTTTTTAAATTTTGGTGTGTGCGTGAATTATACCGTACATATATTTCACAAAAACTATTACTACGGGTAGGCCTAATTACATTGAATTGTTATAATATTAAACAACTTCAAAGAAATAAAAATAATATTAAAATGAATAACACGAAAATGGAAACTAACCCAATTTATTTAAAACTACGTACATATACACTAATTTATAATATTGAAAATAAACTATAATATAGTATAAAATTAATTATATCAGAATTGAAAACATTGATGTAGTATGGATAAATAATGAAAGCAGACGATTTTTGCTGTGGGAAATAAGAAAACATAAGAAAGATGATGCGCGGATACCCAATTCAGCCAACATAATACGGAGGGAAATTGGAATTCATTACCAACATA
This sequence comes from Diploptera punctata, assembly GCA_030220185.1. Classification (NCBI taxonomy): domain Eukaryota; kingdom Metazoa; phylum Arthropoda; class Insecta; order Blattodea; family Blaberidae; genus Diploptera; species Diploptera punctata. Next base: position 29,517 of record JASPKZ010001981.1, read on the forward strand.
ACTGAAAAGTTAAGTTAAAACCGGTATACGCAACTGGCGGTTAAAAGCAGGTGGTACAACGCGTATTGACGTTGTACTCCTGCTAGCCTTAAGCGTCAGATGACTAACTTGGGAGTTAACCTGAAGTTCGTACAACCGGCCCTTAATTGAATCATATGCTTTTTTGAAGTCTACATATAGTTGATGTATAGTACCATTATATTCCCATTTCTTTTCTAAAATCTGTCTTATACTAAAAATCTGATCTGTTGTAGACCTGTTTCTTCTAAATGCACATTGATGATCTCCTAGAATGTCGTCAATATAGGGAGTAAGTCTGCTTACTAATATATTTGTTAGAATTTTATACGAAGTTGAAAGTAATGAGATGCCCCTGTAGTTGTTGCAATCAGTTTTATCCCCTTTCTTATAAATTGGTACAATAATTGATTCTTTCCATTCATCTGGAAGAGCTTCTTTTTCCCAAATCATACTAAGCAACCAACGTATCTAGTCCATTAATTTTCTCCCCTGATTTTATCAGTTCTGCTGGGATCTCATCTGAACCTGATGCTTTATACATCTTCAATTTTTCAATCGCCATTTCAACCTCTAATGAACTTGGTTCTGCGACTAGCATTTCTGCTGTCTGTAACTATCCTCCTCATGTCCTGTTTTGTATGTACATTTAATAGCTGATTAATGTAACTTTTCCATCTATTTAATATACTCCTGGAATCTGCAATCATATCCCCATTTTCATTCCGAATTATGTTTGTTCTAGCCTGAAACCCTTTCTTCTCTATACTAATTCCCTTATATAATACTCTAATGTTCCTATTTTTTGCATTCATTTCAAGATCATTAATCTTCTCTCTCAAATATTCCCTCTTTTTACTCTTTAGTAACTTGGTGGTTTCCCGTCTAACACTACCCAATTGCTCTAAATTTACCTCATTTGGCTCGTGTAACCATTTCTTTTTTGCTAGCTTTCTTTTCTTTACAATGTCGGCACATTCCTCATCAAATCATTTCTTGTTTTGTCTCTTTTTTAAACAACCAATGCTTTCTGATGCTGACAATTTAATAGTATCTCTTGTAGCCTCCCATGCTTTATTTATATCAGTTTCTTCTTCGTTTGCCACATTGTCATCTGAAGATTCCAGTACTTCAAATCTATTAGCAATTTTGATTTGGTATTCTTGCCGCATTTCATCATTTTTCAAGTTTTTTAATTCATATTTTACAGAATCATCTTTAGCGTTTGTTCCTCTCATAAGCGATAGCCGTTGTCTGATTTTCACTCTGACCAGATGATGATCCGAATTGCAGTCTGTCCCTCTAACTGATCTAACATCAATGATGCTACTGTGCCAGCGTTTATCCACTAATACATGATCTATCTGGTTCCGAGTTTCTCCATCTGGGGATGTCCAGGTGTATTTATGAATATCCTTATGCTGAAATGTTGTGCTCTTAACAATGAGATTCTTTGATGTGGCAAATGTGACTAATCCAACCCCATTGTCATTACTATCTTCATGAAGACTGAATTTGCCTATTGTTGGTTTGAATATATCTTCCTGCCCCACTTTTGCATTAAAATCTCCTAAGACAATTTTCAAATGATATCGTGAAAGGCTATCAAATAAGCATTCTAATTCTTCATAGAACTCATCCTTGATCTTGTCATCGTTATATTCTGTGGGGGCATGTACATTTACAATTATAAAATCATGTCGTTTACCCTTTAGAATTATGTATGATATCCTATCACTAACAAACTTAATATCTCGGATAGCGGATAGGATCCTCCTTCTGACTAAAAAACCCGTTCCAAATGCAGGTCTTCTGCACCCCCGTAGTATAATGCAAAACTTCCTGATTCCTCACTACCTTCTCCTGGCCACTTAACTTCCTGGAAAGCGACTATATCCAAGGGCGATTTATCTAATTCCCGCGTTAATATCTCTAGTGCCCCGCTATTGTATAAAGTCCTAACATTCCATGTAACTAGGAACATGTCCCTGTGTTTGAGCCTTTGGCATGGGATCCCTGAAGTAGTCCCCGCCCGGGAGAACCGAATGGGGGACTATTTGACCTCCGGAAAATTTTACCCCAGTAGAATCCATGTCCTCATTTCTTGACGGTTGTATTTTTACGGCGAAAGATCGTCACTCTTTCGACCAAGGTACTTATTTCGTCTGGTTTATCACCTTCGACCAGTCCGGCATGGGTAACCCTATCGGCAGCAATGCTACCGCCGGCATAGCTCTCAGGATCATTTAAGCACGCAAGCCACTCCACCACGACAAGGTAAAGATACCATGGAGGGGTGGCGACATTGGGATTTAAAATATTTGGAGTTTCAATAATAATAATAATAATAATAATAATAATAATAATAATAATAGCAATGAGAACATTGACAGTTCCTGCATTACTTTATGGGAGCGAAACTTGGGTAATGACCAAAAAACTGCAAAGTAGAATACAAAGGGCTGAAATGAACTTCCTTAGAAGAACAAAAGGCTGCACAAGATTGGGTCGGATAAGGAATGAAGATATAAGAACAGAGTTAAATATATATCCATTGGATGAGAAAATCAGAGAATATAGAGAGAAATGCTTTATACACGTGGAAAGAATGAATGTGTCAAGATTACCAAGAGCAGCATTCAACTACAAGCCAAAGAGGTTCAAGGAATGTAGAAAGGCCAGTGAAAAGATGGACAGAACAACTGTGAGGCGGAACAGGCAATTTGCCTAGCCCGTGAAGTGAAGAAGAAGATGCAATGAGTACGGATAATAGCTTCTATAATCTTTGTTTGCGCTGGCAAATTGCGTCCCGGATTCAAGTGATTCAAAAACACGAGGCGATATTTCAGCGCATTTTTTTCGCGCCAGCGCTTTGCGTTGTAGAGAAACCACATACATTTAAATACTCGGGGAGCAATTTTTGCGCTGGCGCTTTGCGTCGTAGATAAACCGTAGCAAAATGCTATGGCAGGGATTATCCCTGGCTATGGTTTATTATACAGCGTGTCGCGCATTATGCTAGACAAAAACGAGGCGTCATAAAGACACTGTTTGACAGAGCGAAGAAGATATGCCAGCCACAATATCTTAACCAAGAGCAGCACCATCTTTTCAACTGTTTTAGGAAGAATGGATATACATCCAAAGAAATAAAACAATCAATAAATCCACGTACACAACAACGCAAAACGGATAATACATCAACAGTCAGCACAGCTTTCTTACCATATATACAACGGGTCACAGGTCGGATCGGAAAAGTACCAAAAAAGCACAATATTAGAACCATTTATAGACCTACAAGGAAAATAGAAAACTGCCTTCTCTCGTCAAAGGATCCTCGACCACCACTCTCCACTTGCGGTGTATACCGGCTTCCGTGTTCTTGTGGAAAATCTTACATAGGAACCACAAAAAGAAGCATAGCCACCCGTTTGACTGAACATAGAAGAAACTGCCGACTAGGACAAATAGAAAAATCGGCCGTAGCAGAACACGTTATTACTGAAAATGGACATCAGATTCTCTACGCTGAAACACAAGTTTTAGCTACAACACCATATTATTTCCCAAGAGTATACAGGGAGGCCATAGAAATTTATAAACTTAAGGACAATTTCAATAGAAAAGATGAAGGAATAAAACTAGCCAAAGCCTGGTATCACACATTAGACAATAGACAGTCAAAACCTACCAATAACAAGGAGAGAGTTCCGAACCAATCAGAAGCCAGTATGATGACGTCGAGCCAATCAGCTGCGACTCACGCGATGTCAGCACTAGTATAAATAAGAGCGTCCAGCTCTCTGCCGTTCATCTCGTCGGTTGCTGTCGTTGCAGATAGAACACCAGCGGAGTGCCCCTACAACGCTGAATCAGATCTACTACGAAGAAGCCGTCCACCATGGGAACGGATGACGTGGGATTCTCCCTCCCACCTGCCCGCCATACTGCAAAGAACACCCGCACCAAACGAACCTACACACCGATTGAAAGCAGAAACATATTCGAAGTACTGGACACCGAAAGCGAAGAAATACCACCTCCCATAGTGGTCAACACACAAAAAATCTCTCCATACAAACTGGAGTGTATCACCGGAGGAAACAGGAAACACGTATCCATGCGGTACAACCAGGGCCGCCTGACGATACATACGAAGACGAAACAAGCTTACCAGCAAGCATACAAGCACCTAAGGGAATCGAAGACACCATTCTACACACATGGCTATGGAAAACGGCCTGTCATCAAGTTGACCATGAAAGGCCTTCCCATCTCCATCACAGTCCAGCAGATCTACGATGAACTAATGGAGCGAAAACTACCTCTTCATGAAATGCGCAGCCTCGACAAGCTAGTGACCCATGACGGCGAGAGGAAAAGGATCGAAATTCCGGTCCACATCCTCACGTTCTACAAGACAAAAGACCTGAAAGAAGACCTCTGCGAGCTCTTCGGGATCCGAGTCAGACTTGAGAACTACAGGAAACCAACTGGAGGCACTCAGTGCTTTAACTGCCAGGGCTTCGGGCACATAGCGGAGTTCTGTTTCAGGACAACAAAGTTCGTCCGTTGCTCTGGTGAACATCGAGTTGCTGAGTGTAACCAGACAACTCCCAAGTGCAGCAACTGCAATGAAGAACATCCAGCGTGCTTTCAGCAATGCCCAGCATTCCAAAAGTATCTCAAGGCCAGGCAACAATCAACAACAGAGAAGAACACACCAAAAATCACCCAATCCATAGCACCTAAAAATGAATCCAATCCCATCCACCTCTACCCCACTCCCTACCCTATCCAACAATCAACAAATCCCAGTCCAACAACTCCTTTCCCTCTTCATAATCATCCTCCAACACCCACAACTCCTGCAAACAACACTCACGTACCTTTCAAACATGGTCCAGCAATGAGAGGACTACTCTCACTGCCAAAACTTTTCCACAACCACCCCCAGACCAGCACCTTCCTGTTACGGGTCAAGGCGATCAACAGATTTCGCCGGTACCGAGAACCAACAATAACGATACGGCGTGGCCGTTCATTCGCAGTCGAGCCTACGACAGGGAAACAACAGCTGGAAGCGCTCGCCACTGAAGATGCCCTCCGCAGTTGAGGGAGAAACGTCTGGAAAAAAACGCCAGTTATAGACCACGGCCACATAGTCCGGAATCTTTTAATAATAAAATACAGTATTTATAGCTTTTATGTATCTCTTGACTAAGTTTAAGCCACAATAGCTCTTTTTTCTGTATATCTCTGTACTCCTTCGTGCTCATATTGTATAGAACATGTATAGAACTCGATGATTTGCAACAAAACAATCTAACTTTCGTCGTTAAAATTGGAAAGTTATAAAACAAGTACAGTATTTCCGACATTTTGTCATAAAATCTCAGTTTGTTTTTAGCAATTACACCAATAAGTACGGGTAATATCTTCTATATTCTTTGTTTGCGCTGGCAAATTGCGTCCCGGATTCAAGTGATTCAAATACACGACACGACTTGCCAGCGCAAAATTTTTCGCGCCAGCGCTTTGCGTTATAGATAAACCACAACCATTTAAATACATGGGGAGCAATTTTTGCGCTGGCGCTTTGCGTCGTAGATAAACCATAGCACAGAGATAACCCACTATATAGCATAAGAGGTGACGTGTTTCGGTTTGAAGTCGCGAATTACAGTGCACAGTATGGCAGTTCTCTATCTTTATGGCACAGTCGAAGTGTATGAAAGTAGTAGATATAGTCCATCGGTCGAAGTCCGTCGCCTTGGCGTAGTCGGTTGAGTCCGTACCTTCCACTCCGGCGATCCGGCTTCGATTTCTGGCGGGGTAGGGGATTTTTAATCTCCACCTTGGGTCTGGGTGTGTGTCCTGTCCTTGTGTTTATGTGTGTGAATAATTGAAAGTCAACTAAAAAGGTAAAACAATAAGGGAAACAGTGTACGCGAAAAGAGGGGGAAAAAAAGATAATGAAAACACATGACGAAGGGGAGTACGGGAATTGCAAGCGATACATTGGCATACTATCTGAGAATAAAGGAACTCTCATGACGTATGAAATATCTACTGTTTTCATTCACTTCGTCTGTAAACAATATTTCATACTCAGCACATTATATCATGAAGGATTGTACTATAACTTACCTTCATTTAGACACTGATCGGGCGTGTTAGATCCGAGTCTGACGGACACACTTCAAAATTTTAATCATCACCCTTACCTCACAGTGAACTATGAAACATTAAAATATAACGTAACTAAACTGAATAAGAAGAGCAAATTTAATTACCGCAAAACAAAATATATAACAAAATTGAATAAGCCTGAAATAATCTACAGATATTAGTGACATCATGGACTGTTCCTAAATTTTCAGGTAGTAAGCCATTGTATCGCTTGCAATTCCCCGTGACCCCCTTCGTCCCTTGCTTTCATTCTTTTCGTCTGTGGACTATAGCATGTGTTGTCATCTTCCAAAAAATCAATTTCGCCAATAGTATGTTAAGGGATGAGGGGAGCTGGACCCCCATCGGGCGCTTCCCCAGGTGGTGGGTAGGGGGAAGCCCGGCAGATATGCCAGGTACCAGGAAAATCAAATACCTGGGGCGAACCAACCAGCGAAGAGGAGCGGCTGACCAGATTTGGACGGCTGCTCAATGGGCAGACGTAGCTCAAGATCCCTGGAGGTTCTTGATGGCCTGGAGAATGCTGGAGAAGGCAAACGTCTAGAGTATAGAGGTCTAGAGCTAGAAAAGGTGACTCGAATCAACTCCCGCAGTCCTGGAAGCGGTAAGATAGCAGCCCTATTACCAGGATAGTTCTGCGCTGCGCTCGTAACGCAGTCAGGGTGAAATTCTAATTACTGACGAGCTCCAAATATTAAGCCGGACGGTTATAGTATATTAACAAAACCGCTAATATATTTATCGTGCCAGCGATAACTCACTGTCTCGTGATTCGGATTCCACTCTACGTGAATACGTTGTGTGGATTTCTTTTATCATTACTATTATTTTTCGACAAAACGTTGGCAACCTTGAATTGAGCTAATCATGTTATAAAAATTAAAATAGCGTTGTGCCCAACCAGTTCATTTGGAGAAGTAGTTCGTTCATGAAAAAAAAAATCATTTCTGCATATTGAAAAAACTTTACCGTATCACCAACAGATGGCATAGCTATATCCATTCGAAACCCGCACGGATTCTCCAGGAAGAGACGAATCTGTGTGACTTGACGTTAACCTACGGTAGCTGTAAATTTTATTTAAAGATAAACATAAATAATACCAACCAAATTAATGTAAATTCTGTACAAATTTATTTGAGTATGAACAATTCTAACAAGACTGCTACCATATTTTTATTTTATAATTATTTATACCTCCTTGTTTTTATTTTTGTTATAGATGTATTATATGCATAACTCCGCCATGGCCGGTCCCAAGCCCGGATGAGAAAGGAGGAGGGGGAGGAGTAACAACCTCGTTAAAAAAACAGGGTTCAGTTGGCTCCGACTGATAGTACTCTGTAAGGGCCCCTAGCCAGGGTTACGGTGAAGACCTCAACGGCAGAGTCGGCGCAGAAGGAGTCCTTCATCACGGCGGATCTGGCGGAAGAGGCAACCCTATCTCTAAGGGAAATAGAGAAACGCTGCCTTGCGGTGAAGAGGGATCTTCAAAGGCTATGGGAGGAAAACCCAGACAGAAATTTTCCTGGTCCTCCAGGTTGGGGGTTTATGCTGTGGGCCAGCTCCCCACACATTAGAAAAAAAAACAAAATGCTAAAAGACCAAATCAATCAAAGCCGGACAGATGGGCTAAGCATCGAAGATGCCCAAGACCGTAGGCTTTGGAGGTTTGGCACGGGAAGACGGCAGCAGCTGTAAAAACCCAAAGATAGATAGATAGATTATATGCATAATATTTCTTTAAATACAAAGATACAAAATCGTACTATTGGCAATTAGTTGATGTAAAGATTTCTTTACAATCCCGAAACTAAAAATATAAAGAGAGTGAGCACAATAAAAGCTCCTTATTCGCGGGGGATATGTTCCGCAAATATGCCGCGAATATGGAATGATAATTTGTATGGGTATATAGGGGATATGTTCCAGGGTTCCAAAATACAATAAAATGATAAAAATATATAATTAATTTATTGAGAGATTTTGAACAATTGCCAGTTTTAGGGAAGGGCTTAAAGGACTTAGTAATTTTTTCCTGTTTGGCGCCTTTTAAAAGGTCTTGCAATTTAGTTTGATATTCAGCCGTAGCATTAACAACTTGCCTTCTAACAATAAGACTTATTTCCGTAGACAGATCAATTTTCATGAAGAAATAACAAGAACAATAATATACCGATCGTGGCGATGGAGGCATTTATCGAAGTACGTGTCAGCACGTGAAATACAACAGCTTTTAACAATGAACTTAAGAATTAATGACAATAAGGTTCGTTTTGTTATTCATTTGTCCATTTGGTTTCAATCATTATTTGTAAGTAAAAGCCGCCTTGGCACCTGTCTGCAGTAAAAAAAAAACTGCTGATGGTTAATAAAGAGTGTTTTCTAAGGCTGGGACAGTCCAACCAGTTCATTTCGAGAAGTAGTTCGCAAAACAAAACAAGAATATGGGCTGGGGGGAAGCATGGGGTGACTTGACGTTAACCAACCACATGGTAGCTGTGGATTTTAAAGATAAACGTAAATAGTTCTGTAAATACTACTTTAATTTATTTGAGTATGAAAAATTCTAATATGACTGCTACCATACTTTTGTTTATTTTATAATTATTTATACCTCCTTTTTATTTCTGTTATAACTGTACTATTTGCATAATTTTATTTATATACAGATTTTCAATGTTTACATATTTTATTTCAAGTTGTAAATGTTAATAAAAAAACAAAATCGTAACTCTATAATTTGAAAAAAAAAAAAAAAAGTGTGGAGTATTTTAAAACTTTTAAGGAAGATAGCAAAGATTGCCAAAAATTATTATGGAATGGATCCCAATGGAAAGGAGGAAGAGAGGAAGACCGAAGAAAACTTGGATAGAAGGGGTACAAGCAACTATGAATATCAGAGGAATGGAGGAAGATCAATGGATGGATAGAGAGGAACACCCCAGGCCAACGTAAATGGAAGAGAGTGATGCCAGGCCTAGTTTTTTCTGCCAACGCTTGGAGGCGCTTCAGTCGCTATGTCGAAAAGCAAATTCATCTACAGTGACAGTGCAGCCAACAGACTCCCTGAATTAAATATTTTTTTATTATTTAAAATGAGCTGACCTACTCTTAATTTAAGTAGAAACATTATCTTGATAAAACGTTTGTTTAAACTATTCCATGTAATATTAACTTTGAATAATTTTTATACCTAGTTTCTTTTATTTATATCATAATAAACTGTATATTTTATTCTATTATGTTGGCTGCGTATTTTAAAACGTAGGAGCATTGTGCATCAGTTTTTGTTTGTTTAATTAGAATTAATTAATTTTCTGTTAAAAGAATATTTCCTAGTAAGTATTATTAATATGTAAATACATTAAAATAAATATTAAAATATATGAATTGGCTCATGTTTCCATTAGGTCACGGAATTTTTTAAATTCCTTAAATTACTTTTACGGAATTATTATGTTATGGTTTTGTTTTTATTTACATTTCCTACTTTTATAAAAAAAAATTCTAATGCTTGTTAAAATTCTTAATATTTTTCCTGCGCATAATACAAGATTCTTATGCGACTGTTGCATTACTTACGTGATCTAATGGAAAATCTTCCTATGTATGATTGTTAGCCTATATAGTGCATACAGAAATTTTATTGGGCAAACATGCTTTTGTATAATGTTAGAAATAATACGATTTTAAGTAACTTATCTTTTTTTAGTGATAGGTACATTGATGCCATATCTTTGACATAATTATATTGAATTATTATTCTTCATCTAGCCACCTGTCATTGTTCTGGGATAAGTTTTGGATAAGATTCTCTATCTGTCTTGGTTATTCCATGTCTACTCTTCCATAATTTCCATCCATTGAATTACCCTTTTCTAGACATTCTCCTTAACTTGTTCTTCAGATCTTGTCTATATCTTGGTCAACCTCTGAAAGACGGTGTTAATAGAGCGAGTAAAGTTACGTAAGACATAGCAAGCCATAATAGATAACTGTCTGCTATCGAAGGATAACCATATATTGAATTTATATATATATTGTAACTTGAACCCCAGAATGTGTACTTGAGACTGAAAACACCCTTACATTAATTAAAACTTAAAAAAAACAATGAAGGAATATTTCTTTATAAGTATGGTACTTGTTTTATAATTTTTTTATTTCAGCAAAAGAACTGATATTTTTAGATAGGAGAATGTTTATTTTCTACCAGTTCTTTTATAGCTTATTTTATGGTTGTTCTGTTGAAATAATACGTAGGATTTCTGTATTTTTTCATGTTCATATAACTGTAGTATGTTTATAAAGATTCAAAAACTATGTAGTGTCCATTACAGTATGTACTTTGTATAACTTTTTTTTCTTTCTATTCAGATCTGCAAATGTCCAGTAATGCTGCTCTTAATCTCCATCTGGAAAGGGGTCATTGATAATTGAATTCACCATGAATACAGTGAAATGAATGGTTTATTGTGATTTAATGCATTGTTGGATTGAGATTATCATATGTTAAGAACAGTAAGATACCTGTAATTTTTAATTACCTTTTTTGTAAGGGACCAAATTTTGTTGGTAAAATATGTAGGGAAAGAAATTAAAAAATCTCAATGCATTAATTCTTCATAATTACTTAAATTCTCTTATTGTTTATTATTATTATTTTGTTCATATGTCTAAAATAAATAAATGATTATTAAATGATATCTCTATTTTTATTTGAACCTTTCCTTGATAATCAGGATCATCCTTTCTTTAATTCTAAGAAAATGTAATGCAAAAAATAATGTTATTTCTAAGAAAATTTTGAACAAAAAAAAGTTTAAATGAATACTTTAAAAGAATTAATTGAATTATAAAATATTTTTCCAGTTTTCTAAAACTAATCAACTGTTTTTCTGATGTTAGGAATATATTCCATGTATTGAATAAAGAGTAAGTTGAGGGTCTTGGAAATTGAGATGAAGTTCTGAATTGATATATTCATAACACTGAGGTTTTATTTAATAATAATTACTCAAATTTTACAGCTTGCCTCATACTTTTGTAAAACAGAGGACCAGTTTCGAAAGAAGTTTCCCTTTCGAAACTAGTTCTGAGTTTTTCAATAATATGAGGTGACATGTAAAATCTGATTGATTAATATTATTCCAGGCATTATTTAAAATGTGGTATTACAAACGCCGAAAGTGACGACTGAGCCACCGGGGTCAACACTGATTAGTTATACTGTTATCGATAGATGGCGCAAATTGTTTTGCCGATAATACAGTAAGCTGTAATCGGTTAGTGTTTTCTGCCAACGCTTGAGGTCTCTGGAGTCTAGGCAACGTAGGCATCACCTGATAACATTGGCGCTGGTCATCTCTATAGGGGGTTTTCTCTGGAGGGGAATGGCGTTTGGTTTCCGGAAGACGGCGGCAGCTGCCATGATACCGGAAGATGATGATGATATTTTATTTTATTTATATATGTATTATTTACACATATTATTTGCATAACAGTTCTTTAAAAAGAAAGAAATGTGCAAAATCGTACTACTGGCAATTACTTGATCTTAATCTTTACAACCCCTAAACTAAAAATATAAAGAGGGAGAATACTGGGTAGGCCAACAAAATTTAGCCTTGTGTGTGCACTTTTACAGGATGGCTTCTAATTCGCGATCAAGAAAAAGTAGTTAAATTTGGGGTTTCTTCGCCGATTTAGGCGATGGTAAAGCAAAGTGTAACTTTTGTTCTAAACACAGTTTCATTCAGGGGGCGGGATGCTTTAAAACTTGTATGGCATATTCACTCTAAATCAGTGGTACTCACTAGAAATTACAAGAGAGCCAAATATCATCATCATCATCATAGTACATTCACGAATTTAGGCCATTTGTTGACCTGTTTCGGCCTCAAGAGAAACACCATCCAGAAGTCTTTTGAGTGGACGTCCTGGTCTTCTTCCTGCAGGTTGATATCTTAACATTAGTTTGGGTATTCTGTGATCTTCCATTCGATGAACATGTTGTATCCATCTTGACTTATAATCAGAAATTTTGTTTTCTAAAGATTCCATGTGGAATTCTTCTAAGATGTCTTCATTTCTTTTTTGATCTAATAGTGTGTATCCTGCAGTCCTCCGAAGATATCTCATTTCAGCAGATCTAAGTCTCTGTATATCCTTCTGTTTCAACGTCCATACTTCGCTACCATACAAAAGAGTTGGAAGAGCCAGTGTTTTATACACTTTCAATCTTGAATGCTTTTGGACTAACTGTGGCTTGAAGATAGAATTTATTAACCCTAAAATTCTTAAAAATTTAGATATTTTTGCATTTACATCCTTTTCTTCTTCATATGAGATATTGCATCCTAGATATGTAAAATTATTCACCTGCTCCAAAATTTTATTGTCCAGTACAATTTTACTTCTGACAGGATCTACACCTTGAAATGCCATAATTTTTGTTTTTTCTGTAGATATCTTTAATCCATATTCTTCTGTAATTTTGTTAAGTTCATACAGACCTTTCTGTAGATTATCTTCGGAATTTGCTATTATTATTTGGTCATCTGCAAACAATAGGGTGTTTAATTTTCTATTTTCTGATATTCTTATTCCAAATTTATATGTTTTGTTCCAGCAACATATTACTTCATTGATATAAATTGCAAAGAGTGTTGGGGATAGGGGGCAGCCTTGTCTCACACCACGATTTATAATTCCTTCTTCAGAAAATCTGTTATTTAATTTAATCTTCATGGTGTTGTTTTTGTAAATATTTTGTATGTTCTGCCGAAGTAAATTTGGTATATTTCTGTCTTCCAATATACGTATTTAAGAGTTTTGATCTCTTGACTGTGTCGAATGCTTTTTCAAAATCTATGAAAGCAAAATGTGTTTCTAAGTTGAATTCTCTTCTTTTTTCAAGCAATAGTTTAACAGAAAATGCTGAATCAATACAAAATTGTCCTTTCCTAAATCCATTTTGACATTCCATAAGGAATTTTTCACTGAAACTTTTCAATTTTCCATTTAAAATGTCTGCATAAATTTTGTAGCATGTGTTTAACAAACTGATTCCCCTATAGTTGTCCATTTTTCTCTTGTCTCCTTTCTTGAACAGGGGTATAACAATGCTTGTCTTCCATTCTTGTGGTATATCTGCATTTTTGAATACATTATTAAAGAAGGACAACAGTCTTTCATGGAACTGTTTGCCTGCATATTTGTACAATTCAGAATTCAAGCCATCTGTGCCAGTTGCCTTCCCATTTTTTAATTTCTTTAAACTATTGTTCAATTCTTCCAATGATATTATGGAATCTGTCTCATTATTATTTCGGAAAATTGTATCTTCATAGCTATTGTCAGTCCAAAGACTTTTATAATAATTGAAAAAATCTTCTTTTGTTACTCCGCAATTAATTTTGGTAGATTCTTTAATATCTTTATTCAAATGTTTTAATATTTTGAAGGCATTAGGTTGGAGCTTATGCAAATCTGATTCTAAATGTGTAACAAAATTTAACCATGTTTTCCTATGCCTCTTTCTTATTTCCCTCTTAACAATAGCTCTACAGCGTTTGAATTCTATTTCATTTTCTACTTTCTTTGTGTTCAAATATTTTTTATAAGCTGTATTTTTTTCTTCAATCAATTGTTTTATTTGATCATCCCAGATTTTTAGAGTTCTATTTCTTCTTTGTTGTATATTTACTTTTCCTAAAGTTTCATTAGCTGCATTTTGAATTATCATTTTAATGTTTTTCCATTCTTCTTCAACATCATTACTTTCTGGAGTTGTAGCCATATATTGCTGAATTCTTCTCGAATATAACCATTTAATGCTGTCATCATAAAATAATTTTACCTTGTACTTTTGTTCTATGCTCTGTTGTTGTTTCTTCTTTTTTAACCATCTTGGTGGAAATCTTATTTTTGCTTCTACTAGGTAGTGATCTGAACCAATATCATATCCTCTGTAGGCTCTGACATCTAGAAACAATTTAAAAATCTTATTATTTGCAATGAAATAATCAATGATTGATTTTGAGTCCTGACGATGCCAGGTATACTTATGTATGTTTCTATGATCGTAAAAGGTATTCGTTATTTTCAGTTCATTGTAGATAGCAAAATCTGTTAATCTTGTCCCATTCCTATTGCTGGTTGGTTCGCCAAATGTTCCAATATTATTGTTGACTTGAGCATTGCCCACTCTGGCATTTAAATCTCCTATTATGAGAATGTAATCATTTCTATTAATTTTGCTATAAATTTCTTGTAATATTTTATAAAATTCTTCACTGTCTTCTTCACGGCCTTCCTCTGGTGCATATACACCAAGAACTGTCAAATTACCTCTATTAATTTTCAGTCGAAGCTCTAATATTCTTTCATTCCAGTAAGTGTAGTGTTGAATTTTATTTCTTAAATATAAGAAACAATATTTAATCAATTGAGTTGGTGTTTATTTGATGAAATCCATATCCATTAATTAAATAAAAAATAAAACGTAGTTTTATTTGATTTTCATATTTATATGAATATAAATATATGTAAATATGAAAATCAAATAATACGTTTTATTTTCATGTAATTAAGAAACAATATTTGTTGACACAGGGATATCCAAAGTTGTGTAGAATTTCAATAAAGATAATATTATTTTATACTTAGTATTTAAATGTAATGTAATGAAGGTAAAATTATTCTAAGAGCCTTAATAAATATCTTCAAGGGCCGCGCAAGGTAAGATTTTTACTAAATTTTTCAACAGCTTTTTGTAAACCTAGTAAAATATGTTGTTTTAAAACTTGGATAAAATGGATTCTTATTAAATACTTTCGGAATTCCAGTAAATAAAATGTAAAGTGATTGTAATATTAGACTACATTAGATTTGTAGCGTTAGTAATGCCGTAGATCAAAAGGAGTAATCCGTGAGTAATGCTGCGTATGAGTGATGACGTAAGCAAGAGCGGGAAAGTGCCGTAATGTACATGTACTGAATGAATGAGCGTATCGAATGTTGAGAGTTTGAGTAGTGATGGGCAATTCGAGAGTGAGTCGTTTAAAAAGAACGCTTCACTACTGTGAAGTGTCAAAAAGTTACTCACTTTTTGTGAACTGCCAGTTCAGAGTTCACTACTGCTACTTAAAATTTACTTTTTATTTCAAGCTCTAGATGTCTCACTCCAAATCAACTTTCGCTCATTCGTTGATTACTCTACATTTCTCCGCCCATCGACCTTGCATTTCCCCGCCTCTTTCCTACGTCATCCATATCGTTCGTACCGCAGTGAGTGTCTGAGAAGAACGAACTACCTTGGAAGAACGAAGTGGTATAAAAGAACGAACTATCTTAGAAGAGGGAAGTTACATAGAAGAACGAACTACCTTGGAAGAACGAAGTATAAAAGAACGAACTATCTTAGAAGAGTGAAGTGTTTTAGATGAAGGAAATGGTATCAAAGAACGAACTACCTTGGAAGAGTGAAGTGTATTAGAGGAACGAACTACCTTGACAGAGTGAACTGGCTTTAAACATTCAGTTGTACTCTCAACATTCGATACGCTCCTTCATTCAGTACTTGTACATTACGGTACCTTCCCGCTCTTGCTTACATCATCACTCATACGCAGCATTACTCAGGGATTACTCCTTTTGATCTATGGCATTACTATCATCATCATCATAGTACATTCACGAATTTAGGCCATTTGTTGCCCTGTTTCGGCCTCAAGAGAAACACCATCCAGAAGTCTTTTGAGTGGACGTCCTGGTCTTCTTCTTCCTGCAGGTTGATATCTTAACATTTGTTTGGGTATTCTGTGATCTTCCATTCGATGAACATGTTGCATCCATCTTGACTTATAATCAGAAATTTTGTTTTCTAAAGATTCCATGTGTAATTCTTCTAAGATGTCTTCATTTTTTTTTTGTGATCTAGTAGTGTGTATCCTGCAGTCCTCCGAAGATATCTCATTTCAGCAGATCTAAGTCTCTGTATATCCTTCTGTTTCAGGTTCCATACTTCGCTACCATACAAAAGAGTTGGAAGAGCCAGTGTTTTATACACTTTCAGTCTTGAATGCTTTTGGATTAACTGTGGCTTGAAGATAGAATTTATTAACCCTAAAATTCTTAAAAATTTAGATATTTTTGCATTTACATCCTTTTCTTATTCATATGAGATATTGCGTCCTAGATACCGGTATGTAAAATTATTCACCTGCTCCAAAATTTTATTGTCCAGTACAATTTTACTTCTGACAGGATCGACACCTTGAAATGCCTTTTTGTCTTTTCTGTAGATATCTTTAATCCATATTCTTCTGTAATTTTGTTAAGTTCATACAGACCTTTCTGTAGATTATCTTCGGAATTTGCTATTATTATTTGGTCATCTGCAAACAATAGGGTGTTTAATTTTCTATTTTGTGATATTCTTATTCCAAATTTATATGTTTTGTTCCAGCAACATATTACTTCATTGATATAAATTGCAAAAAGTGTTGGGGATAGGAGGCAGCCTTGTCTCACACCACGATTTAAAATTCCTTCTTCATTTTCATTGTATAAATATTGAATTATTTCAATTATAAACTTATTTAAGGATTTAACAATTTAGTAAAAATCTTACCTTGGTAAACATTTAGGGCGAATATGCCGTGCACGTTTAAAAGCATCCCGCCCCCTGAATGAAACTGTGTTTAGAACAAAAGTTACACTTTGCTTTACCATCACCTAAATCGGCGAAGAAACCCCAAATTTCACTACTATTTCTTGATCGCGAATTAGAAGCCATTCTGTAAAAGTGCACACACAAGGCTAAATTTTGTTGGCCTACCCAGTATTCACCCTCCTTATATTTTTAGTTTAGGGGTTGTAAAGATTAAGATCAAGTAATTGCCAGTTGTACGATTTTGCATATTTCTTTCTTTTTAAAGAACTATTATGCAAATAATATTAGTAAATAATACATATATAAATAAAATAAAATATATCTTCCTTAAAAGTTTTAAAATACTCCACACCATTTCTTTTTTTTTTTTTTTTTTTTCAAATTATAGAGTTACGATTTTGTTTTTTTTATTAACATTTACAACTAGAAATAAAATATCTAAACAATGAAAATCTGTGTATAAATACAATTATGCAAATAATAGTTATAACAGAAATAAAAAGGAGGTATAAATAATTATAAAATAAACAAAAGTATGGTAGCAGTCATATTAGAATTTTTCATACTCAAATAAATTAAAATAGAATTTACAGAACTATTTACGTTTATTTTTAAAATTCACAACTACCATGTGGTTGGTTAACGTCAAGTCACCCCATGCTCGTGCCTTCGTGCTTCCCCCTCCATCTTACTTACTTACTCACTGGCACTATCGAACCCGTAGGTTCATGGCCGCACGGACATAAGCTCTCCATACATCCCTATCCTGAGCTAATGCTTTCCAATCATTCCCTGTATAATCTACTTCCCTCAATGGGTTCCCTGAAGTAGTCCCCGCCCGGGGAACCGAATGGGGGACTATTTGACCTCCGGAAAATTTTACCCCAGTAGAACCCATGTCCGCATTTCTTGACGGTTGTATTTTTACGGTGAAAGATCGTCACTCTTTCGACCAAGGTACTTATTTCGTCTGGCTTATCACCTTCGACCAGTCCGGCATGGGTAACCCTATCGGCAGCAATGCTACCGCCGGCATAGCTCTCAGGATCATTTAAGCACACAAGCCACTCCACCACGACAAGGTAAAGATACCATGGAGGGTCCCCCTCCATCCCATATTGTTTTTTTTTTATGCAAGTGAACGAACTATTTCTCGAAATGAACTAGTTGGGCACAACGCTAATGTCCAGCCTTAGAAAACGCTCTTTATTAACCATCAGAAGTTTTTTTTTTTTTCTGCAGACAGGTGCCAAGGCGGCTTTTACTTACAAATAGTGATTGAAACCAAATGGACAAATAAATAACAAAACGAACCTTATTGTCATTAACTCTTAAGTTCATTGTTAAAAGCTGTTGTATTTCACGTGCTGATATGTACTTCGATAAATCCCTCCACGCCACGATCGGTATATTATTGTTCTTGTTATTTCTTCATGAAAATTGATCCGTCTACGGAAATAAGTCTTATTTTTAGAAGGAAAATTGTTAATGCTACGGCTGAATATCAATCTAAATTCCAAGTCCTTTTAAAATGCGCAAAACAGGAAAAAATTACTAAGTTCTTTAAGCCCTTCCCTAAAACTGGCAATTGTTCAAAATCTCTCAATAAATTAATTTTATTTTTTATCATTTTATTGTATTTTGGAACCTTGGAACATATCCCCTATATACCCATACAAATTATCATTCCATATTTGCGGAACATATCCCCCGCGAATAAGGAGCTTTTATTGTGCTCACTCTCTTTATATTTTTAGTATACGGATTGTAAAGATTTAACATCAAGTAATTGTCAATAGTACGATTTTGTATCTTTGTATTTAAAGAAATATTATGCATATAATACAGTTATAACAAAAAAAAAGGTATAAATAATTATAAAATAAACAAAAATATGGTAGCAGTCTTGTTAGAATTGTTCATACTCAAATAAATTTGAACAGAATTTACATTAATTTGGTTGGTATTATTTATATTTATCTTTAAATAAAATTTTACAGCTACCATAGGTTAACGTCAAGTCACTCTTCCTGGAGAATCCGTGCTGATTTCGAATGGACATAGCTATGCTATCTGTTGATGATACGGTAAACTTTTTTCAATATGCAGAAAAGAAAGGTTTTTTTTTTTTTGTTTGCTTGGCGAATGAATGAAGAAGGTAAATTTTAGTGAACGAACTAGTTCAATTGAATGGTTCACAAAAGTGAGTGCGAGTGAACGAACTACTTTTCCAAATGAACTGGTTGGGCACAACGCTAGTTTGAAGTACAACTGAATGTTTAAAGCATAGAGAACGTTTAAAGCCAGTTCACTCTGTGAAGGTAGTTCGTTCCTCTAAGAAACTTCACTCTTCCAAAGTAGTTGGTTCTTTGATACCACTTCGTTCATCTAAAACACTTCACTCTTCTAAGATAGTTCGTTCTTTTATTTTTTTGACTTTATTAAACACAATGTGTACATTAAATTTAATTTACCTTTTTACCAGTCTTTATATCAATAAAACTAAATATATGGTCACACGTAGAAATTCAGTATATAATGGAAATGGACAGCTAATATCAAATGAGGGAAATTTTGAGAAAGTGGCTGAATTCAAATACCTAGGAACAATAATCACAAATAGGAATGAGATGCACACAGAAATTAAACATAGGCTCAATTCTGTAAATGCATGCTATTATGCATTGGAGAGACTTTTGATGTCCCAACTCCTTTCAAAAAACGTTAAGCTGAAAATATATATAAAACTATTATTCTACCAGTTATATTATATGGGTGCGAAACATGGACTCTTACTTTAAGGGAGGAAATGAGATTACGAGTATTTGAGAATAAAGTTCTTAGGAAAATTTTTGGACCAAAGAGAGATGAACAAACAGGTGAATGGAGAAGACTACATAACAATGAACTACATGGTCTTTATAGGAAGCCAGATATAATAAGAACAGTTAAGTCTCGTAGACTGCGATGGGCAGGACATGTTGCGCGTATGGGAATGAAAGATGTGCATGGAAACTTCTTGTAGGAAAGCCAGAGGGAAAACGTCCAGTTAGTAGACCAAGAATGAGGTGGGAGAACAACATTAACTATGATTTGAGGGAAGTAGATTATAAGGGAATGATTGGAAAGCATTAGCTCAGGATAGGGATGTATGGAGAGCTTATGTCCGCGCGGCCATGAACCTACGGGTTCGATAGTGCCAGTGAGTAAGTAAGTACCAGTCTTTAATTACAGTGTTTAGTGGTAGAGTCCTGTTTTTACACTTCGCTAGATGATATTTGGGACATAGATTGTTGCATAGTTTACAGATGCAGTCCTCCTTGGATTCATGGTACATGTTGTTCAGGCATATATTCCCATGAAATCCATGGGCTGCGAAACGTGTGTACAGGTGTCGAATTTCGAAGTTCGGTTGCTTCCAGGTTTCTATTTTCATTGCGTCTGTTTCCATAATTTCTGTCGGTATCTGGGCAGCTTTGTTCTGTCTCTCCTCGATGACGATTCTGTATTCTTGCGTTTCCGGTAGTCTGAAACAGTATCTGATATCTTCGATGAAGAAAGATTCCTGGCTATTGTATAGGCATAACTATTTCTTGTATATTTTGAAATTGACAGTGCTCTTTTGAGAAAGCTTTATTTAACGTTCTCCAGTTTCTTAAGATTTTTCACCGTCAAGTAATTCCATATTATCTGGATTCCGTATGTTGCGGCCGGCATTACTTTAAGATTGAAGAGTTTCATTGCAGTTGAGAGGGATAGTCTTTGGAGTTTTAGGGATATCGTACATGGCTTTCATTGCAGCTGTTGCTCGATCCTGTATATGAAGTGAGAAAGCGGTTCCAGTTGTTTGTAAGGTGACCCCCAAGTATTTGTAGCTCGATACGAATTCTAGGGTTTCTCCTCCGCATATAAGATGGTTCTTATTAGCCAGCCTTCCTCCTTTCCTGAATTTCATTGCCTTTGTCTTGGCGCTGTTTATTTTCATCGAGTTTTCAAGTGCCCATATCCTAATGTTCTCCATGGCTGTTTGGAGGTCTCCTTGATTCCTAGAGAGGATGATCATGTCGTCTGCGTACATGAGTAGCTTAACATTTCTTGTGTCTATAGTCTTTCCGATGTCTGACGTCATTACATTAAAGAGTACGGGACTCATCGGGTCTCCTTGTAGGACCCCCCTTGTTTGAGTAACACTTCTCGACATCGATATACCATCACTGATTGTCACATAGTTTGTGGTTAGGATTGATTTAATTGTTCCTAATTCGTTGTTTGAGCTGCCTAGTATGTTCTCTAGCTTCTGGATGAGGATTTTCCTGTCAATACTGTCGAATGCCTTGGAATAATCTATGTATATCACATACAATGATGTAGCAGGTTGTGCTAAGGTCGTTATTATTTTTCTTGTATGAGTTCTTGGACAGCATGCAGTGTAGATCTACCCGGGGTGAAGCCGTATTGATTCTGTGGTATGCTGATACGTAGTTTGTGTTCCACACGTCTTAGCAGGATCTTCGAGAAGAGTTTGAACATAACATTTTCCAGGGCAATTCCCCTGTAGGAGTTCGGGTTTTCTTTCCTTCCTTTCCCTTTGTAGATGACAGTTATAATCGAATTTCTCCATTGTTGTGGGACTGAATTATCTTTTAGGCATTTATTGAACAGACAGGTTAGCGGTTCTAACAAGTCTTGAAGTGGTTCGTTCTTTTATACCACATCGTTCTTCCAAGGTAGTTCGTTCTTCTATGTAACTTCACTCAGGCGAGATAGTTCGTTCCTCTATGGCAGTTGACTCTGGCAAGATAGTTCGTTCTTCTCAGACACTCGCTGCGGTACGAACGATATGGATGACGTAGGAAAGAGGCGGGGACATGCAAGGTCGATGGGCGGAGAAATGTAGAGTAATCAACGAATGAGCGAAAGTTTGGAGTGAGACATCTAGAGCTTGAAATAAAAAGTAAATTTTAATTTTAAGTAGCAGTAGTGAACTCTGAACTGGTAGTTCACTAAAAGTGATCAACTTTCAGTGAAGCGTTCTTTTTAAACGACTCACTCTCGAATTATCCAATACCACCATCACTAAATTAAAATATAGAAAAAGCATACATAATGACTAGTCGAGAAAGCAAAGCAAATTGTCCAATTTGTTTCAAAGGGTTTTCAGTGACAGAAATAGAAAATCATGTGAACAAATGTATATTTCTCAATTCTGATGACAGTGAAAGCACATCTACAAAAAGAATTGGCGGTTCTAATCAAATAAGTCCTTCTGTGAAAAGACAAAGAAAGGATGATGTGCAATCAGATTGTCAAAATGGTTTCGATGCAAAAGCGGGATTTTCAAAACAGGTATTTTCCTTGGGATACAGACTTAAACCATATTATTATTCAGTTATATTTTAATTGTGATAAATTATTTACAGAATGAAGGACAGTCAAGTACAAGCATTGTGTGTATTCAACAGCTAGGGACAACACCTCTTGCAGAAAAAGTGAGACCTTGTGATCTGACACATTATTTTGGACAAGAACATGTACTTGGCCATAATAAGGTGTTAAGATGTCTTTTGGAAAAGAGGGATATACCAAGCATGATCCTATGGGGACCTCCAGGATGTGGAAAGGTTAGATTAATTTTCAGTTACTTTTTCTTATTTGAATACCACCAGGTTACCTTATGACATTTCTTCATTTAAGTGTATGGGTAATTTGAATAAGGTTGAGAAACCGATGCACACATATTCTTCTAAGTTCTACAGAATCGCAGTGCGCATGCATGAGTTGCTGTAATGGTTAATGTATCTTCCGGCAGATGACTCTGAAGTAGGCGATACAAACTTTGGGAATAAATTCCTAAATGCTAAAAAAAATGGACGTGAACTAACTTCCCATTTTCTAATCTAACAAAACAATTTATGGAAAAAGTTGGTTATATGTCCGAGACGAATTCTTCTAAGTTCCACAGAATTTCAGTGCGCATGCAGGAGTTGCTGTAATGGTTAATATAAGCCTCCAATAGATGGCTCTGCAGTCGCCATTACGAACTTTGGGAATAAATTTCCAAATGCAAAAAAAAAATGGACGTTAACTAACTTGCCATTTCCTAACTAAAGAAAACAATGTACATGCATATTATTTATTCTCAAATTCTTAAAAAAATGGACGTAAACCAACTTCCCATTTCCTAACGTAACAAAACAATTTACATGCGTACAATTTAATGAACTATAAACTAATATTTCGTACACTAACACTAAATATGGTTTGAAATTATTTTCAAATGGTGGCAACGTTGGAACAAAATGGGAAAGTAGCAAGGAAGTAATGTATCCACGATCATGTTTTACGTAAATATATAAATAAAAAAGTTGTAAAGAAAGCTTGAAGATCATTGGAAAATGTTTAAAACAGTACAAAACATGTTTACAAGTGTTTAGTGCATCAGTGGCATAAGAATGTAAGTGTAGAATTGTGAGAGGCATAAAACCTACCACACCCAAATTTACATGCATATTATTTATTCCCAAATGCTAAAAAAAATGGACGTAAACCAACTTCCCATTTCCTAACCTAACAAAACAATGTACATGCATATTATTTAATAAACTAATTTTACGTACACTAAATATGGTTTGGAATTATTTTCAAATGTCGGTAACTCTGATTTGAGAGCCACCTAGCGGATGTTACATGAAGCATTTCCACGTCTTTAGAATCCGATGCACAATATTTGCATAATTCGTAAATATTTAAAAATCGTAAGAAATGTTTATAAAATGGTTCCAAAATGTTTAAAATAGTACTATAATTAATAATAGTTATTATAAATGGTTGAAAAGTGTTTAGTGCATCAGTGGCATAAGTATGTTAGATGGAAAATTGTGTCGGTTTATCAACCTCAGCCCAATTTCAGTAATGGTAATTATTTACTTGTCATCAACTAAGGATTTGGTTGAGGTTCACAAACCGCCCCACACAATTTTCCATCTAATATTCTTATGCCACTGATGCACTAAACACTTACTATTTTAAACATTTTGGAACCATTTTATAAACATTTCTTACGATTTTTAAATATTTATAAATTACACGAATATAGTGCATCAAGTTTTACAGATGCAGAAATGCTTCATGTAACATCCGCTAGGTGGCTCTCAAATTGGAGTTACCAGTATTTGAAAATAATTCCAAACCATATTTCAAGAAATTTTCATTTTGTTAGATACCAGTGGGACAAGTTAGTGTACGTAAAATTTCTTTATAGTTTATTAAATAATATGCATGTAAATTGTTTTGTTAGGTTAGGAAATGGGAAGTTAGTTTACGTCCATTTTCTTTTTTATCATTTGGGAATTTATTCCAAAAGTTTGTAATGCCGACTTCAGAGCCATCTTCCGGAAGCTACATTAACCAATACAGCAACTTGCGCATGTGCACTGCGATTCTGTAGAACTTAGAAGAAATCATTTGCAATGGTTTCTCCACCTTATCCAAGGATTTTGTTCAAATGAACAATCAAAGGCGAACTATTTGATTGTAATCATAACAGTACAGTACTAATAATAAACAGTAGGCCCTATACATAGATGCAATTTTGAAATTATGTTTCCTGATGCCAATATTAGTATTTAAACTATTAAATGTGAGTTTATTTCACATTTACACACTCATTCTTATAACTTAAAAAGCTAAAAAACCAAAATAACTCGCACTAACCTTACATTTATCACGTTGTTTATTATTAGTTAGGTTGAATTTCGGTTATTTTGTTTTTAAGATACCTTTTCATTTGAATTATTGAGATTGAATGAAATTGTTGATTGATGACATGTAAATAATTACTTCAGAAAAAGTCCACTATTTGTTGATCACTTACTCCATGAATTCTTCTAAGTTCTACAGAATCACAATGCGCATGCATGA
Organism: Diploptera punctata; assembly: GCA_030220185.1. NCBI lineage: Eukaryota > Metazoa > Arthropoda > Insecta > Blattodea > Blaberidae > Diploptera > Diploptera punctata. The sequence goes on from JASPKZ010001981.1 coordinate 54,331, forward strand.
GTTGCTCAAATGATTAATGTAGCTTCCATTAGAAGGCTCTCAAATCGAGTTACTAACGTTTGGAATATATTCCCAAAGTTTATAAAAAATAGACGTAAACTAACTTCCCATTTCCTAACCTAACAAAAACAAATTACATAGTTAATAAACTATAAACTAATCTTTTGTACATTAACTTGTCCCATCGGAACCTAACAAAATGAAGTTAATTTCTTGAAATATGGTTTGGAAATAATTGTGAATATTGGCAACACCGGTTTGAGAGCGATCTATCGGATGTTACATTTAGCATTTGCGCATCTGTAGAACTCAATTCACAATATTCGCATAATTGTATAAATATTCAAAAATCGTAAGAAATGTTTATAAAATGATTCCAAAATGTTTAAAATAGTACAAAATGCTATTATAAATGGTAAAAGTGTATAGTGCAACTGTGACATAAGAATGTATGGAAAATTGTGACCGACAAATACTAGACCTCAGCCATTACTTCAATAATATCTTTTTATTATTGCAGACTACACTAGTGCACATTATTGCACAATTATGTAATAGAGATAACCAAGATACAAGATTTGTAAAACTGTCGGCAACAATGTCTGGTGTTAATGACATCAAAGAGGCTGTGAAAATAGCAAAAAATGAACTTATAGCTTTTAAAAGAAGAACTATTCTATTTATGGATGAAATTCATCGCTTTAATAAATTACAACAGGTAATTTTTAAGCTACAAGTAGTGTAGTTTCACACAGTTAATGTAATCAGAAAATTCAATAATCGGCTATTCTATGAATATTCAAACGGAGAATAAGTGACACGTTGGCCAGTGTGATACACATTCCTACTAGAGGCAATTGCCAATATGTTTACTCACATATAAGGGGATTCTATCCCAGGAGTCCACCTACATTAGTGGACAAGGTAGGGTAAGAAAATGGGCAAGTTAGTGTACACCAGATTAGTTTAGCATGTTTTTGTGATAAGTTGGCTACACTGTCTAACCAATGACTAATACATATTTCATATTATAAATGGGATTTTAGATTACTTTTGGCTCAACTTCTCACGTAATTTTAAGGCATCTCACATTTTTTTTGGGAAAAAAATCACATAAATTTCTCTTGGGTAATTATTCACGTGCTGCAACATTAAATTGTGCTTTTTTCCCATTTTTTATTTGAATTTATTCAGATGATATAGGGCATAGAATCCTCCAGTAATCTTCTGTATTTTATTTTTCAGGATATATTTTTACCCCATGTTGAGAGTGGAATCATCACACTTATTGGAGCAACAACTGAAAATCCTTCGTTTAGTCTTAATTCTGCACTCCTGAGTCGCTGCCGAGTTATAATTCTTGAGAAACTGGATACAGTTCATGTTATCTCTATTTTAAATCGAGCGTTGGATTTCATTGGTGCCAAAATTATTAAGTCTGGTCAGAAATTGGACTTTACAGATCCAAGTAAACAGATCCCAAGGTAAATTTTATTATCATGTGTCTTTGTGTGGTTTCCAATACTACTCACACCCCTTTTGTGCACTATGTGGATGATTGATTGATCATTTGTCCAGGTCAGGATATGGGTGCTACCCTAGTGGGAAGTTTCTTAACCAGAATTATTTAGGTATCCTTATTTCCTTATACATATCTGCGAGTAACATGTGGCTAGTACATCGCCTCGAGGAGATATCTAGTAAGAAACTAAGGTATTACGTGGATGGAGCAAGATCAGCTAAATTTTTCTTAAAGGGCTTTTTACTTGGGGTTGAGGTTCTTTTACGAGCCCTGAAAATCTCATACTCAGGTCCCATGGCTTAAAGTCCCTCCTGGAGGCTTGTCCTTTGGATTTTCCATCCTAAAAATCTATCGACCTGACCAGGTTTGAACCTGTGATCCTCGGGACTAGAGACAAAGAACATTACTACTAGACCACCGTGGCTGACACAGTGTGGATAGATATTGTCAATATGATCTATTTTAAATTTATGCACCATGATACATATACTTGTATTGTGTTCTTTAAGGGATGATGATGATGATGAAGAGAAAGACGAAGATCAAACTTTCGCTGGCATGTAGTCTGATCCTGTTGAAAACACCCAGGAGGAAATCAGGATTAATGTCCCTATCCAATTAACAAATCACTATTGACAGTATCAATTGCCTTTTCAAAGGAGTTTTGAAATTTAACTCAGGCATCCACCCATGCACAATCAAGCTATCACCATCACCACTGCTCCTAGCCCAAGATATTTAGAATTAAAATTTCCAACCCTGCCATATATTTAATCTCTACCTTCTAGTCAGGAGGCAAGCATGCCAATGTCATGGTAGAGATCATTTTATCATCTGCTTATATACTCAAATTTGGCATTGCCTTTTGTCTTAAGGTAATCTAAACTTGAAAAAAATTGACAGATTCCATCATGCCACTCCTTGCTTCCAAGATAACTAAGGTTAGAACCAGAGCATGTTGGGAACTATTCATAAGACAAAGAAAGAAGAAGTGGGAGTAATATTTTCCTAACCTAAGTAACTGTAACTATTCATAAATTAATTATGGGAAATAACATTGTGATATGTTCTTATTATTTATTTTGGGAAGTAATATTTTGAAGTTCTTTTTATCAAGATTTTTTTTAGTCTAGAGATATCTTACCTCAATTTAATGTTGATTTGTTCTCGACTATGTTTCGATATATTCTTCTATATCATCGTCAGTTTTGCTAGACTGATGAGTTTTGCAGCAGGCGCTTGAGTGTGCACGAGGGTCTCTTCAGGGCGTGTTTTAGATTAAGCTTATTTCTGGTTCTACTGGTGTGAATGACAAGGAATTCGATGATCAGTAACAATGACTTGTGTAATTAATTAAAAAGGGTTTATTTTACTTATTTTAGGAATTCTCACTATGAGGTATATTCATTAAGGTAGAATTTTTTATCACTCACCTCATATTGAACAATATGAGGTGAGTGATAAAAAATTCTACCTTAAGGGTTTATTTTGTTAACCTCTCATGAACAACTCAATATTCACAACAAATTACTAATATCTTGTAGACTACTTGAGCAAATCTAGACTTTTAAATCATTCTTCCCTAGTCTTGAGTAGACTTTACTTATATTTAAATAATTCTTCCCTAGTCTTGAGTAGAGTAGACTTTAAGGTAGAATATGTTTATCACTCACCTCATATTGTTCTTCTTATTTGATTATAGACTAGTTTCGGAACATAGTTTCTGTTCCATCCTCAGTAACATCACGACCGTTGTTCTGTCGTCTTGAAGAGTTAGGATGGAACAGAAACTATGTTCCGAAACTAGTCTATAATCAAATAAGAAGAACAATATGAGGTGAGTGATAAACATATTCTACCTTAATGAATATACCTCATAGTGAGAATTCCTAAAATAAGTAAGAGTAGACTTTACTTATATTTAAATAATTCTTCCCTAGTCTTGAGACTTCCCTAGTACATTTACGTACGATAGATTAATTCACACTTTTAGGTAATAATATGGGAGCAACTGGCTCCTCTGAATACTCGTAATATGATTAACTAGCCCACTCTGTTTTCGTAAGGGAGCTACTGGCCCCACTCTGTAATCGTATGAGAGCAATTGGCTCCTCTCTCTATGTACTCGTATGGGAGCTACTGGCCACACTGTGTTAACAATAAAATGTCTTGGCCTTTTAAAATTATTTCCCAAGGAAGTTTTATAATTGGCTCAAGTATTCCCTTTTAATGAATTTAATGTTTTGCAAATCTGACCATATTCAACCTGTCAGTTAGACTTACAACTTTTTCTAAAGAATACACATTTCATAAACATTAATTTCGCTTTGCTAGGTACATGTATCTGCCAACCCTTGAGTTACCGTTAACCATTGTATAACAGCTTAAGGTGATACAAGTCAATAAATTAAATTTTGATTCTAGGAATTACCCCAGCCACAGTTTTATGGTGTGAACCCTGGATGTCGATATCAGCTCCCACTTCCGGCTGGCTGAAGAACCTCCAAACTAGGTCATGTTCAGCAGGAATTTCGAAATTCATAACTCTATTTTTGTTCTTCTGAATGTAATTTTTTTTCTCAAATGGTGAGTTCCTTTGTATTTTCTAACTGTTTAATAATTTAGTGTTCGAATTTACATTATGTTTTTCGGTCCAAACATGAGCAGCAACTGCACATTTTTCTATTTCCCCATTTTTAATATTTCTTATGTGTTCCTTGGTTCTAATTTTTAGGTTTCTTTTTGTTTTCCCTATATATATCTTTTCACAACCAGTACATTCATTTTGATATATTCCTGAATTTTTACTTTGATCAGTTTTTTTCATTTTTATTGATTTTTATTAGTTTATTTAAACTGTAGTCGTTTTTCGGTGCTAATTTAATATTAAATTTGTCAAATATATTTTGGTATTTATCGTGTGCCCAAGGGTGATATGTATTTCCTGTATTTTTTATAGGTGGTTTTTTTGCTTTTTCAAGGGTGCTTTTGTTGATCATTTTTTGTTTCTTATACTTTTCTATCCTTTTGTGTACCATTTTTTCATCAAACCCATTTTCTCTTGCTACTTTGATTATGTGTTTTTTCTCCATTTTGAAATCTTCTTTGCTTAATATAAGTTTACCAATTTGTGAGTTAAACTATTGAAGGCTGCCAATTTATGTCCAATTGGATTGAACCCTGTTGATTTAATAACATATTCCGTATGAGTTTCTTTCCTATGAATCCCAAATTCAATTTTTCTTTTTTTCTTCGTTTCTAACCAATTTAAGATCCAAAAAGTATGTGTTTATTTCCTTCTGTTTCTATGGTAAATTTAATGTTTGTGCTCTGTAAATTTAACGGTTTTAGGGAATCTTCTACATGCTTTTGTTTTACAATACAAATTATATCATCTACATATCTGCTCCAAAATTTAATCATTGTAGGATGTGCTTTTGTGATTTTACATTCAAAATCGCTCATAAATAAATTTGCCAGGAAAGGCAATAATGGGTTTCCCATTGAGAGCCCTGATTTTTGTCTATAGAAACTCCCATTGAATGTAAAAAACATTTGGTCAATACATAATTCAGCAGTTAATTTCACATAGTCTTCTTTGATCTCTCTATCTGTGTTGTTTTTATTTAACCAATTGTTCAATATCTCCAAAGTTTTTTTGTTTCGGTACATTTGTGAATAATGAAATGACATCATAGGAGACTAATCTATCTGTAGGTTCAATTTCCACTTTTTTCTAATTTTTCAACTAATTTTAATGAATTTTCAATCTGTAATCCCTCCATGGTATCTTTACCTTGTCGTGGTGGAGTGGCATGCGTGCTTAAATGATCCTGAGAGCTATGCCGGCGGTAGCATTGCTGCCGATAGGGTTACCCATGCCGGACTGGTCGAAGGTGATAAGCCAGTCGAAAAAAGTACCTTGGGCAAAAGAGTGACGATCTTTCACTGTAAAAATACAACCGTCAAGAAATGCGGACATGGGTTCATCTGGGGTAAAATTTTCCGGAGGTAAAATAGTCCCCCATTCGGTTCTCCGGGCGGGGACTACTTCAGGGAACCCATGCCAAAGGCTCAATCACAGGGACATGTTCCTAGGAACATGGGGAATGATTGGAAGGCATTGGCTCAGGATAGGGATGTATGGAGAGCTTATGTCCGCGCGGCCATGAACCTACGGGTTCGATAGTGCCAGTGTGTAAGTAAGTAAGTAAGACTTTCAAAATTGTTAATTCTTTTAAATTCATTATTCAGCCATCTTGAAATTTTTTTAGGTTGGTGATCCAATATTGTTAATTATTATTGGCCTCATTTTGTTTCCAGGTTTGTGAATTTTGGGGAGTCCATGAATTTTTGGGTTGCTAACTTGTAATTGAAATTTTTCTTTTCAGTTAGAATTTTAACATTTTTAAGACAGTTTTCTACTTTTTTTATGGTTTTGGGTAGGGGATCAGACTTGATTTTTTCATACTCTTCTTCTTTAGAAAGTTCTTCCATTCTTTTTTGATAATCATCTTTATCTAAAATTATAATTTGGGTACCCTTACATTTTTGTTATTGATTCCTTTGAGTGTTTTTAAATTTTTCTTGCAAATCAGGTTTTTATTTGTGTTATTTATTTTTTTTCTAAAACATCTTCATATTTTTTTCTAATGATAATTTTTTCCTTGTGCCGGGGTTTGAATAATATATCCACGGTCTGCCTACCATATGCGCAGTTTCTATTAAAAACCACGCTCTGCGCCGCCGTGTATCGTCTTTTGTTTCCGTTGTATATATTAGCGTAGAGTTCATAACAATCAAGGTTATTAATCAAAAGCCTTTGCCCGGGCCCATAAGAAGCAAAGATTGATTCATCTTTCTTTTCCAAACACTTAAACATAAATCAACAATAGATCTTAAAACGCTCGAGTAATCTATGATTCTTAATTAAACTGGATATATCATTATTATTGCTAACCATGAAAGCTAGACGGAAAAAAGGAAGCTTGTATGATCTCCTAAATCAGTAAGTTTATGTACGGGAATATATCGAACAGCAGCATGCACATAAATAATTTGAACATTAAACAGGATGTATATAAAAATGATGTTTAATATAAACAAGACGTCTGAAGTATATGAAAAATATAACAAATATAAATATTGATCATTCTTGAATTTAAACAAAAAAAATAAATCATTAACATCAAAAAAAATATATATCATACCTCACTCAAACAAGTTCATTCATACAAATAGTCCAAGCCAGGGTGGCTTTCCCTGGTCCTCCAGACCAAAACTCAAACCACGCCACTCGCGTGCTCCAGACGACATAGTCTCAACATAAAGTTCCGATTGAATGATAATGTTCTGAATGTGCGTAGCGTATTTGAGCATTCCGAGGTAGAAGGGGAGATGCGCAGCACAAACAGCGCAACAGGAGAGGTGACAAGGAGAGTGGGGGTAGATGCATAGAGAAGGGATATTGGCATAGTTCACGAATCTTTCTGTTCAAGGAGAATAACGGCACTGCAGTTGCGAACCGAAAATTGCACTTTCGGTTCAATATCTCCTCCTCGGGCCCTCCGGGAAAGAACAGTCCCATAAATTTCCAAACAATGAAAGAAATCCCAACAAGTCTTATAGGCTTAAATCACTATGAAGTTGTTCCGATGATACTAGATGGCGAATCCCACGTTGGGAGGGCACGGTAACATTACATGATTACGAGCGGAAAACTTTATGACCATTTCATCATCCCCAAAATTAATATCACCACACCAGCTTCTTCGTCGACCATCCAGGCACTGTAAATAAACTCAAATCTTGCTGATGACACAGCCGCCATAGTCGAACTCTGCGGTGTTCCAGGTGAAAACAGGGTGATGATACAACAACATGGATTGCCGGATCGCAATCTTGATCAACCGCTCCCCTGGAATCCGTAGTTGCAGAACCAACATTTTGACCAGCTGGGCACTCGGGGTCGGCCGAACCCACCAAGTACTCGACTGCCAAAGGTTCCATGTTCCTCCGCTATGCCAATATGAGGGAAGGGTAAACTGAAATAATAAAACAGAAAACGGAACCTCAAAAGTTTTTACAAAAGATATTACATAATACTATTTTAAATAAGTAGTATCATACTTGTCCTTCACAAAACATCAGTGGCATTAATCCACTACAGGACATACTTTTACTTGACTAACGTGCTGCTTGGTTACGAGGTCATCGACGCTTTATAATTTCTAGTTACCCTTATTTTAGAATTTAGACTGCGTCTTAGAAATACAAAACCTGGTCCACATGAACACTAACTTTCTCAGGAGTCCCCCGTCATAATAATTTTCCACAAACAATATGGCTCATTCAGCCCACATACCGATACCAAAAACAAGCTTTCATGGTATCCAATATAAGTATACAAACTATGTTGACGTAATATGTTTACGTCGCCTTCAATGTCAATACCTAGTAAGCTCAACTCTCGGACTAAATTGTCCTTAGATACAATATCAATCCAACTAGGCATGTTTACTAAACAGAGTAAACAAAAGGTATAAACAGCGGTAAAAGAACGCAATTCGTAATGCATGAATTACTCTGTGTTTATAAACAAGGAGAGATGAATCAATTTATTTACGGTAAACAATTCAAACACGTAAATAAGCACATATCAATAACCTTTACGTAGATAATAAGTCTCGAAAACAAATAATCATCCACGACATAATACCTCTGAAAAATGTCGATATCAAAACACTTTATAATTCTAAAAACCATATAAGATCACTCAGAGTATATTCTCTTGTTCTGGTACTTGAATCCAGAACCAAAACTTAAGTTCAAAAATTTTGAATCGATGACCACCTGAACTACTGCCAATATAATACAACATTCTTTTCTAAACAGAGAGAAACAAAACCACGCGCTATGCTACCATTTGTGCCGGGGTTTGAATAATATATCCACGGTCTGCCTACCATATGCGCAGTTTCTATTAAAAACCACGCTCTGCGCCGCCGTGTATCGTCTTTTGTTTCCGTTGTATATATTAGCGTAGAGTTCATAACAATCAAGGTTATTAATCAAAAGCCTTTGCCCGGGCCCATAAGAAGCAAAGATTGATTCATCTTTCTTTTCCAAACACTTAAACATAAATCAACAATAGATCTTAAAACACTCGAGTAATCTATGATTCTTAATTAAACTGGATATATCATTATTATTGCTAACCATGAAAGCTAGACGGAAAAAAGGAAGCTTGTATGATCTCCTAAATCAGTAAGTTTATGTACGGGAATATATCGAACAGCAGCATGCACATAAATAATTTGAACATTAAACAGGATGTATATAAAAATTATGTTTAATATAAACAAGACGTCTGAAGTATATGAAAAATATAACAAATATAAATATTGATCATTCTTGAATTTAAACAAAAAAAAATAAATCGTTAACATCAAAAAAAATATATATCATACCTCACTCAAACAAGTTCATTCATACAAATAGTCCAAGCCAGGGTGGCTTTCCCTGGTCCTCCGGACCAAAACTCAAACCACGCCACTCGCGTGCTCCAGACGACAAAGTCTCAACATAAAGTTCCGATTGAATGATAATGTTCTGAATGTGCGTAGCGTATTTGAGCATTCCGAGGTAGAAGGGGAGATGCGCAGCACAAACAGCGCAACAGGAGAGGTGACAAGGAGAGTGGGGGTAGATGCATAGAGAAGGGATATTGGCATAGTTCACAAATCTTTCTGTTCAAGGAGAATAACGGCACTGCAGTTGCGAACAGAAAATCGCACTTTTGGTTCATCCTCTGTGACTAACCCTTCTATTGAATTTTCAATGCCCACTATGTATTCTTCTATTCTGTTGGAATAATCCACTGCTGTTTTTAGACTTTTTTTTTTTACAATTTTGTCTCTTCTAGGTTAAAGGTTGCTTTTGAAAAAAATTTTACAAAATTTCTGGTGGAATCTAATATTTCTTCATTCTTAGATTTTTCCTTGTTTGATTGCAGTTGGTATATTATTCATTTTCCTTTCCTTCGGTTTATTTAACAAATTTCTCTTCTTTTTTTTTTCTTTTGCACTGGTTATGAAAAGATACATATAGGGAAAACAAAAAGAAACCTGAAATTAGAACCAAGGAACACATAAGAAATATTAAAAATGGGGAAATAGAAAAAGTGCAGTTGCTGCTCATGTTTGGGCCGAAAAACATAACGTAAATTTGAACACTAAATTATTAAAACAGTTAGAAAATACGAAGGAACTCACCATTTGGGAAAAAATTTACATTCAGAAGAACAAAAATAGAGTTATGAATTTCGAAATTCCTGCTGAACGTGACCTAGTTTGGAGTTTCTTTGGCCAGCTGGAAGAGGGAGCTGATATTAACATCCAGGGTTCACAACGTAAAACTCACCAGTCTAGCAAAGCTGAGGATGATATAGAAGAATATATCGAAACATTATATTTGAAAAGAAAAATATACACCTATACTGGGGTTTGAACCCAGGACCTTTGACTGTCATTGTCAATGCTCTTTCCATCTGAGCTACCTAGGCCTCCAATCTAAACAGATTGTTTAGATTGGAGGCCTAGGTAGCTCAGATAGAAAGAGCATTGACATTGAGAGTCAACGGTCCTGGGTTCAAATCCCAGTCTAGGCATATATTTTTCTTTTCAAATATAATTTGTCCATCATTAAGGTGTTTAAAAACGAATAATATTAACATATCGAAACATGTTCGAGAACAAATCAACATCAAATTGAGGTAAGATATCTCTAGACTCAAAAAACACTTGATAACATTATGAGATTTTTAATTAAATAAAAAATTAATTAAATGAGTCGTATCTCACCTCATATTTCGTTTTCTTCAAGCACGGACACTGCAGTTTTCAAGAGGAATCCCTCCCATCTTCAGCCATCATCACAACTGTCGATTTTGGTCTACATCTTCAAAGTTGATATCTGGTGTTGATTTGATGAGCCTTGAGATCAAATTGCACTCATATAACTTCAAAATTCATGGATCTAAACTCGTTCTTCTGAATATATATCTTTTACCAAACTGTCAATTCCAAAGGTTTTTACAAATGTTTTAAAAGTTTAGCCTCTTTTTCAATTCTATGACTCTCCAGCAAACTATGAGCTGCAATAGCGGATTTTTCAATTTCACTATTCTTAATATTTCTAGTGTTCTTTTGTGTGAATGTCTTAAATTCCTTTTTGTTTTTCCTTTACTTTATTGCAGTCTTTACAATTAATTTGATAAATTTATAAAATTGAAAAAGAGGATAAACTTTTAAAACATTTGGAAAAACCTTTGGAATTGACAGTTTGGGAAAATATAAATATTCAGAAGAACAAGTTTAATCCATGAATTTTTTAAGCTGAGCGCCATTTGATCTCAAGGTTCATCAAATCAACACCAGAGTGAGTGGAGAACATATTTTTATTGACTCACCTCATATGATTTCAAATTTCTTTGATACCGACGGTTTCAGACAATATCATGTCCTTCTTCAGTCGATAAAAATATGTTCTCCACTCACTATTAATGATATAACCTCATAATGTTTACTTCCCAATATTCTTCTTCTTCTTCCTTCCAAGTATTAGGCCAAGGCCTGTTACGATCCTATAGAAAATTTTCCCTCCAGCGTTTTGATCCTTCCGGGAAATTCTCGTATAAGACTTGAAAGCATAATAATAGTCCCTTCGATTGGTTGCTGGCCAAAGGAAGGCAAGACTAGTGATGGGGCTGCCATCTTATAGCCTCTGGTCAGGCTTTTCTGGAGAAGAAAAGAAAATAAAGGAAAGAAGAATAATTTAAATATAACCAGATGACAACTTTGAAGATGAAGACAGTAATGATGATGACTGAAAATGGGAGGGATTCCTCTTGAAAACTGCAGTTTACTTGCTTCAAGAACACAAAATATGAGGTGAGATACGACTCATTTAATTAATTATTATTAACTGTAACTAAATAGACTATTTTGCAGTGGCATGCATTCAACCCCAGCACGTTGGGGTAATTAGGATATTCATAATTTTGGATTAAAGTATATTAATACATTTGCCAAATTTCATTCAAATCAATTACGTGTGAACGTTAAATTAAAAAATAAAAATTCCCACCGCGCCAGTAGATATCTATCACATTTGGGTTGATGGAGCGTCCTGTGTTCACATTACCCCTTCTAACACAAGCTACTGCATTACAGATGAATTCATACAGTGGCATGCATTCAACCCTAGCTATCCCAGCACTGCTGGGGTAATTAGAATATTAATAACTTTAAATAAATATTAATAACTTTAAATAAAATAATATATTTGCCAAATTTCATTAAAATCAATTATGCATGAACATCAAAATTCCTGCTGCATCAGCAGGCATATATGGCATTTGATTTGACAGAGCCATCTGCGTCACATTATCTCCATAAAGGAACACACAGAGTGTTTCCTCTGTTATCCCCAGCAACACCAGCTATTGAGCCACAGATGAATTCAGGCAAGCACAATTTAATGTGTGCCTGCCAAGTCCAGCGATGACCAACACTAGACCAGCAATAACCCACTAGATGATGCTAGCAATTTTTTAGTGAATACTAACTAGCTGGATCCAGTTAACGTCACACTCGAAAAAATATACATAAGGTTGATTGACATTTCGACCTATCAATTTACGTCACAACTCGAAAAAGAATATACAAGTCGAATGATGTTTCCACCTATCGATTCATGAAACATTCATTGACGAAGAAACATGATTGACTGATTTGGGAAGTGCCAATTCCTCAATAATAGAATTTTTTAAATAATTTTTAATTTCTTCTTCTTCCTTCCAAGTATTAGGCCAAGGCCTGTTACGATCCTATAGAAAATTTTCCCTCCAGCGTTTCATAGGACGGCCCAGTGATCTTCGTCCTCTTGGTATATAATTATAAACAGCTTTGGGGATCCGATTTGAACTCATTCTTTCAAGATGGTGTTTCCAATTTAGTTGGTACTGTTTAATATATTCCAAAATTGGCGTAGTCTTCAATTCTTTTAAGATATCGGTGTTCCTTTTCCGATCCCATCTGGTGTAACCCGCTGTTCTGCGCATGAATCTCATTTCACAAGCCGTTATTCTGCTTTCATGTTGTTTTTTTAGTGTCCATGCTTCACTACCATAGGTCAACACTGGTCTAGCCAAAGTGTTATATAAACGTAATCTGGTGTTTTTTTGTACAAGGGATGGTTAATTTTTAATTTATAATATTTAATTTGTGTTAGTTATATTTCTACAAAATACAAATAATAAAAAATAAAATCTAATATATAAAAATTAATGTTTGTTTGTTTGTACTTTATGCACGGCCATACCGTTGATCCGATTGTGATGGGGTTTTTTGCAAAATGTTCAGGAGATTTCCGGGATGAACATAGGCTATAAGAGAATTGTGATACTCAACTCCTACACCCAGAAAAACATGAAAAAAGTCCCTTTTTTGACGCTTAAATGGCTTATGCTGCCTAAACCATAACAAATACACAACATTAATGTATACAGAATTAAATATCTCAAAAAGTTCTACAAAAAAGTCCGCGACAGCATATGTTTTATCTTTTACAGATAATTAACATTAGCCATTTTTGTTTTTCAATTATGCCAAGAAGATCGGGGTAAGTAGATTCCCGGGAAAGTATAGCAGTGCACAGCAGATATTCTTTTACGAATAACTCAAAATAACAAATTTAGTCTTTCAGCTCATTTATACTAAGTACATCGGACTACGTAGATTTTTGACCAATGCCAGGTAAAACAGCACGGGGTATCTAAAAATAATTATGATATAAATTTATTTATATATTTTTTTCCATTTACTTATTGAACTAAACGTAAAAACACATTATGATTTATTTAGGCATAGCAGCGTACACCAGGTATTAGCTAGTATAAATATAAATAAAATTATGCGGTATGTTTTGTCAGTCATAGCAACCTGTTAATTTAAGAAGTTTTATTTATGTTATATAACTGAATAACAATTAAATTATTACAAACGTGTATATATCGTTTGTGGAAAGCAACAGTTGAATTTAATATCGGCACTGAGTTCGTTCGAATTTGTTACTAATACGTTTTCGTATTTTAAAGTGTTACTAATAAATGTCATTTGTCGATATAGCAAAAATAAATGAAAGTGACTGTATAATCTATAATTTACATATAAGACCATTTTCGTGCAGACCTTTCAACAAGAAAAATGACCTTGTACAACAAGGTAGCCAACTCAAGTTTTACCAAATCTAACAAAAAAACCAGCAAAATTTACAAGACATTTTACTTGTTTGTCTTACGAAAAATATTCATGGTTAATTGGCAGTAAAAAATTGAATGCATTATTTTGTTTGAGCTGTTTATTATTCGACAAAGACAAAAATACGAGTTGGACGAAAAGCGGGTACATTAATCTGGGAAATTTAACAAAATCAGCAGTTTCTTACGAGGAGTCTATTGGCCATATTAGAGCAAGTTATATGATAGCTTCCTTTGGCAGAGTTTGGGTGGATACTCAGATAACACTGGCCAACAAAATTTGAACTTTTTTATGTTACAAGGGAGAAAATGTGTGTTTCTAACTTACTTTTTTGTGCTGATTTCAAATCTTTATACGGAACTTTTCCATCACCCAGGGTTTTCGAGTAATCACATGAAACAAATTTTTCGTGTCTATACATTACAATTTATTATATCTTAACTGAAATTATATTTGCTCACCCAAAATGTACGTGAATTGGATTTTCGGCTGTACTTTGCTTTAGGAATATCCCTCTTCAGTGTCCAGCAGTAGTCTGCTAACATACACTTGTGTCCAAAAGTTAAGGATAATTAGTTCATTTGCCGACTTATTATAAAGCATTTGTCAGAATAATACAAAATTTGGTAAGGGTATGTCACAGATAATTAGAAACATGGCACGAAAGAAACAATGGCATGAATACGTCATTCACTTGTCATTTTCACAACAAACGAAAACTGCATTTCAGAATTCGAACATAAAAGTTGAACAACAATGGTTCAAATGATTAGTATGGGGTGTGATTACCCCTGACAGCTACACAAGACTCACATCGACGTGGCATGCTAGTGATGAGGTTGTTCAGGAGTTCGATGCTCAGCAAATTCCACTCCTCATGAAGAGCAATGTGAAGGTCTTGAAGTGTCCTCGGAGGAGGCTGACGAGATGCAATTTGTCTCCCTAAGGCATCCATGCATGCTCTATAGGATTCATATCCGGAGACCTCGCTGGCCACTCCATACGCTGGATATCTTCCTCCTGAAGAAACTCATCCACCAGTTGTGACCTGTGAGGTCGGGCATTGTCATCCATGAATATGAATTCTGGACCCACAGCTCCCCTGAAAAGTCTTACATGAGGTTCCAGGATCTCTTCTCTATACCGCTGAGCATTAACAGTGCCACCTGCGAAGATGTGAAGTTCTGTGCGTGCATTCATCATTATACCTCCCCATACCAGGAGACCACCGCCACCAAATGGATGTCTTTCCATGATGTTCATGGGGTTGTAACGAGTTCCTTGCTCCCTCCAGATAGTCACGCGATGCGAATCACAGTTCAAGCTGATTCTGGACTCGTCTGTAAATAGCACGCTGCTCCACTGATTTAGAGTCCAGTCGCGATGTTCCTGACTCCACCGTAAACGTGCTCTCTTGTTATCAAGGGTGAGTGGGACGCACACTACAGGCCGTCTAGCATACAGCCAGCAGCTCTGAGTCTTCTATAGACAGTTTGTCTGGATACTCTGATACCTGAGGCGGCCGCAAGTTCTGAACTCAGTTGTCTGGCAGACATTGTTCGGTTTCTTCTTGCAGTTAACGCAAGATATCGATCCTGCTGAGGATTTGTAACTCTTGGACGACCTCCCACTGGTCTTCGCCTAACGTCTCCGGTCTCTTGGAACCGTCGCCATAACCTAGATATAACATTTTGTGGCACATTAAGTGCTATGGAGACCTCAGTTTGTGTCTGTCCTGTTTCTAGCCGCCCAATAATTCTACCCCGAAGCAGAGGGTCCAGATGTTGTCTTTGTGCCATTTTACTGCAATCTGTTCTTACACTACATCTGATTATATCATAACTCTCTTTAAAGATGAAGATTTATGGAACAGGGCTTAACTGCAACAATGCAATTTTCATTTATAATTGCTATTAATTTTTTCATTGTTGAAGAGAGATTATAATTTAGTATGTAAACTAAACTAAATGTACTGAGAAACGTTTTGATAAATAATTTTTACTCCTTGCTCCTCTTTAAGCATTTTGATTTTCCGTTTTACAAATTATCCTAAACTTTTGGACACCAGTGTATTTGGACACCATTTACCCTGATAGTGCCTTTCCATTTCCGCGATGTCCTGGTGGAAGTGCTCCCCGTGTTCGTCGCTCACAGCCCCTAGATTTTCAGGGAAGAAATCAAGATGGGAGTGCAGAAAGTGAATTTTCAAAGACATATTACATCCCATTATCTTGTAGTTCTCAATCATCTCATTGACAAGTTCTCTGTAGTTATCAGACCTGAAGTTCCCCAGAAAATTTGAGACAACATTTTTGAAAGATTGCCATGCAGCTGCTTATTGCATATTTAACTTGTTCTGAAACTGCGTATCTTTCATCAGTTCCTTTATTTGAGGGCCAACAAATATCCCTTCTTTCAATTTAGCTTCACTGATCCTTGGAAATTTATTTTTGAGGAAGAGAAATGCACTGCCATCACAATCCATTGCTTTCACAAAATTTTTAATCAAGCCTAGTTTAATATGTAGTGGAGGCAATAAGATTTTTTCAGAACGTACAAGTGGTTGATGAAGAACATTTTCTTGTCCTGGATTAAGTGACTCTCTCTTTGGCCAGTTCTTTTTAATATAATGATTACTTCTATCTCTGCTATTCCACTTGCACAAGAAGCAGCAAAATTTAGTATAGCCAAGCTGTAACCCAAGTAAGATGGCTATAACTTTCAAATCCCCACATATCTGCCAAGAAAAATTGTCATACTTTATAGCGGATAGTAAGAGCTTCATATTCTCGTAATTTTCCTTCATACCAACTGCATGGGCTAAAGGAATGGATGGATATATGTTTCCATTATGTAGTAACACTCCTTTCAAACTTGTTTTCGAGGAGTCTATGAATAAACGCCAATCCTCAGATTTATGCTCAACACCCAGTGACTGGAACAAATTCTCAACATCATTGCAGAAAACTAGGTCCTTCTCTTTAGAAAAGAAATCTTCAAATTCCTTTTGGCGATTGCGGAAAAAAGTTACTTTGGTGTCATCCTGCAGTAGCTTCCATCCTTTCAATCTTGAAGCAAGTAATTCTGCCTTGCTTTTACTTAAACCAAGATCCCGAACCAAATCATTTAAATCCTCCTGTGTTAGAAAGTGAGTTCCATTTATAGCATCATCTTCTGCAAAATCTGAATCATTCTGTAAATCCTGAACATCAGAAAGTTCTTCAATCATTGTTATGTGATCTGGTGGAATTGGTATGGGTAAACCTGGCCCATGAAGTACCGGTCGAATTGCTGAATCTAACATTGGATATTTAACGGTGTGTCTTGACTTGGAAGTTATTCCAGATATATTTGTCAAGCAGAAGTAGCAGTCTGTCAAATGATCCTTAGGTTCGTGCCATATCATTGGGACTGCGAAAGGCATATGACGGGATCCTTTCAACCAGCCAGTTAATAGTTTGGTACAACAGATTTCCGGGGTCCATATCTTGTTCTGGTCTATTTTGTTGTTAAAATAACAGTGATAAGCTCTTCTTATTAGAGGAGTAAACTTTTGCTTCTGCGCTTTGAAAGTGAGCTCACCACACATGAAACAGAAGTTGTTTCTATCGTTAACACACTTTCGAGACATATTTCTTATACAAATACAATTTTACTCTTCTCTTTACAATACACTACAATACAATACACTACTTAGTCTTTACAATACACTTCTATCACAATTCACTTGACTACGGAAGTGAGCACAGAATTAGCTTCTTTCTTTTAAGAAAGCTTCTATTCAACTGCAAACTTAAAACATACAATCACAGTTTTGTAGGAGAATGTCATTGTTGTAAGTTATGAATTCAAGGCAACAATTGCAAAACATTATAAGTCCATTGTTGGCACAATGAAATTAAATATAAATGTAAAATAATCCTTCTAATCATCATGTTATATACCAAAAATGCTAATAATAGGAAAATAATTATTTTCAAAATTACAAAAAAATGGTGGGTGATGGAAAATTTCTGACTTCATTTTTGGAATCAGCAGATGAAAATACATAAGAATCGCCCAAAATCTTTTATGTAACAAAATCACTGTTGACCATTGTAATCAATTCAAAAATGAGATTTCATTCCATAATGAAAAAGTAAAACAAAACAGGGAACTTATAAAGCGTTTTATACATGCTATGTGCTTTTTAAGCAAGCAAGAACTTGCCTTCAGAGGACATGATGAATCTCAGACATCAGTTAATCGAAGCAATTATATAGAACTCTTGAAATATACCACTGAATATGATCCTTTGTTAAAAGCACATTTAGGGTCGAATGTTTGTACGCATTAGACAGTAAAAGACGTTCTCTGCTGATACAGTATTATCCAAACACATTTTTCTTACTCAGAAATCTATTCACGCGGTACTAATTGTAAGCTACCTGACAAGGTACCTTAAGATCGTAGCTCAAGATATAAACTTATGTGAAAATCCCGATGGTAACCGATGTAGTTTGAAACTTATCCAAGATGTCGGACCTTGAAGACTTCGATCATGTTTTCGGTATACACGGAGAAGAGGAATTTGATAGAGTCTACCAAAGAATTCAACTGGAAGAACAGGAGAATCGGCATAATATTGCGCGTCGCAGACGTGTTTGTATACGGTATTATTTGCGGGATGCAAGCATAAATGCATTCCTCTATAGCAGACAAAAATAACGGAAGTGGTTTTATTGCTGAGGATTCTGGGTAATTCGTTGCCAATATTACAAAAACGTCAACATTCATGCATGACCAGTTAAGGCGGCCGTTAATTCGATCTCAGCAATTGCTCACGGTGAATCAGCTCACCAGTGATTGGAAGTAATTTGAGTAGAGACTAATGTATTTGCATACGACCCTTAGAGACATTAACAGTTTTCAAGGTTATTTCAAACAGAATACAGAATGATCTCATTAAAGCTGTTGCTTGTTCCTTCCTAGAAGAAATAAAAAAGGCTAAATTTATTTCAGTTTCAGTTGATGAAACAATAAATGTGTCTAACACAGCTCAACTTTAATTTGTTTTACAGTATATTTTCAATGGAAAATCGGAAGAAAGATTTATTGCATTTAATGATGTAAGTGAAAACCATACTGCACTAGGAATTGCAGAAATTATTAGGCATCATTTAACTGAATTTTATTGTAATGACAAACTAATTGCACAGACTTACGATGGAGCTGCTGCAATGGCAGGACAGATCAACAGTGTTCAGGCCTTAATTAAAAAAATACATATCCAGAAGCTTTAAGTTTTATTTATCCATTGTTATGCTCACTGCTTGAATTTGATTCTGTCTAACACAGTCTACAATATTAGTGAATGTAAAACATTTTTAGTACATTAAATGGCATTGCTGCTTTCTTTTGTCGTTCACCAAAAAGAACAAAATTTCTGGCTGAATTTCTACAGAAGAGACTTTGCATTGTTTCTCCAACAAGATGGAATTACACAAAGAGATTGGTAAACACTGTATTTATCCATAGAAGTGATCTCTGTAATGTTTTCATAAGTAATGCCACGAGTGATTTCCAAATTATCGATAAATTCACGACTCACAAAGTGATGTTTGAAAACAAATGAGAAACTATAGGTACGCTTCATCTGCTTCTTTTGTTTATTACTGCAACCAGATCATACTATTTATTGCCAAAGGAACACAATATTGTAAGAATGCTCTCTAGTGGAGAAAAAAATGAAACACATCAAACTGTATATAAATTAATTTCTGATGTCGTATGATGTAAATATGACAATTATATTTTTCTGGATTATTACCTGGGAAAAAATACATTTAAGAAAGTGCAAACAGTGGTTTCTTTTTTTGGTGGTATAATAAATTGCTACAAATGTTTTTATATTAATTCCTGCAAGCGCTATGTGTTGACATCTGTGCACTATATATACAATCTGGTAGCCGTATTTCTTATAGGCTCAGTCACTGCAAAATAATGGTCAGACCTGTTCAGAATATTAAAAAGGAGGAGCTTTCTTTAATATGGTAAATATAACACTGATAAATATTTCGTGAAACACGACTCTGATTGGTTGTAAAACAGAAATCATTGAAACGTGATTGGTCATTGACTCCCATTTGAGGCATAAGTTAAATAGTCAATGCAATGGCACAGAATCCAAATGAAATAGAATGTGAAATTTTAGCTCCAGTCAAAGGATATCTTTATATCCAACTTTTATAGGAATAAATCACTATGAGTTTTAATTTAAGATAAAATCAAATGTTTCATACCTCTTCTCATAATTGATCTCCTAAGTAGATTGCAATTTCGGGTTCATGGCAAACCCATCTTCAGTACCATTTTCATACCTTTCCTCATAATTAATCTTCTAAGTAGATCATGATTTCGGGTTCATGGCAAACCCATCTTCAGTACCATTTTCATACCTTTCCTCATAATTAATCTTCTAAGTAGATCACGATTTTGGGTTCATGGCAAACCCATCTTCAGTACCATCTTGCCAACTGATATGTCGATCAGAAGAACCACTTCTTCTTCCCTCTATTGGTGGACCAACAAACCTCTGGATCAGGTCATAATTCGTGGGAATTTCAAAGTTCTTAAGTTTTTCTTTGTTTTTCTGAATGTGGATTTTTTCCCCAAACTGTGAGTTCCGTTTGTTTATCTATTTGTTTAATTATACTAGCTTTTGATTCAATTAGATGTTTTTCGGAGCAAGCATGAGCAGCTACTGCTGACTTTTCCACTTCCCCATTTTTGACATTTTTAAGATGTTCTTTTACCCTTGTTTTCAAATTTCTTTTTGTTTTTCCTATATGAATTGTGTATGCATGAGTATGAATTTTAAAATTTTCATTTTTATGTTGTATCATTATGGAAGATTTATAGAAACACATTTACAGTAATAAATGTTCATATTATTTATAAACTGAATAATTTGGAATAAAAGTTTTTATAAACTATAAGTCACATTTTCATCATACAGCAAGGGTAATTGCTCTGATCACCGCACTCCACAGAATTCACGCATGCGAATATAATTCAATGTGTGACTGCTGAACCTTCGATAAATCACACTAGACAAAGCTTGTGTTTAAGCCATTACCAGCTCTTTGGTCCTGTTGTCACAACTCAAATGCGGAATGTACAAGTTGATCATTGATAACCATAAGGTCGAATGAAGTTTCAATCTATTGATTCATGAAGCATCCTTTGCTGATGCAAGACAAGAAATGTGATTGGTTGATTTAGAAAGCGTTTCTCAATAATACAATTTTTCAAATTCATATTTTTATTTATACAGAATTATAATTTCAAAATATCAATAAGTAAAACAAAAATCTTAGCTTTTAAAGGATCAGATACCGTAAGAGCTAAAATAATTCTGGAGGGAAAATCCATTGAACAAGTGAACCATTTTATATACCTGGGTTATGAAATCTCCTATTTTAAAAATGAAGATCTTTTTAACAAAATTTAATCCACTGAAGACACGTTTAAAGTGCCTGGTATGTTCACTGGAAACCCATTTAAATCTCCTCAGCTCTACTCCGTCTGTACTGGATTTTAAATCAGAATACAGACCATGTGTACTGCGTTCTATCAGCTACATTCTCAGATAGTTTGTTTACCCCTGTTTTTCTTGTAGTATTTTGTACTTTTAAGAATAACAAAGGAATGTGGTCTACCTCTTGTGCAATGTACAGCAAACTCCCGATTATCCGTGTTAATTAGGATCGAGATATGCACAGATAATCGAAAACACAAATAATCCAATTAAGTTATTCGGTGCCATGGAAGTTGATCAGAAATGTATTTACCCACTTTAACACTACTTATATGCAACAAATATTCATAAAATGTTATATTAAATGTATTTAGGTGTGAGTCATAATTATCATTATTTTATTTTACTCGTAAATATGAAAAAAAAAGTGGGGCTATTTCCTGTCATGAGCACTCTGGTTATAACAGTTATTCAAAATGGCCACCTTAACCAGCGACAACTACACTAGTAACCACTGATATCCACACTTATAACCAGTGATGACAAATAATCAGCGATTCCCACACTAGTAACCACCGATGACCACACTACTAACCAGCGATAAACCCACTGCCACAGCATATCTGTGGTTTCAATCTGTAACGACAAACTTTGTGACTCACACAACGGAAATTTCCAAAATTGTATTGTATTCTCAGAATGTTGGTTGGTATTAAACGCGTCAGGAGAGGGGGTTGTGAGTGAAGGTTACTCTATTGTGCTAGTTTCTAAGCAAAGTTCACAGTAGCACATTTAAAAATAAAGAATTTTTTCATAACAATACAAAATACAGTAAAAAGAGTCATGCCCAGATAATCTGCAAACCGGTTAATATACACACGGATAATCGGGAGTTTGCTGTATCCTGTTATCTTTTGTTAGTTTCAAGGCTGTGAAAGTTGAGAAACATTTCAAAAACCATCTCTTACTAACAGGTTCTCGGTCAGTGCATTGAAAGTAAACACAAATCATATGTTCAAACAAGAACGGAAAAAATAACAAAAACAATATAATACTGTATATATGAGTAATAAAAATAAATGAAAGTAAACATATAAAATACAAATAAGCATAGACCTGTAATTATTCAAATCATAGAAAGTTCTTGCTATCTCTCTTCTAATTATCCATAATGTAAAAAGCCATTTTTCTGTAGCCTTTTACAAATTTTGTCAGTACTGAAAAATAAGCCAAAACCTTGTCATGTCAATCTTTTCCTCCCATACCCTTTTTTGTATTCTAAAATACATTTAGGCTTTATGACTTTTTTCTTCTTGTTCTCTGCCTTTCTACTTCATTTGCTGCTTACCGGTGTCAGTCACGTCGGCATTTTCGTGTTTTAATGATAATAAATAAACATCTTCTTTACCTTTCCACTTCAGTGCTAGAAATCCCTGACTAGATTATGATGCTACCTCCCCTTTTTTTCAATTTGATGTTTACTAAATCCTCAGCCATATTTTTTTTCTTTTTTTAAGATTCATGATGTGTTCCGTTGAGGTTCAGGTGAATATTCCATAATTTTATATTAATATTTTTTTCTGTTAGATCTTACTGTCCCCAATATATTTGTCTTTCGTCTATTGAGCTCTAAAAACAAATTAGAGGAAGAATACCAGTTATCTAAGTATAAAGTGTAGCCTTTATCTAGGAACGGATTTGCCAACTCCATTGATATACTGTCACTTACAGTAAAATCTGAATTTTCTTGTGCATCTTGTCCTGTGTATATTTGAATCATATATATCGAGGAAGGCTTGCACAATTTGTAGTGTTTTATTCAGTTTCATTCTGTTTAGATGGTTTGAATTGAACGCAAGCTAGTCTACCTCAAAATTTCATAAGAGATTCGCCAAGTAAAATGTCTTCACTTGGAATATACAAAGGTCAGAAATGTTGTATTCAATTACTCTACCACAGATCTAATTTTGTAAATTCTGTCACCTTTAATTATGGATTCATTATCATTGAAGTGAAGAAACTTCAAAATTAGGAAGAAACTTCTGAAGTGCCTAATTTTGCTGTAAATGGGCACTTCTAAAATTGATTCTGGAGCCAGAACCATTTTTTTTTCTAACTTGACTCATTAGGATGCATAATACAAACATCGGGGTTGTATCTAAAAATGTTAAATTTACAATCATGAAGTTAAAAAAACATTTAGGGTCGTATGCAAATACATTACTCTCTACTCAAATTACTTCCAATCACTGGTGAGCTGAGATTGAATTAACGGCCGCCTTAACCGGTCATGCATGAATGTTGACGTTTTTGTAATATTGGCAACGAATTACCCAGAATTCTCAGCGATAAAACCACTTCCGTTATTTTTGTCTGCTATAGAGGAATGCATTTATGCTTGCATCCCGCAAATAATACCGTATACAAACACGTCTGCGACGCGCAATATTACGCCGATTCTCCTGTTCTTCCAGTTGAATTCTTTGGTAGACTCTATCAAATTCCTCTTCTCCGCGTATACCGAAAACATGATCGAAGTCTTCAAGGTCCGACATCTTGGATAAGTTTCAAACTACATCGGTTCCCTTCGGGATTTTCACATAAGTTTATATCTTGAGCTACGATCTTAAGGTACCTTGTCAGGTAGCTTTACAATTATTACCGCGTGAATAGATTTCTGAGTAAGAAAAATGGTTTGAATAAAACTTTATCAGCAGAGAACGCCTTTTACTGTCTAATGCGTTCAAACATTCGACCCTTAATGTACATATATAATTTACTGTAATAAATACCTAGAACTATACTATTCTATAAATTATAACTATAATAAACTATACAATACACTAGGTCTCTTTATATGCTTTACATAAATATGAAACAAATATTACAGATGGTGAACAGAAAATTTTAATCATAAAAGAAACAGTTAACTTTTTACAGTGGAGGGTTTAACACAATAACGAGTGTAGCTTGTGGTGGAGCTGTTTAGACTTTCTACCTGCTCGTGAAGAAGACTCGTTAAAAGTATCCAATGGGTTAATAAATTTAATTATATATGTGGCACAATTAAAAGAATATTTAAAAATACAAGAAAGGAAACAAAACTAAAATTTTTAAAGCAGTGGGAGTCCCCTTACTATTATACCCATAGCAAGGGATCCTGACGAATGGAATTTGTAATGGGAGCATAGATGCGAGTCTTGCACTCACCAGATAACTGCCTGGCCAGTAGAAATAAGACCATATGTCATTGCTAACACGCCCCTAGTGAAAATACAGTCACTGGTAAACATTTTTAAAATCACAGATTAATTACACTGCTCAAAACAATTAGAGGAATACTATGAAATATGCAAATATTTTTTTCATTGGATAAAGGTACAAACATGAAAATTAATAAAGTACATTATTTGTGGTTATTTATTTATTTATATATTGCTCATGTCAGTAAAAACAAATGAATAATGCTGACAATTAACTTTTCAAATAATTCCGCTATGTAAGCAATTGAATCTTGTGCTTATTTTTCAAAGTTAAACACTCGTTATATAGAGTTAGTATCGTGTATGGCCTTCACGACATTCGATGACAGTTTGGCACCTTCGTGGCATGCTCCCAATAAGATTCTGGATTTCCTCTTGCGGGATATTCTCCCATTCCTCCTTCAGAGCATCTCCAAGTTGCTGCAGAGTTTGTGGAGCTTGATGTCAGTTCCTGACCTTCCTGCTAGAAGATCCCACAAGTGTTCAATAGGGTTGAGGTCTGGGCTGACCGCTGGCCACTCCATTACCTCAATTTCATTCCTCCTCAGGAAATCCCTGGTGACAGCCGCAGAATGTGCCCTGGCATTATCCTGCATAAACAGAAATCCAGGGCCTACTCCAATGGCAGCAGGTACTACATGCTCTTCCAGAACGTGCTCAATATAGCGGATAGCATTCAGTCACTGGGGAACAAGTACAATGTCCGTACGATTGTTGTACATAACTCCGGCCCACACCATTATGGAACCTCCTCCGAATCTATCAATTTCCTGTACAGCCTCTGCAGAAAATCTTTCTCCTGGCCGTCCCCACACCCTCAATCGACCATCACAACGTGTAAGACGATACCTGGATTCGTCCGAGAAGAGCACAGACTCCCACTGGTTCAGGTTCCAATCACCATGGTTTTCAGCATACGTACGTCTTGCTGCCTTATGCCCATTTGTTAAGCGTGGTTTTTTAACGGGCCTTTTTGGACGAATATTCTCTTTCCTTAATCTGTTCCTTATGGTTTGGTCTGAAACCCGGATTGCGGAAGCCATATGAAGGTCATTCTGCAGGTCTTTTGCAGTTTTTGTACGCTGTCGAAGAGCAGAAAGAACAACGTATCTGTCATCCTGGGGGCTTGTTTTAAATTTACGGCCCTGGCCACGTCTTCTACAATACTGACCTGTCTCTCTGTGCCTGTTGCGTAACCTGGACACCACGGAAGGAGAAACCCCAAGCTCTCTAGCCACTTGTCGCAGAGATTGAACTTGTCATAAAAGATGTAGAGCATGATACACTTCAAACTCATTTAAATGCCTCATTTTGTCAGAGACTTCAATAAACAAGGCAATAATCAACATTCGTCACTATAGCAACATCAGGAAGTTTACCAATTAGAAGTGGCCAATGCCTTCCAAAATAAAAAAATTCTCTATATTTGTTATTTGAGATAATTTCTCTGTATTTAGGCCATGGATTTTTAAAATTTGTATCCAATGATAAAATTAATAATTCAATTTACATATTGTCCAACGTTCAGCATCACAGCTTTAAAAAAACAATTACTTATTCAATTTATTACAAATGTTTCTCTAATTGTTTTGAGCAGTGTATTAAATAATATATGCTCTTGTTTATCTGCAGACAAGTTACATTTACTAAATCTTTATGTACATGTTATATTTTATAAATGATGGTGGTCAGTTAAAGTTTTAAATAAGCACCAAGTTTCACATTTAATATACATTTTTAACAATCTTCGAATTCTTTATCTGACCTGTCATCTCCATATTCCATTTGGTAAATTTAATGACAACTCTCATCATTACTTTTATTCTTCTCGATTATTTTCCCCATGATTCCATCTGTCTCCCAGTAAGCGCGTTCGCTGTCTTTATTGAATATGGTTTCTCATTCATTTTACTAATATGTTCAAAGTTTACCGACCATTTTTTCAATATATATATATATATATATATATATATGACATGGTAAGAAAAATAAATGCCTGGACGGGATTCGAACCCAGAACTCTGGGTATATATAATGATACCAATGCCACCGAGTGTCTTTATGGCATTTCTAGCAAGGCGGAATTGTAATGCACTTCTTAATAATTTGGGGTGCCTGGAAGGCGGAGTCACGTTAGCCTGAAAATATGATAGGTGACAAATGAGAATGTAGCACCAGGAGAGCCCTTAAATCTAAATTTAACCTAAATCCAGACCATATGCGACCATTGAAATAATTTCCTTTAAGAACAAAATCCTGAGGTCTGACTGGGAATCGAACCCGGGACCCCATAAACCATAGTCAGAAGCTCTGACCACTTCCCAGTTAGGCTGGTCAAATATTTAAATTTAAAAATGGCATTTTTACTACCAACTCACTATCTTACATCTCCCCAAAATAATTACATGGGATTTAAATCGGGATATAAGGTGAAAGTCTCACAACTGAACGATTACTCTCTGCTAATATTTGTGTCAGTTATGTACGTTTAGTGTGTTGGTTTATTAATGTATCATATAAATGCGTTTTAGTGATTTTTCTCAGTGAGTATATTTAGTTTAATTAACCCGGCTTGCATTTATTTTTCAAGGAATTTGATGGCGCTTTATTTATTTATATGAAACATTGTCAACAACTAAGACTTTTATTTTTCTTTCTCCTTTATTAATGTCCTTATATCCAATTAGTGACGTGAATATTAAAAATTATCTCACAAATTTAACTGTGAACAGATTTTTCCTTTTAACTTCGAAACTGTGAGAGACATTGAGTTACATAAAACAATATACTTCAAAATTATTAAATAATTTACATCCACGTCAATTACAATTTTAAAACTACAGGATGCAAAAGTACAAGATGGGGAAGGATTATTGGTGGGGTAAAGAGGTGTATATGGGATTTAGTGGCACTAGGAATACGAAAGGAGTTCTTCATGTGTGAGAACTTGGGTTGTTCAGGTTGGAATACCGGTAGGCATGAGTTCTTATCTAGGGATTCCTCGAGGACTTCGTCGGGCAGAATTAAAGTGCAAATAGGCTCTTGTAAATGCTTTTTATTCTTGTCTGAAGCACACGAAATAATGTAGCACTGTACACTCTTAGGTTTGAATTACCTCGCACTGATCTCTAATCGGCGAGGTCGTCAGTTGTGGGTTTACCCCGTTAGTGGCTTTGTGTAATTGTAGAAGAGAAGTGACTTTGTTTAATTTTCTGAACGAACTGATTTTGTTTAATAGTATACGAGAAGTGACTTTATGTAATTGTATATGAGAAGTGACGAGGAGAAGCCTCTCTTGCCTATTAGGTAAACTAGTTACTCCCACTACATCGATCTCGTGGACCTGAGATCAGTGCTTAGGCACATATAACAAAACATATAATTGGTTAACGAACTCTCCTATTTTAATCATGGGGGTGTTACAAATTTATCATTGGCGATTTACGCCATCAGAGGTTGGACCTTTTTCCCATGCTGGCTTCACGTACAGTCGGGTCACAAACATTAGCTAGGCTTGGGTTTTTCCTAGGCTTCAGACGCTAGAAAATTGCTATATTCTCACACTTTTTGCTAGCGTTGTTTGTCTCAGGGTAAAACCCCCGCTTGTAAATTTAGCTAATGGGTTATGGTTATCACGATAAATCAGTTAACTGCAGGCTTAGAAGATATTTCTACTCAATCTGTCGAGCAAAGGATTTTGTCATTACTAAGTTATTATCATGTGTCAGCCACTTCCGTCTTAACAAAAGAAAGGGTGACATTTCCTGAGTTGTCATTACCCTACTTAATAACTAGTAATTTCATTACATTGATACTGACTTCTTTGGATCATTTTATGTAACATTTACTCTTACATAAACAGGTTCCACTCGCTTCCCTGATCAATTTGAATATAAATATGACCTAAGTCCAGTAACTGCTTCGTTCAATGATATTATAATTGTATCTGATTTTTATTGCAAATTGGGATTTATTTATAGAGTTACTCAGGAGGCTGAGTGAATGACTTGCCACAAAGATATTAAAATTAAGAACCATTGTTTATAATGTAACAGCAATACGTCACTTCTCACTAAAATTTACAACTGACTGTACTCATACGTAGTACAAGTGAGATTGTTTTGTTAGCACGTGTCTGGCAGGGAATTTACAATACTCAGCAATCTTCGTAGGCTCTCCGACTGGGTTGACCATCAAGGACATTCTTCTAAATCCCTTGCGTGGCCTATATATGGTAGTGAATTCCCCTTATTATTGTATGGTAGCGAATTTTGGATCTTAACTAAAAATTGGAAACACCATCTTGAAAGAATGAGTTCAAATCGGATCCCCAAAGCTGTTTATAATTATATACCAAGAGGACGAAGATCACTGGGCCATCCTATGAAATGCTGGAGGGAAAATTTTCTATAGGATCGTAACAGGCCTTGGCCTAATACTTGGAAGGAAGAAGAAGAAGAACTAAAAAAAGAAGAGAAAATCATAGAAACAGCTGAAATGAGATTTCTGAGAAGTATAGCTGGCTGCAAACTTCTAGATAAAAGAAGAAGTGAAGATATTAGAAATTAGGTAAATATTTTTTAAAGTTTTAGATAAAATAAAGTAGAAAAAACTGGAAAGAACATGTTCGAAGAAAGATAGATGAATACATATACCAAAAATTAAACTTAATTACAAACCAAAATGAGACAGGAATGTTGGTAGACTAAAAAGAGATGGATTCAACTTTTTGAATGAGAGTCAATGAGACCGGAACAAGCCATATGGGATTAATCTGTGATTGTTGTTGATGATGTTATATTTTAAATTAACACTTTTCAGAATTGGATATAGTTTTATTTTAGAAAGAAAAATATAATAATATTGTTATATTCATTCATAATATGCTTTTAATGGTTTTATTATTCATTTTTAAACATCTTAATGATGGACAAATTATATTTGAAAAGAAAAATATACGCCTAGACTGCAGTTTGAACCCAGGACATTTGACTCTCTATGTCAATGCTCTTCCAAGTGAGCTACCTAGGCCTCCAATATTTTCAAATAAAAAAAGAAAAATACGCATTTAGATTGGAGGCCTAGATAGCTCACTTGGAAGAGCATTGACATAGAGAGTCAAAGGTCCTGGGTTCAAACCTCAGTCTAGGCGTATATTTTTCTTTTCAAATATAATATGCTTATTTGTTTTATGAAAATTATATGTTTACAAAACATAGCTAAAATTGAAGTTCGCAAAAAACATAGACAAAGCTGAGAACAATTTGTCTCATTTTTGGAAAATGATATCACTAGGCCTCAACCAAAAATATATAAAGTTTTAAAAAATTTAAATAATGATTCAAGAGAAAATGCACATTTAAATTGTATATCTAAAGAATCTTGGCTTAATTACTTTCATCATTTATGGACACAAAAGGATGATTTATTACAAATACCAATCTCTAATAACACTGCTTTGGAACAAATTTCTATAGATGAACTAACTGATGTTGTTAAATCATTAAAAAGTAACAAAGCTCCGGAGAGAAGAGACCACATTAATCAAGAATTATTTAAATTTTCAACTAAAAAATTTTTAGACAGATTTCTTATTCTCCTTAATATGATATGGGAAGGACAAGAACCACCACAAAGCTGGAACAAATCCATTGTAATACCAATCTTCAAAAAAGGAAGTCGCCAAATCAAAGATAACTATCGTGGAATTAGCTTGTTGAACTCTGGATATAAAATTTATGCTAATATTGTTAAGAATAAATTGAGGAAAATTATGAAAATATAATTGGAGAAGAGCAGAATGGATTCAGAAAGGGTAGATCTTGTACAGATGGATTCTTTACTCTAAAACTACTATTAGAAAAGCACAAGGAATTCAATATAGAAACTCATATCGCCTTCGTTGACTTCATAAGGCTTTTGACAAAGTAGACAGAAATATATTACTACAAATTTTAGCTGATGATAACGTTCCACAACAATATATTACTAATATCTTCAACATCTATAAAGATAATGAAATCTCTGTTAAACAAGATGGCAAATTATCTTCTGGGAAAAGATCAACACTGGAGTAAGACAGGGATGTGGACTTTCACCGGTGCTTTTCATTATATACATGAATAAATTAATAAATGAATGGAGGAAAAACACAACGAGGATATATACCCATCAATAGGAACCTCAAACTCGATGCTATTCTTTTTGCAGACGATTTAGCTCTCCTGGCACTTTCCGAAAATGATTTGCAACGATCAATTTATAATTTACAAAAAATATGTGCCAAATTTAATATGGAAATATCAATTAACAAAACTAAAATTATGGCATTTCATGGGAAGGACCCCATACAAAGTAAAATCTGTCTCCAGAATAAAATTTTAGAGAGATCTAATCAATTTAAATATTTTGGATATTATCTCTCTATCTGGGATGAAAAGGATATCCCTGAAAAAGTTACTAGTTATAATAAAAGTTTAGGGATTATTAATCAAGTTATGAAACCATCCCTTGTACAAAAAAAACACCAGATTACGTTTATATAACACTTTGGCTAGACCAGTGTTGACCTATGGTAGTGAAGGTTGGACACTAAAAAAGACAACATGAAAGCAGAATAACGGCTTGTGAAATGAGATTCATGCGCAGAACAGCGGGTTACACCAAATGGGATCGGAAAAGAAACACTGATATCTTAAAAGAATTGAAGACTACGCCAATTTTGGAATATATTAAACAGTACCAACTAAATTGGAAACACCATCTTGAAAGAATGAGTTCAAATCGGATCCCCAAAGCTGTTTATAATTATATACCAAGAGGACGAAGATCACTGGGCCGTCCTATGAAACGCTGGAGGGAAAATTTTCTATAGGATCGTAACAGGCCTTGGCCTAATACTTGGAAGGAAGAAGAAGAAGAAGACAAAACACAGAGAAACAATATAAAATCAAATTATGTGGACAAAGGAAACCACACAGTTATTTTAGATAAAGAAGATTACCACAACAGAATGCAAGAACTTTTAAATGGAGAAGAATATCAAAATTGACCCTCTCCCAAAAACAATTAAAAAGGTAGAAAACAGTCTAAAGTCCGTCAAAAAAAATTTAACGGAAAAAGATAAAATAAAATTAAAAGTAGCTAACCCCAGAAACCCCAATATTCATGGTCTACCCAAAATTCATAAAACAGGGAATAAAATGAGACCAATCATAAATAATATAGGTTTCCCCACTTACAAAATTTCCAAATGGCTAAGCCGGGAATACAAAAGAATGAAGAATGTTACAAATCTATCCATTGAAAATTCTTTCCAACTAGTAGAAAAATTAAAAAAAAAGATAAAAATTGAACCAGCAGATAGAATAGTTTCTTTTGATGTCACAGCATTGTTCATGAGTGTCCCAAAAGAAGAAACATTAAAAATTTTGAAAAATTGGCTAATTAAAAACATCATCAACAAGGAAAGTATGGAAGAATATTTAAAATTAACTGAACTGTGCATCAATCAAATGTTTCTTACATGTAAATGACATTTCTACATACAAAAGTCTGGGCTATCAATGGGTTAAGCCATTATCTCCATTTTTGGCTAACTTATTTATGAGTGATTTTAAAAATAAAATTACAAGTGCACATCCTCTGATGTTTAAATTTTTGAGTAGATATGTTGACAATGTTATTGCTATAGTTAAAGGAAAACACACAGAAGATGCTTTAAAACTCTTAAATTTACAGAAGAAAACAATAAAATTCACACTTGAAATAGAGGTGAACAAACAATTACCATTTTTAGATCTAAAATTACACAGAAATGAAGAAAAAAAATAGAATTCAGCATTTATAGAAAAGAAACACACACAGATAACTACATCAAATCAACAGATTTCAACCATAATTCACACAAAATGGCAGTCTTCAACAGCCTAGAACACACAATTGAGGTAGCAAAAGAAAATGATTTCAAGGAAAAAATTATCATCATCATAGTACATTCACGAATTTAGGCCATTTGTTGACCTGTTTCGACCTAAAAAAACACCATCCAGATGTCTTTTTCTTCCTGCAGGCTGATATCTTAACATTTGTTTGGGTATCCTGTGATCTTCCATTCGATGAACATGTTGCATCCATCTTGACTTATAATCAGAAATTTGTTTTTCTAAAGGTTCCATGTGTAATTCTTCTAAGGTGTCTTAATTTTTTTGTGATCTAGTAGTGTGTATCCTGCAGTCCTCCGAAGGTATCTCACTTCAGCAGATCTAAGTCTCTGTATATCCTACTGTTTCAACGTCCATACTTCGCTACCATACAAAAGAGTTGGAAGAGCCAGTGTTTTATACACTTTTAGTCTTGAATGCTTTTGGACTAACTGTGGCTTGAAGATAGAATTTATTAACCCTAAAATTCTTTAAAAAATTAGATAATTTTGCATTTACATCCTTTTCTTCTTCATATGAGATATTGCATCTAGATATGTAAAATTATTCACCAGCTCCAACATTTTATTGTCAAGTACAATTTTACTTCTGACAGGATCTACACCTTGAAATGCCATAATTTTTATTTTCTCTGTAGATATCTTCAATCCATATTCTTCTGTAATTTTGTTAAGTTCATACACAAAAAAATTGAGAAGTACAAAAAACAGAAATTGAGAAATGAAAGCACTCTTCAGATAGAAAAATCAAAAGAGAAGAAATACAAGAAATTCACATATCACCCTTGGGCACACAATAAATTCCAAAAAAAATTGGAAATTCAACATTAGTTTAGCACCAAAGAATGATTATAGCCTAAAACTTATGAAACATTGAAGATAATAAAAAATCAGGAATATATCAAATAAAATGTGCAAATTGTGATAAAGTATACATAGGGAAAACAAAGAGAAATTTAAACATTAGAACTAAAGGACACATAAGAAATGTAAAAAAGGGAGAAGTAGAAAGATCTGCAGTAGCAGCTCACAAAAAATACAAAATAAATCTAAATACAAAATTATTAAAACAGTTAGAAAATATCAATGCACTAACAACATGGAAAAAAATCTATATATGCACAGAAGAACAAGGAGAAAATTATGAACTTTGAAATTCCCGGAGAAAGGAGCCTCATTACCAAATTCTTTGGAACACAGATCAAGGGCCGACATCTTGAAGAAAAGAAAAAATCAGTTTGTGCGATGTTGAAGATAGGGCAACAGCCTTGAAACATATGTCCAACTAAACAGTCATATGAGGTAAGAATGTTAAACAATACAAATTCAGTTATTAAATTAAACCTCATAATGTTACTTCCTAATGATTTAAAATAAAATAAAAAAATTGTTGTACACTTTGTCAGCTATAGAACCTATTGGTTTAAGAAACTTTATTTACATTATCTAATTGAATAACAACAAATGAATAATTGCGAATGTGTATACAGTATTGTTTTTGTTTCTTCACTCACCTTGTACTTCTTAACTCCCACGCAGACTCAAGTTTCTTCACTTCATTTGTGACATTCTCAATACTGTATTGGCCGTTGGACATCAGTTGTGAACGTAATACAGCATTGAGAATGTCACAAATGAAGTGAAGAAGCAAAAACAATTTTAAAATAAACCTCATAGTGTTATTTCCTATCTACATAACTTAATAACGTGTATACAGTAAATTATTTGTGGAAATCAACAGTTGAAGTAATTTAATATTGGCACTGAGAAAAGTGTTATTAATTTTCTTTCATGAGTTTTAATTAGTGTTACTGATAAATGTGATTTGCCAAGTTATTAAAAGTTATATTGTTGAGTGATTCCAGGTTATATGGCCGTGGTCCATTACTGGTGTTCCTACCAGACGTTTCTCCCTCAACTGTGGAGGGCATCTTCAGTGGTGAGTACTTCTTGGTGAGTTTCCTGGTCAGAGGCTTGACTGAATGAGCAGTGGGCTGCTGGAAGCCATGTTTTATGCTAGTGGTAGATGCAGGGTGGCTGCTGGAAGCCGTGTTTTATACTAGTGGTAGATGCAGGGTGGCTGGACATGGCTGCTGCTGTTTGACTAGTCGTCTTCAATCTAGCGTCTGATTGGTTCTGAACTGTCTCCTTGTTATCAATTGTCTAATGTATGATACCAAGCTTTAGCCAATTTGATTCCATCTTCATTTCTGTTGAAATTTTCCTTATGTTTGTAGATTTCTATAACCTCTTAATATAGTCTAGGGAAATAGTAGGATGTTGTGGCTAAAACTTGTGTATCTTCAAATAGAATCTGATATCCATTTATAATGGACTGCTACAGCTGATTTGTCCATTTCTCCTTGTCTGTAGTTTTTTTGTGTTCTGATAAACAGGTGGCTATACTTCTTTTTGTGGTTCATATGTATGATTTTCCACACGAACATGGAATTAAATGTTAATTATATAATTTTTTACCTGGTAAGTCAGTCGTCCTCAACTAAGTTATTAAATTTCAAGTTATTCTAATATGGAGGCCTTTCGAAAACAATGTTTCATCTTCTGCGTTTTAACTGGAACTGATGGTGTTGTGTAGGTTGTATAATGGATAAATTGGATAAATCCATTATACAACCTATACAACACCATCAGCCATCAGTTCCAGTTAAAATTCAGAAGATGAAACATTGTTTTCGAAAGGCCTCCATATTAGAATAACTTAAGAAGTTTAATAACTTAGTTGAGGATGACTGACTTACCAGGTTAAAAATTATATAATCAACATCTTAATACATAAACCTCAACGGTGCTTTAACATGAATTTCAGAAGTGTTGATGAACATGGAAGTCGATATATGCCACAAGTGGAGAGAGGTGGCCGTGGATCCTTAGCTGAGCGAAGGTAGTCTTCTATTTTTCTTGTGGGTCTGTAGACTGTTTTTATGTTCCTACAAAAACACAACATAAAAGCAGTTTTTATGTTCCTACAAAAACACAACATAAAAACAGTCTACAGACCCACAAGAAAGATAGAAGACTACCTTCGCTCAGCTAAGGATCCTCGGCCACCTCTCTTCACTTGCGGCATATATTGACTTCCATGTTCGTTTGTAAAATCATACGTAGGAACCATGTAAAGAAGTATAGCCACCCGTTTATCAGAACTCAAAAGAAACTACAGACAAGGAGAAATGGACAAGTCAGCTGTAGCAGAACATGCCATTATAAATGGACATCACATTCTATTTGAAGATACACAAGTTTTAGCCACAACTTCCTACTATTTCCCTAGACTATACCAAGAGGTTATAAAAATCTACGAACATAAGGAAAATTTCAACAGAAAAGAAGAAGGAATCAAATTGGCTAAAGCCTGGTATCATACATTAGATAATAGATGCATTAACGCAATTGATAACAAGGAGACAGTTCAGAACCAATCAGACACTAGATTGAAGACGATTAGTCAACCAGCAGCAGCCATGCCCAGCCACCCTGCGTCTACCACTAGTATAAAACATGGCTTCCAGCAGCCCACCACTCATTCACAGTCAAGTCTCTGACCAGGAAACATACCAAGAAATACTCACCACTGAAGATGCCCTCTGCAGTTGAAGGGGAAATGTTTGGTAGGAACACCAGTAATGGAACGCGGCCACATAACCCGGAATCACTCAACATTATGATTACTGGCCGTGAAAGCCTGCATTCAATTACTAAAAGTTAATGTGAGTGGCTGTGTAATTTATGATATACACTAAAGACCCGTTTTAACTAAGTATCACTGCATGTATTTCATTATTGAATTGTGCATGCCTGCACGAGTATGAATTGTAAAATTTCCTTTTTTATATACTGTACTATTATGGTAGGTTTCTACAAACACATTTATAATAATAAATGCTCATACTATTTATAAACTGAACAATTTGGAAAAGAGGTTGTTATAAACCATGAGATACATTTTTGTCTTATAGCTAGACTAATTGCTCTGACCACCACACGCCACTGCTACTTTGTATATAGATTTTATTACTATCAAGAGAGAAAAAAAATAAGGGTAATGATGTTTAGTTTCAATTTTATAAATGTTGTTCAATTATGGCATAAACATAATAAGTAAATAATAATAATTGTTATTCTAAATGTTTTCCACTAATTTAGAATCTTTCCTTTGTTGCTTCTATGCTGTTTTGCATGAAGTGAAATACTTGTATAGAAATACTTCGTTAGGGAATTAATTCTAAAGTACCTGATAGTGATAATTAATGCCTTAAAAATTAATATAATATATACCTTATATCTCGGCAGATAAGGCGATCTTGAGATAAGACGAGGTATAGATTTTTGTCAAAGTTTTGTAGTTTTAGCATATATCTGTCCTATAAGACAACCCCTAAACTATCAACGGCCTATGAATTTAGTTTAGATCAGCAATCATTACTAGCTTCCTGTATAGTGTATACAAAATTACCATATTCATAATTTTTCAAATTAAATTTTATCTTATACAGTATAACTTGCTCAAAGCGGAATTGCATGGGACCAATTTTTTTTTTTTTCCACATTAGACAAAATTCCGCATTATAAAAAAACTTATTAACCTATCTTAGATTATAGAGTACCGTATAAGTACCTTGGATTAATTATAGTTCCACTGTCATTGAAAAGTGATGTGTAGTATATAGCCAGTTGACATTAAAGCTTCTGGTTTATTACATTATTTAATATACCAAACTGTGTTAGAGCTTAAAGTACATTAAAATACATGTTCAGTATTATACACACTTATAGGACACTATTATGTTCTGATAATTACTTCTTCCGAATACAGTAATCTAACAGAGAAACTTGTTTATATTTTTTTTTTTGCTATTACGTCTTTCTCAATTGAATCTTTAGCACTGTATAATAATTCCACAAGTTTAGGATTTTTTGTGTTTACGGCAAACTGAATGACGTCAACAATACACTCAATAGCCTGTCCATGAATAGGTTATCAGTCTCAGATATTAAACTAATTTAAGATTTACTGTGCTATGGTTATTTGTAAGACAAATGTCAAGTACAGTAAAAGCTCCTTATTCATGGTTCCTTTATTAGCGGATCCAGTCAGTATATTAGAAGCATTAATGTCCTTTACCATCAGCAGGTTTTTTTTTTTTTTTACTGCGGGCAGGTGGCAAGGTGGCTTTTACAAATAGTGATTCAAAGCAATGGACAAATAAATATCAAAACAAACCTTATTGTCACTGACCCTAAAGTCATTGTTAAAAGCTGTTGTCGTATTTTACGTGCAGATATGTGCTTTGATAAATGCCTCCATCGCCACAATTGGTATATTATTGTTTCAACTTTTCCGCTTTATAAAAATATTTTTCAAGAATTTTGTAGAAATGCCTTCCGTTTCCGCATTGGACAGATTCTGTTTTATGCAAAATAAATACACGTAAAATTAATATTAATTCATCGGGACCAATAAATTTGTTCACATTGGTCAGATTTCCGCATTATTCACGTTCCGGATCAAACAAGTTTTACTGTATATTGTTAATATTTTAACCCCTCATTATGATAAATAAATATATTTTATTTTCATTCAACTGGCAACACTGCTACACTTTCAATAAGTTGTACTAGCACAAGAGATAAGACCTGTCGCATGGAAGGCAGTAGAGGGGAAAGGTGATTGTTGTGATAAGGAAGGAAGACTTGCCGTGTGAGATCAAACCCAAAGTATAAGTTATCTGCATATTTAAATGTTATACATTGCCGTTTGCATCATGCATAGTAATAATAACACTATATTAATAATTAAAAGAAACAACGCAATATAAGCAATAATGTCCATGTTTATTTACTACACAAAACAGACTGCAAAAAAATTTAATAACCGGATGTTTTCAGGACTGGTTTGATAGTAGCTGTACTCACGGGGATTCACTAAATCTCTAACAGTTCCCCCCCCCCACATGTCAACTGATCGGTTTGTCACCGCGCATCATTATGTTAGTCGCAATCAGTGGTTGCATTGTTATTTGTGTGTCATGTGTTCAAGTAATTTTTATTAATTTATATAAATTTCAATCAATTTTTTTTTGTATCTGTTCTATAAGACAACCCTGGATTTTGGGGGCTTTTTTTTTGTGGTTCAACTATTGTCTTATCTGCCGAGATATATGGTAGTTAATTTTGTTTAGACTTTAGTAAAGCTGCGATAATAGATCTTGTGCTACTTTTCCGTTCAAGGTGTAAATATGACACTTGTTTCAATATCACTAATCGAACTATTGTGTACATGGTCTTGATATGCTTGTATCTCTCCTTCCTTTTTTTTTTTGGTTTATAATAATTTAAACCTACTTCCATGCATACTTTAAATTACAGTTCATGAGATCTTACTTTATGATTGATGTTTCTACTCTTTACAATTTGAAATTTTTTATTAATGTATTTCATCAATTTCGAAAATTAGTTGCCTGTATCACTTTGTCCTTGAGGCAATCCTCTAATGAGGAAAGTTGTATATAATAAAAAAATTCCACTTTCTGATGATTGAGTTTTTTCTTATGAGCCTTAAACTGTTTAAGTCCTGTGATTTTTCTTTGTATCTCCTTATCTCTGCTTTCAACGTTCTTCTTAACTTCTTCTAAACCTGTTTTTATTACTAATTTAATACTTCTCACTGAAGGACTATTATATTTGAAGAGAAAAATGATATGCTCAGATTGGGGTTTGAACCGAGGTCCCTAGTCTTCTAAACAATTGCTTTTTAGTCTTCCTCCTCCTCTTAATTCCATTTCTCTATTAGGCAGTATCATCAAGTCTTTTTACATTACTAAAACATTAGTTTCATTCTTATTAAAAAAAACTTCAACCTTTATCTTTATTTTCATTCTTCATTACTTGTACACATCTGTAACTGATGGCACGAGCCATTGCATAGTGATGATTAAATTGCAATGGGATGCATTGATGTACATGCAACTTATGTGGGCATCTTATTTCCTTGTTTACTTAAAATGTAACAAGTTAAGTGCCCTCACCCTGTTAAGATGAGTGCCTATGACGTATAAAGGCTTTTACACTTGCAGTATTTTAATTTTTCATGACATGTAAACTACTTTCTTGCATGTTTTGGAAGTACAAAAAAGGCTAAAATTGCTAAATTTTATCTTTTCACATTTAACATTGAATTCTTGACAATAATAACCTGAGATGTTAAAGAGCATCATTAAATAAAAATTAAGAAAGTAGTAGAAAAGATTATCCTATCTGTTATTTTGAAATTAAATGATGGATGCATATTCAAGCTCTAAGCTGAGGTCTTGTACTTTAACATTGATAGCCAGTATTATCAGCAAGTGTGTGTATGTGTTATTGCAGGATGCTTATAGATGAGGCAACAGTGCAATGGTTGGCAGAAATGTGTGATGGTGATGCAAGAATTGCTTTAAACAGCTTACAACTTGCTCTACAAGCAAAACATTCAGATTCTGGTTCAACAGTGTCTCTTGTCACATTAGATGATATTAAAGATGGCATAAAGGTACTGACAAAATTTACAGTTATTATCATGGATAGTATACTTGTATATCTTGGTCAAAAGCTTATGTTAGAATTCCTTCGAGAGCAATTAAACAGACTCAAGAATATTAACCAAGTAGTTTTAGGAATCATGCCTTGGTGCAGAGCTACAGAACATATGCTGTACAATTCCTCATGAGGGAAGAAATTTTTCTCTTGGGATTTGAGCCAGTATAGGGCAGGGCTCACTCAGCATCATGAGGAATTTGGATAGCTACAATATGTAGCGGCTCCAAGTTGAGAAAATCAGCTGTGATGGCTTGCGAGCTTGACATGCTGCCAACATGTCATCCCTTTAATTAATGGATGATTTTCCATCTCTGTAAGTGGTACATGCAGATGGAAGGCCAGGAATCGGCTGACAGGCAAAGGGCCCTCTAAAGCTGTCACACCAAGGAGTTCACTTTTAAGGACAATAAAGGCAAAAGACTATTGGAAGCTGGAATTCCAAACCAGCTATGGGACAGACCAAACTCTTAATAGGAGAGTCTCAACTTAGACTGACAAAACAATCCCTAGCAATGGATATAAGTTTAAGAGGGTGGCAGGACTTTTGATTGACTACTTTACACATACGTGGTCAACCAATGTGGGCTAGATATGGAATCTTGACCGCATATTTTGTTGAACTTGCCAGGTTAAGTACATTAAGGTATAGGTATTTTGGGGGGGAAAAATTATCTCATGAAATCAATCCACCCTATCTAAACAAATTTGCATTTATTGTGGTATGATTTATAAAATTTATAGGGTGTATCAGGACTATATATACATATGAGCCACAGGTCAGGCCTGGAATTTTTTGAACATTTTTTGCTATTATCCTTTCTGACAGTTCCCCATTATCATATATATTGAAAATTATTGAATTTCTATATGAACTTGTATGCTGATGATTAAATTATAATTGATAAATCACAATAGCAGTTCAAAATTTGTCAAGAATACAATATTAAAATCTCAAAGTTAATAATGAAATAAATCAAATTCCAGACAATAGGCCTATTCAGGATCAAAAATTGGTAACACAAAAAAAATGTAGCTTAGACTTAAGATGAAAATAAATTTTTGAACCAAAGTTTAAAAATGCATCAATTTCTCAAATAGGTTAGAAAATTATGTAGCTGACATAGAGATTGTCATTGCTGATCTAAAAAATGAAGATAAAGTTTTAAATGAAAGTGAATGTGAAAAGTTTTGGAAGATATAAGGAACACCCCAAAAAATAATTTGGCAGTAAAGAAACATGGATACTTTAAAAAGGATAAACCACAAAAATGTAATGATTTCCAAAGCTGACAAAGGAAATAAAATAGTTATTCTGGACCAATCCGATTATGTTAATAGAATGAACAATCTGTCAAATTCAAAAGAGTATGAGGAAATAAAAAACAGATCCACTCCAAAAAACAATAGAAAACTTTAGATAATACTTCAAAAGAACCCACAAAATCCAAAATTATATGATCTTCCTAAAATTCACAAAGATGGAGAGAAGATGAGACCTATTGTTAATAATATTGGCTCTCCATGTTATCACTTATCAAAATGGCTCACAAAGAAATTTAACAACTTCCAACACCACAGTGTTGAAAATTCTTTAAAATTGGTAGAAGAATTAAGTTACATATCAATAGCACCTAGCGATAGATTGGTTTCCTTTGATGTTATTTCTTTATTTCCAAGTATCCCAACAGGAAAAATGTTAAATATTTTGAAAAAAAATTGCTAATTTCCCTAAAATTGAAAACCAAAGAAATAGAAGAAGAATAAGTTTAACAAAACTTTGTATTGACAACTCATTTTTCACATTCGATGGAATATTTTATAAACAGATTTCGGGTTTGGCAATGGGCAGCCACTGTCACCATTTTTGGCTAATATGTTTATGGGGTATCTAGAATGTGACATCACCAATGCTTATCCATGGATATTTAAATGTTGGTACAGATATGTGAATGATGTTTTCTCAATAATAGATTCAAAATATACAGAAGATGCATTAAAATTACTTAACCTTCAGGACAAATCTGTTAAATTCACCATAGAATTAGAGAAAGATAAACAAATCCCATTTTTGGACTTTAAGATAATTAGGAATGAACATCATCAAAATATTGAATTCGATATACACAGGAAAGATACCCATACAGATAATTACATTAAATCTTCAGGTTTTAATCATATTGCTCTTACATGTGCAATATTCAACAATCTAATATACAGATTAACAAACATCCCCTTAAGTGAAGAAAATTTTAAGAAGGAATTCAATTACATTTTAAACATAGCTATGTCAAATGGTTTTTGAAAAGAGATAATAATAAATAAGTTAAAGAGGTTC
Organism: Diploptera punctata; assembly: GCA_030220185.1. Lineage (NCBI taxonomy): Eukaryota > Metazoa > Arthropoda > Insecta > Blattodea > Blaberidae > Diploptera > Diploptera punctata. The sequence goes on from JASPKZ010001981.1 coordinate 96,828, forward strand.
AAACAACAAAAAAGACTTAAAGAATACACCACCCTACAGCCTGATTCATAGGAAAAGAAACATTTCAAGAAAATTACTTACCATCCTGGAACACACAGAAAATTAAAAAAAATATTTAACAAATTTGATATTACATTGGCACCGATTAACAAATTTAGCTGGATAATCTACTAGTAACTAATAAGAACGTTAATGTCCCAGATAGTAAAAAAAATCTGGAATTTACGAAATCAGTTGCAACGACTGCAATAAAGTATATATAGGAAAAACTAAAAGGAATTTAGAAACTCGTACAAAAGAACACTTTAGAAATATTAAAAATGGTGAAATTGAAAAATTGGCAATTGCAGCTCATAGTTTGATAGAGAATCACAAAATCGGAAGAGAGACTAAATTTTGAAACATTTGGAGAAACCTTTGGAATTGACAATTTGGGAAAAGATATACATTCAGAAGAATAAATATAAAGCAATGATATTGTTTATTTTTTATTATTTCACTCACCTCATACTTCATAATTCATAGCAGACCCTGGGTTTCTTCACATAATTTGTGACATTGTCAATGCTGCGTCACGTTCACAACTGACGTCCAACGGCCTTCTATCCTGCAGACTGACCTCCGCGCCATCTGGTGGCCGACCAAAGAATTTCCAAATCAGTCCTCTTTCTTTATAACGGGGTATTTCAAAATTCATAGTTGTATTTTCATTCTTGCATATGTAAATTTTTTCCCAAATTGTGAGTTCCTTCGGTTTTTCCAATTGTTTAAGTAATTTTGTTTTGGTTTCTATTCTATGTTTTTCTGACCAGCCATGTGCAGCTATTGCAGATTTTTCGGTTTCTCCATTTTTAACATTTCTGAGGTGTTCTTTTAATCTTGTATTTAGATTCCTTTTTGTTTTTCCTATGTATATCTTTTCACAATCTTTACAATGTAGAAAATGTAGAAATAGAACCTTCAGAAAGATTGGTCTCATTTGATGTTACTTCATTATTCACAAACATACCGACTGACACAACTTTGAAAATTTTAGAAAAATGGTTGAAAGAAAACAAATTAGATGATGATAGCGTTAAAGAATACATAAAACTAACAAAATTATGCTTAAATCAAATGTTCTTCACCTTTAGAGGTAAATACTTTAGACAAAAATCAGGACCTTCGCAATGGCTAAATCCATTATATCCCATTTCGTAGCAGACATGTTTATTGGGGAATTTTGAATGTCATGTAACTAAAGCACATCCTTTGATGTTTAAATTTTGGAGAAGATACGTAGATGATATCATAGCAATAGTAAAAGAGAAACAATTAGAAGATGCCATTAAACTGTTAAATATTCAAAATAAAACAATCAAATTTACAATGGAAATAGAAAATAATCATGAAATACCATTTTTAGACCTTAAATTGATTAGGAAAGAAGAGAAAAAGAAATAGAATTTGGAATCTACAGAAAAGAAACTCACATCGACAATTATATAAAAGCCTACTGGATTTAACCATTTTTCACACAAAACAGGCCAGTATTTAATAGTTTAACACACAGACTTGTGAATGTCCCCATGAGCAAAGAAAATTACAATAAAGAGAAAGAACACATCATACAAATTGCTAAGGATAATGGTTTTCACAAGAAAATGATACACAAGAAAATAAATAAATTCAAAGAACAAAAGTCATCAATGAAAGTACTCTTCAGACAGATAAAAATATAGGCAAAAAATTCAAGAAGTTCACATACCATCCTTTGGTATTTGACAAGTTTCAAAAAATTTTCAACAAATTCAACATTAAATTAGCACCGAAAAATGATTACAGCTTAGGTAATTTAATAAAAACCAACAAAAATGAAAAAATTGAAGACTGCAAAAAATCGGGAATTTATCAAATTAATTGTAAAGATTGTGAAAAGATATACATAGGAAAAACAAAAAGGAATCTAAATACAAGATTAAAAGAACACCTCAGAAATGTTAAAAATGGAGAAACCGAAAAATCTGCAATAGCTGCACATGCCTGGTCAGAAAAACATAGAATAGAAACCAAAACAAAATTACTTAAACAATTGGAAAAACCGAAGGAACTCACAATTTGGGAAAAAATTTACATATGCAAGAATGAAAATACAACTATGAATTTTGAAATACCCGGTTATAAAGAAAGAGGACTGATTTGGAAATTCTTCGGTCGGCCGCCGGATGGCGCGGAGGTCAGTCTGCAGGATAGAAGGCCGTTGGACGTCAGTTGTGAACGTGACGCAGCATTGACAATGTCACAAATTATGTGAAGAAACCCAGGGTCTGCTATGAATTATGAAGTATGAGGTGAGTGAAATAATAAAAAATAAACAATATTAAAGAACCTCATAGTGTTATTTCCTATCTACATAACTTAATAAAGCAATGAATTTTGATATCCCCGGCAAAAATAACTTAATCTCTAAGTTCATAAAATCTACACCAGATGGCAGTTCAAAGATGATATTAACAACGAAATTTCGACAGTTGGAATTTGACTGAAGATGGAAGTAATACTATACTTTTGAAACCGGTATCGTGAAGACACGCAACTTTGTGATGTGAGATATTAAAGCATTTTCTCCAACTCGTTCATTAATTAAAATCTTATTTTATTTTAAAATTCAATAGGAAGTAACATTAAGAGGTTTATATTATTTTTAGTCTGATCAATATTGAGGTAAGATGATCAGACTAAAAATAATAATATAATTAAAATAACCTCATAATATCACTTCCTAAAATTAAATTTTAAGAGGTTTAAGAATTAAATTAATGTTTTTATTAAATTTGAAGAGAAAAATTTTCGCCTAGACCGGGACTCGAACCTGGGTCCCTTGGCTTTCCGGGCCAAGCGCTCTACCAACTGAGCTACCGAGGCGAGTTACGATCTAGACGCAAATTTTTCTCTTATATACGTTGTAATTCCCTATCGCCAAATGCTTTTGAAACCATTGCTTCTATCTTTGCAAATGGCAGCTTCTTAGTTAAGAAGACATTTATTGGGAATTTAACATTACTTTATAAGCTAGTAAGGCTTCTAATGATGTTTTTATTATTAATTTAACATTTCTCAATGAAAGATAAATTAAATTTGAAGAGAAAAATTTTCGCCTAGACCGGCCTCACCTCATACCCTTTTTCTTCTATACTGCAGTTTCGGAGCTTATCTCAATCGTCAGTAGCCTCTGGTTGACCGGTGTTATGTCGTTTCTTGGTGGTTTTCTTCTTACTTCTATCGGTAGACCGCTGAACCTCTGGATCAGGTCAAAATTTGCGGGAGTTTCGAAATTCATGAGTTTATCTTTCTTGTTTTTTTATGTGAATTTTTTCCCAGACTGTGAGTTCTTTTTGTTTATCTGTGTGTTTGATTAGGCTAGCTTCTGTATCGATTAAATGAATGAAGAAAAGAAGAAGATAGAATTCAACATTTACAGAAAAGGAACATATACAGATAACTATATTAAATCAACAGGTTTCAACCAAATTTCACACAAAATGGCAGTCTTCAACAGCCTAGTACAGTACATAGATTGGTAAATATACCCATGGACAAAAAAAATTACGGGTTAGAGAGGAAACACATAATTAAGGTTGCAAAAGAAAATGGTTTCAATGAAAAAATGATATACAAAAAATTGAGAAGTACAAAAAAAAATTGAGGAACGAAAGCACTCTTCAGATAGAAAAACCAAAAGATATTTAAAAAATTTAATATTAATTTAGTACCTAAGAATGATTATAGTTCAAATAACAAACAAAAATGAAAATATATATGCAGTCAATATACCCATTTCACCAATTAATGTTTTAAAATGGTCAACAAGTTTCTACAGCCAAGCTGTCATTCTCAAGACCAGATATTGACTGAAGACAAAATTGATAATAAATAAATAAATAAATAAACAAATCAGTCAATATCTGGTCTTGAGAATGACAGCTTGGCTGTAGAAACTTGTTGACCATTTTAAAACATTAATTGGTGAAATGGGTATATTGACTGCATATATATTTTAATATTTTATCACCAAGAAGATCACTTGTGTATTAAAAAAATGAAAAGATTAATGATGGTAAAAAAATCAGGAATATATCAAATAAACTGTGCAGACTGTGATAAGATAAACATAGAGAAAACAAAAAGAAATTTAACCATTAGAACTAAAGAACACACAAGAAATGTAAAAAAAGGGGATGTAGAAAAATCTGCAGTGGCTCCTCACAGAAAAACACAAAATAGATGTAAACACAAAATTATTAAAACAGTTAGAAAACAAAAATGAACTCGCCATATGGGGGGGGGAAATCTACATATAGAAGAACAAGGAAAGAATTATGAATTTTTGATATTCCTGGAGAAAGGAAACTCATTAATAAATTCATTGGACCAGAGGCAAAGAGAGCAGGAATCAAGAATCAGGGCCGACAACTTGAGAAAATTCAGTCTGTAATCACTGATAATGGGGCTCAGAAGCCTTGAAACATATGTTCGACAAAATAACCATAAGATGTAAGAATGTACAGACAAAATCTCTTAATTATTACAGTCTCAACTTAAAAAACAAAATAAGTGGGAATATGCAGCAAAAATTATAGAAATTGTCATAATAGTCATAAACAAGGAAATAATAGAACTAGTATCCAACTTCAATAATCACAAATAGGAATGAGATGCACAAAGAAATTAAACATAGGCTCAATTCTGGAAATGCATGCTATTATGCATTGCAGAGACTTTTGATGTCCCAATTCCTTTCAAAAAACGTTAAGCTGAAAATATATAAAACTATTGTTCTACCAGTTATATTATATGGGTGCGAAACATGGACTCTTACTTTAAGGGAGGAAAGGAGATTACGAGTATTTGAGAATAAAGTTCTTAGGAAAATTTTTGGACCAAAGAGAGATGAACAGACAGGTGAATGGAGAAGACTACATAACAATGAACTACATGGTCTTTATAGGAAGCCAGATATAATAAGAACAGTTAAGTCCCGTAGACTGCGATGGGCAGGACATGTTGCGCGTATGGGGAATGAAAGACGTGCATGGAAACTTCTTGTAGGAAAGCCAGAGGGAAAACGCCCAGTTGGTAGACCAAAAATGAGGTGGGAGAACAACATTAACTATGATTTGAGGGAAGTAGATTATACAGGGAATGATTGGAAAGCATTAGCTCAGGATAGGGATGTATGGAGAGCTTATGTCCGTGCGGCCATGAACCTACGGGTTCGATAGTGCCAGTGAGTAAGTAAGTAAGTAAGTATCCAACTTCACTTAAAATTATGTTTATGCTTATATAGAGGGATCAGTTGCATCTGGATACAAGTAATGAAGAATGAAGAGGGATATATCCTAATGTTATATGCTACAAGCTGGAAGGTCACAGTTCTAACTCCTGTTCGAGTTAATTAAGACTTTTAAATTTACCTTAAACTTCTGGTAGCACCATGGCCATGGGGTGAACTCAGCCTCCAACAGAAATGAATACCAGACATGTTTTGGGATAAAGATGGCTATCACACAGAGCTGACCTCTCGTGCCGATTGTCTAACCTTTTACTACTGAAGGGTATACTAAAACCTGTAGTTGGATTATTTTTTTATGCTGACTTTTAATTGAAAATATTTTTAATATTATTATTCTCATTCATTTTAATTTACTTTTTTATATTAAATTCTTATATTCTGATGACTTTGTTGGAAAGGGGCATAATTTGTTAGTAGCCTGGGGAATTAAAAATGTTAAATAGACTGGTGTGTTTAAAACATGTACAGTTGTGGGAATTTTGAGTCTAAGTGTTTTTTATTATTCGTTTTTAAACATCTTAATGATGGACAAATTATATTTGAAAAGAAGAATACACACCTAGACTGGGGTTTGAACCCAGGACCTTTGACTATCTATGTCAATACTCTTTCAAGTGAGCTACCTAGGCTTCCAATCTAAACGCGATTTTTCTCTTATACATAGTTAATTACCTAATCCCAAATACTGAGAGCCATTGCTACAATTTTTGTAAATGGCAGCTTCTTTATTAAGAAGACTTTTTATGGGAATTTAAACATTACTTATAAAGCCAGTAGTGCTTCTTTTAATGTTTTTATTATTCATTTTTAAATATTTTAATGGTGGACAAATTATATTTGAAAAGAAAAATATTCGCCTAGATTGGGGTTTGAACCCAGGACTTTTGACTCTCTATGTCAATGCTCTTCCAAGTGAGCTACTAGGCCTCCAATCTAAACGTGTATTTTTCTCTTATACATAGTTAATTCCTTAACCCCAAATGCTATGAGCCGTTGTTATGATTTTTGCAAATGGCAGCTTCTTTATTAAGAAGATGTTTTATTGGGAGGGTCTAGGTAGCTCACTTGGAAGAGCATTGACATAGAGAGTCAAAGGTCCTGGATTCAAACCCCAGTCTAGGCGTATATTTTTATTTTCAAATATAATTTGTCCATCATTAAGATATTTAAATACAAATAATAAAAACATTGATAGACGCACTACTGGCTTTATAAGTAATGTTTAAATTCCCAACAAAATGTCTTAATAAAGAAGCTGCCATTTGCAAAATTGTAGCAACGGTTCTTAGCATTTGGGGTTTGGGAATTAACTATGTATAAGAGAAAATTTGCATTTAGATTAGAGGCCTGGGTAGCTCACTTGGAAGAGCACTGACATAGAGAGTCAAAGGTCCTGGGTTCAAACCCCAGTCTAGGCATATATTTTTCTTTTCAAATATAAATTGAGTCTAAGCATTTTTTGTATGTTGCAGACAAATCCTTAAGAAGAAAATAATGGTGTTATATCGTACTGTTTATTTCCAGCGATCACATCTCTTGTATGACAGGAAAGGTGAGGAGCACTTCAACATAATCTCGGCAGTACACAAGTCAATGAGAGCTTCTGATGACAATGCAGCACTCTACTGGGTCACACGAATGCTGCAGGGAGGAGAGGATCCTCTGTATGTGGCGAGAAGACTTGTAAGGTTTGCAAGCGAAGATGTTGGTTTGGCAGATCCTATGGCTCTGACGATGGCTGTCTCTGCTATGCAGGGTTGCCAACTGCTTGGAATGCCAGAATGTGATGTGCTTCTAGCTCAGTGTGCTGTATACTTAGCGAGGTATATAGACAGCCCTTATTCATTTTATTTACTTCATTAGCATCTTGAGGAATGTTTGAAGTAAAGTAAGAACGTACTTTTTCAGAGCTCCGAAGTCAAGAGAAGTGGACAGCGCTTTGGGAAGAGCAAAACAGTGCATCACAAATCATCAGGGACCTCTTCCTGGGGTCCCTCTCCATCTGCGCAATGCTCCTACAAAACTGATGCATAACTTAGGTTAGATTCTTGTATTATATAGAATGTTACTATCATTTTCATAAATCTGGTTGGAATCTAATGTTGGCACATTTGCTCTCTTGCATTCCATTATTTAGATGATCACTGTGACTTGTAAAAAATCCAAAAAGCTATTGTAGATTTTATCTGAAGTTCTAATACTAAATATGGTTATGTCAGATTATTTATCCCAATGTTTCCCTTTTGCGTATTCAGCATTATAACTTTTCATGAATATAATTGAGATACATGTTGTATTTTTAATTTATTACTCTCTTTGTGGGAAGATAAAGAGAGAGTTATTTTCACATATCTGTGTATGTTAAAGAATTCCAAATGTGATGTGTATATTTACATTAATAAAATGAAAATGAGTTGTACATCATATTACCTCATACACTACATGTTCTTCACAGCACAGGACCATGGTTTCAGGAAGTCATTCATATGTTTAGCCATCTTTTTGAGCCAAAAAGATGTATGAAGATAGGAATGACTGTTCCTGAAACTGCATGCCTGTGCTATGAAGAACACAGTGTATGAGGTGAGGTGATACATGAATCATTTTAATTGTATTAATTTGAAAGCCTCATAATGTTAATTCCCATCATGACATACCATATGTATGAAAAAAAAAATTTTTTCTCTTCAAATATTCAAATATACCATATGTCTTTAAAATTCACCTTTTCTCTTCAAACATACAATTTGTAAGCATATCATCTTTTAGCTCATACTCTCTTTTGACAAGTATCTCCAATCCTTCTCATTTCCAATTATTTCCTAATACCTCTGTATACAGGATGTAACAAAAGTATGTTATGTGACTTAGGTCTGAAAACTCATTCTTTTCATTTTATGGGTTGTTTCCTTCAGCTCTGTCACTTAAAGTTGGAAGCAACATTATTTTACCCCAAATAATGATTGTAAATGATTTATTTATCTAATGGCTGGTATTGTGGTCTTAAGACCATCAACTTACAAAGAAAATAGCAAATAAACATCTGAGCATATAATTTTTCTCTTCAAATATGATTTATACATCATTGAGATGCATGAAATGATTAATAAAAACATTGAAAGAAGATGTACTGGCTTTATAATGTAATATAAAATTCCCAAATAAATGTTTTCTTAATAAAGAAGCCGCCATTTGCAGAGATAGAAGCAAAGGTTTCATAGCATTTGGTACGCGGGAATTGACAATGTATATAAGAGAAGAATTTGCATTTAGATTGGAACTCGCCCAGATGGCTCAGTCGGTAGAGATTGGCCTAGGTAGCCAAAGGTCGTGAGTTCGAGTTCCAGTCTGAGCATATAATTTTTCTTATTAATTAAATAAAAATAAAACGTACTTTTATTTGATTTTCATATTTATTATATAATTCAGTGACAGCTGTTTTGGTACACTGTACCTTCTTCAGACAGTTAACAAATTATGAATTGTGTTCCAATTGATCTAAGCAACAATACAACAATATTTATTTAAATTTAACAAAGGGGATTCATTCAAATCAAGTTGAGAATTTAACAGTTTTTTACTACTTTTAAATGTATTAATTTCTACAGCCTCCAAAAGATCTAACTTCTTACCCTTATCACAAATATGTAAAATTTCAAAATTTGGATCGAAACAATGATTAAATTGGAATAGGTGGTTAGCATATTTATGAAAAAAATCAAATAAAACTACGTTTTATTTTTATTTAATTAATATATATGGATTTTCATCAAGTAAACACCAACACAATTGATTATATAATTTTTCTGTTCAAATATGAGCAAATAAACAGTTAACATGGTCAAAGTTTGACATCTTCCTCCTAGCCTCCCAGAAGTGTTCTGTAGGCCAGGGCATGTTGTAAGATAAGGTCAGTCCATATCTATGTTGTTGTTGTTGCATAGTACACAGGATGGTGTTTGCATTATCCCAAGATGAAGAAGGTGTTTTGTCAGCAAGTCGTGTCCATTGCTAGGCAGAACAATGCAACTGTGGTAATCTTCTAGGGTAATCTGGTGTTTCTAGAATTGTTTTTCTTCAGGGCTTATTAGCTGTTCTAGAAGCTATTTCATTTAAGTATTGTGCATTGTGTAGTTCTTTTATTATAACTTTTGCAGTCTGGAATGCCATTGGTTTTGGTAGGTAGGGCCAAATAATCAGCTTATTCATTTTCATATATAGAAAATTTTTTTGTATCCTGCAAGTTCTTTCAGATTTTCTTGACTATGTTTTATTTTTAGAATAGGGCCGATAGGTTTGACCAAGTGATTGGATAGCCGCTCTGGAGTCTGACAAAATAATGGCATTATTAAATTTGTCTAGATGGACTGTAAGTTGTAGTAGTGCCACTTTAATCGTATGAACTTCTCCATCATATGCTTTTATGTTTTGGGTACAAGGATATAAAATCAGAAGAGAGTGCTGAAAATACCAGCTTCCGCATTTGTATGACCAGTTATTTTATATCCATCAGTGTAGATATGTAGCCAGTTTATTGGGTATCTGATGTTAATGGTCTCGAGGGCCATAAGGCTTCCTTGTCAGTTTAGTTTTGGTGACATGGATCCATGAAAGATCTAACAGTAACAATGTCAAGAGGATTTTGTAGATGTAATAATGGTTGGGCAGACGTTTGTAACTGTAGTTCTGACTTTACCCCAAGTACAAACTGGATGAAAGCTATTTGGGTTTTTAGATATCTTTCGTTGACAGTGTAGTCAAACCAAAATTCATCTAAACTTCTGATGAGTTTCTCGTAGAGAAGAAGCACACATTCCTAAATTTGCTTTCTGATGGGCCTCATCTCTGTGAGGATCAGCATTGCATCCTTAGGTGTTGATTTAATTCCTCCTGTAAGTATTCTGAGTGGTTGATTTTGGACCAACTCAAATTTCTTTATTGTTATTTAATATGTTTTTATAAATATTATTCCCTGAGAGTAGTTAATAATAATAAAAATAATTAATTTATCTCAGTCAAATATTGAATTTATTCAAGTCGACGTTTCAATCTCCTTATGTGAGATCTTTTTCAAGACAATTGACATTTCCAGTTAATTTTTAATCCATTGGATACTTTTAACGAGTCCCCCTCATGAGCAGGTAGAAAGTCCAAACGGCTCAACCACTACCTACACTCGTTATTGTGTTAAAACTCTCCACTATAAGAAGTTGGCTCGATCTTTAGCGATTAAAATTTTCTGTCGCCATCTGTAAAAATTTGTTGTAGGTTTATATAAAGCATATATGTATGCCTAGTTTATTGTATAGTTTAATATAGATATAATTTATATAATAATATACTGTTTAGGTACTTATTATGGTAAAATATATATATAGTTTCAATGTTTTATTTTTTCAAATATCATGGATATTAATTTAACTTTTTTAGAAACACCCCTGATGAAGGCCTATCTTGCACTGTGCATCCTAATAAGTCAAGTTAGAAAACCTAACATAAAATGGTTCTGGAAAAATAGAGCAATTTTAGAAATGCCCATTTACAGCAAAACTATGCCCTTCAAAAGTTTATTCCTAATTTCAATGTTTCTTTACTTCAAAGATAATGAATCCATAATTAGAGGTGACAACATTTACAAAATTAGACCTGTGGTAGAGTATTTGAATATAACATTTCTGTCCTTGTATGTTCCAAATGAAGACATTTCACTTGATGAATCTCTTATGAAATTTCAAGGTAGACTGGCTTTCGTTCAGTTCAAACTCTCTAATCGGAATAAAAAGGTGCGATTTGGAATAAAATATTTGAAATTGTGCGAGGCTCTTTGGGATATGATTCAAATAAACACTGAACAAGATGCACAAGAAAATTCAGATTTTATTGCAAATGAGAGCATAGTCCTAGAATTAGCAAATCCGTTCGTAGAGAAAGGTTACACATTATAATTAGACAACTTGTGTTCTCCTAATTTATTTTTAGAGCTCTATAGATGAGATTCATATTAGGAACAGTAAAATCTAACAGAAGAAATATACCTATGGATTTAGTGAACATCAAATTGAAAAAGAAAAAAAAAAGAAGAGAGGTATCAACATGATCTAGTCGGAGACTTCCTGCATTGAAATGGAAAGATAGGAAATTCTTTTATTTATTATCATCCAAACATGAAAATGACGATATGACTGACACAAGAAGAAAAAGTCATAATGGCTAAATGTATTCTAGAATACAATAAAGAAACGGGAGGAAAAGATCGACATGACATTGTGGCTTGTTTTCCAGTAATGAGGAAATTTGTAAAGAGCTACAGAAAAATTGCTTTTTACATTATCTATAATTTGAAAAGATATATAGTAAGAACTTTCTATGATTTTAAGGTAGAATATTTTTTATCACTCACCTCATATTGTTCTTCTTATTTGATTATAAACTAGTTTCGGAACATAGTTTCTGTTCCGAAACTAGTTTATAATCAAATAAGAAGAACAATATGAGGTGAGTGATAAAAATATTCTACCTTAATGAATATACCTCATAGTGAGAATTCCTAAAATAAGTAAGTTTCTATGATTTGATAATGTATAGGTCTATGCTTTTATATATTTAGTTTCATTTATTTTTATAATATGCAGTAGTATATATTTTTGTTATTTTTACCATTCCTATTAGAACATATGATTCGTGTTTACTTTAAATGTAATGACCGAGAAATGTTAGTAAAAGATGGTTTTTGAAATGTTTGACAACTTTCACAGCCTTCAAACTAACAATAAATAATGGTTAAATTACACAAAAGAGGGTTGTAGGCATGTCACATTCCTTTGCTATTCTTAAAAGTACAAAATACTACAAGAAAAAACAGGGGTAAATAAACAATATTAAAAAACCTCAGTGCTATTTCCTATCTACATAACTTAATAAACTATCTGAAATTCATAAATTATAGGAATGCAGTATGCATGGTCTGGGTATTCTGATTTAAAATCCAGTGCAGCGGGAGTAGTGCTGGGGAGATTTAAATGAGTTTCCAGTGAATGTACGAGGCACTTTAAATGTCTTCAATGCGTTAATCATAAATTGCAATTTTGAATTTCTTAATTTAATTTACTTATTATAGAAATTCACACTATGAGGTATATTCCTTTAGGTAAAATGTTATCACTCCTCATATTTTTCTTCTTTTTTTAAACTAGTTTCGGAACTTTACACTTCAGTTTCATCTTCAGTATTTTCATATTTAAAAATACACACAATTGTCTTGGTAATGGTTTCTATGTACTATAAACAACCATAATAAACTACTATTAGAAAAGCACAAGGAATTCAATATATAAACTCATATCGCCTTTGTTGACTTCATAAAGGCTTTTGACAAAGTAGACAGAACTATATTATTACAAATTTTAACTGATGATAATGTTCCACAACAATATATTACTAATATCTTCAGCATCTATAAAGATAATGAAATCTCTGTTAAACAAGATGGCAAACTATCTTCTTGGAAAAAGATCAACACTGGAGTAAGACAGGGATGTGAACTTTCACCAGTGCTTTTCATTATATATATATATATAAATAGATGTCAAGAAATAAACCATGGGAAATAATGTATGACAAAGGGTTTCCAGGACACATTGTCAAAGTTGTGCAAAGCTTATATTTTAAATCAGAAATAATGATTGATAAAGGAGGTACAGTGAGCGATAATACATTAGAAATTAATCAAGGGGTCAGACAAGGATACCCGCTATCTCCTGCACTCTTTAGTATATATATAGATGAGATGATTGTACAATGGCAATCAAATTTAACCACAGAGTTTAAAGTTGGCAGTACGATTCTAAATATCATACTGTTTGCAGACGATCAGACAATCCTTAGCTCTTCAGAAGACAATTTACAAATAGCAGCATATAAATTAAACGAAATAGCAAATAAATTCAATATGACAATCTCTGAAAGTAAATCGAAAGTAATGGCATTCAACGGGAAAGACCATATGAGGTGTAAAATCAGTATTAATAACAGTATAATATAACAGGTGAACAATTTTAATTATTTAGGATGCAACGTATCATACTGCCAGAAGGAAGATATTAATATTAAATTAAATAGATTTTACAGAATGTGCGGCACTATAAGACGGACACTGAAAAATAAAACTTTGAGGAGCACACAACTAAAATTTTACAAAATTATTTTGGCAGTGCCTGTCTTAACATATGCAAGTGAAAATTGGACTCTTAACCGTTCAGACAGAAGGAAAATAGAAACTGCAGAAATGAAGTTCCTACGTTCAGTAGCTGGTGTGACAATTTTGGATAAGAAAAGAAGTGAAGATATTAGGAAGGACTTAAATATTTTTAATTTAACAAATAGAATTGACAACATGAGAAACAACTGGTATGAACATGTCAAGAGAATGCCTACAGATAGAATCCCTCAGCTGTTACTAAAGTACAAACCAATAGGACATAGAAATGTTGGACGCCCATTTACTAGATGGGAGGATTCATTAAATCCCACTTGATGTGAAAACAAGTCAAAAGGCCTAATTTCATGAAGCAGAAGAAGAAGAAGATATATGAATAGAATAATAAACAAATGGAGAAAAACACAACAGGGATATATACCCATCAATAGGAACCTCAAACTTGATGCTATTCTTTTTGCAGACGATTTAGCGCTTCTGGCACTTTCCAAAAATGATTTGCAACAATCAATTTATCATCATCATTATCCTACCAGGTATTAGTCCTAGAAGAATTGTTACGGCCTGAGAAAGCGGTTTTCGTGCTATCTTTTCATAGGTCGACCAAGTGCCGTTTCCCATTTGGACAGTAGTTCATTATTGCCTTGGGGATCCTGGATCTAGCCATTCTTGAGACATGTTCCTTCCAGTTTAGCTGATGTCTGGAGATGTAGTCCAGTATTGGTGACACATTAAGTTCTTGAAGGATTTCTACATTTTTCTTTCGATCCCATTTGGTGTAGCCAGCTGTTCGGCGCATAAATTTCATCTCACAAGCTGTTAGTCTGCTTTCATCTCTCATCCTTATAGTCCATGCTTCACTGCCATAACATAGGACTGGTCGAGCCATTATTTGATAAAGACGAGTACGAATTGATTTTTGCACTAATGAAGGTTTTAAAACTCTATTAATGATTCCCATTGATTTGTTGAATTTCACAATTTTCTCTGGTAAATCCAAATTTTCAACAAAAGAGAGTTTATATCCTAAATAAGTAAACTCATTAACTCTCTCTAAAATTTTGTTATTTAAACAAATTTTACTTGGTATTGGGGATTTTCCACAAAAGGCCCCAATAAAACGATCAATTTATAATTTACAAAAAATAGCTGCCAAATTTAATATGGAAATATCAATAAACAAAACTAAAATTATGGAATTTCATGGGAAGGACCCCATACAAAATAAAATCTGTCTCCAGAATAAAATTTTAGAGATATCTAATCAATTTAAATATCTTGGATATTATCTTTCTATCTGGGATGAAAAGGATATCCCTGAAAAAATTACTAGTTATAATAAAAGTTTGGGAATTATTAATCAAGTTATGAAACCATCCCTTGTACGAAAAAACACCAGATTACATTTATATAACACTTTGGCTAGACCAGTGTTGACCTATGGTAGTGTAGCATGGACACTAAAAACAACATGAAAGCAGAATAACGAATTGTGAAATGAGATTCATGCGCAGAACAGCGGGTTACACCAGATGGGATCGGAAAAGGAACACCGATATCTTAAAAGAATTGAAGACTATGCCAATTTTGGAATATATTAAACAGTACCAACTAAATTGGAAACACCATCTTGAAAGAATTAGTTCAAATCGGATCCCCAAAGCTGTTTATAATTATGTACCAAGAGGACAAAGATCTCTGGGCCGTCCTATGAAACGTTGGAGGGAAAATTTTCTATAGGATCGTAACAGGCCTTGGCCTAATACTTGGAAGGAAGAAAAAGAGAAGACCAAATGGATAACTGGAAATGTCAAATGTCTTGAAAATGATCTCACACAAGGAGATTAAAATGTCGACTTGAATAAATTAAATATTTGACTGAGATAATGAATTAATTACTTTTTTGATGTTTTTATTTAAATTAACACATTCCAATTCTTGATAGAATCTAATTTAAGAAAGAAAAATTAATGTTTGAACCAGGACTTGAATCCTGGACAGCTTATTAGCCTTCGACGAATGAGAATTGCATAAGTTGAAAGAAATGTTCATTTTTGTATCGTCATTTGAATGGTGTAATTGGAAAGCACACTAGTACGTAGAACTAGGAGTCCAGGATTCAAATCCCGGTTCAAACATTAATTTTTCTTCCTTAAATTAAAATTGAATTAATTACTTGTTTATTCTGTTGTCCGTGGCTGTTATTAGAGGTTCACAGCAGTAATTAATTTGGATGTACATTTTGTAGGTAGTTGTCAATGTATGTCTTGCACACCCCCATCTACTCCTCCCTGCCAAACGTTTTAGGATATTAGTAAGTTTGGAGGTTTGACATGTAACATTTTGGGTTTGCAGTTTCCAAGTGAGCTTGTCATCGAAAGTTGCCCCAAGATATGTGAAATAATCAGTCTGCAAGATTGCAGTGTTGTTATATTTAAGGTTAACTGCAATACTTTGATGTGCAAAAGAAAATACACTGAAATTTAGTTTTTTGAAGGTTAACAGTCATGTTGTTTGTAGAACAACAGGTTGCAAGTTGTTCTAATGCTTTATTTGAAAGAATTTCAGTGTTATTTGTAGTTATGTGTTTAGGCATTTCAATCCAGAGGACTAAGTTCATCTGCATACATTAAGCATTGGATTTCTTGTATTGAGGTCAAATGTGTAATTAGATCATTGACGTAAATATTAAATAGTATACAACTTGACACAGAGCCTTGTGTTACACCAGTTTGTAAGACCTTGCACTGTGAGAATGCTTTTCCGTATTTAACTTTGCAGAACCTTTCACAAATGTGATTCAATCCACTGAAGCATATTGGATGTAACACTTACATGAGATGGTTTTAATACAAGTTTTTTCTCTCCAGACAGATAGCATTAATTTTTCCATACATCTATTTTAACAATTTTGCTTTTATCATAGGCATCACTGAAGTCGACAAACATTGCTGTCAAAACTTTTTTATTGTCTAAAGCATTTTTAATGTGCTGACTTAATTTTGTGATGTGTTGGTTTGTAGATCTGTTAGTTCTAATCCCTGTCTGTTAATTTGAAACCATATTTTTGAAGAAATCAATTAAGTCTTTTGTTTACTATGCATTCCATAGTTTTTTTTGCCAATATACTTATCAGGGATATGGGTCTATAATTCTGTATATGTGTTGCATTCTTGCCCTTCTTTAGTAAAGGTATAATGAATGCTTTTTCCATTGAGCAGGAATGATGCCAGACCTCCAGTTTTGTTGAACCATAAGAGAACTGATGTCTTGGCTTCACTACCTAAGTGTTTAAACTCACTATGAATCCCATCATCACCAGGATATTTTTTTGGTTTTCAATTCTTTTATGGCAGATGATAATTCATGAGAGAAATCGTTGTCAAAGATTAGGGTGGAGTTTGGACATATGGAATGATTTGAGTCCTTTTTTTCTCTGTGTGGTTTGTTTCTTCTAAAATATTTATTTTTCTTTTGATTATTTGAGTAAAATTTTAAAAATTATATTTGAAAAGAAAAATCTACGCCTAGACTGGGGTTCAAACCCAGGATCTTTCGACCCTCTATGACAATGCTCTATCCAAGTGAGCTACCTAGGAGGAGCATTGACATAGAGTCAAAGATCCTGGGTTCAAACCCCAGTCTAGGCGTATATTTTTCTTTTCAAATATAATTTGTCCATCATTAAGATGTTTAAAAACGAATAATATCAACAAAGTTTTACAAACTCATTTGCTATAGCTCGGTCAGAGGTAAAAGTTCTATTACAGTGATTAAATGGTTGTTTGCTCATGACTGATGTTTTATTTTGGATTCTGTTAAAAAATCTGTGGATACTGGTACTGTTGTCTTGAAAATTGGCATTTGTAAGGAATTTATGGAATGCTTGCCTTTCGTCTTCAGAAATTGCTCTCTTTGAGTTTTGCTGCTGCATATCTCCATTTCATTACATTTTCCTGGTTCTTGATTTGCTCAGCTATTTTTCTCACGTTCTTGTTTCAGAGTTTTGGGAAGCATATTGAACATCTTTTGTAGTTCATTTTGCATGACCCAGAGTGCACCTGCTAGTATTACCAGTGGAGGCGAACTACATTACACTCGTTTTTTTCTTACAAATCAGTACAATTCTACACCAAAATGAAAATAAAATCCCATAGCCGAACAAAACAAAATCCAATGTGAAACCAACATATGGAAGACATTACTAGAACCAGATACAATACCAAACAGCTCCCGATCAATTGCAGTTGCATCATTTCGTCTTGAAACTGGTCATGATTGCTTGGCAGCACATCTACATAGAATTAAGCTACTAGACTCTCCACACTGCATAGTATGCAAGGACACAAATACGATAATGAACAAGGATCACTTGATGTTCTGCACTGATCTTCAGAAAATAGTTGGAACACCATTCCAAATTGCTGAATATTATTGGGAAGCCTGCAAGCGAATGATGACAAATCAAAAGCATCATTCCAGAAACATTTTAAATTACCAACTCTGCCTCTGTTTTGCAGATGAAGTTATTTGTTCGGTAATATATTTTCCTATTGTACTAGGATGTGGTGAGAAATCAATTTTACTTACAGATAGTTTGTTTTCTAAACAATTTACCCGCCAAGAAACGACATAACACCGGTCGACCAGAGGCTACTGACGATGGAGATAAGCTCCGAAACTGCAGTATAGAAGAAAAAGGATATGAGGTGAGGTAATAAAAACATTAATTTAATTATTTAATTTACCCCAGTCTGCTTTTCTAAAGGTCCAGGAAGGTTTCACTTTAGTAGGTCTTGGTTATCCTCTTTGAGGAAGAAGTTTGATGGTCTAATCCTGGGTTATCTATAAATCGCTCTTATAGTGTTTAAGAATATGTCCAAAGATACAAGATGATTTGGATTAGTTGTTGTGTCATTATAGTACGTGTAGGTGTTGTTAATATTGAACACAAGCTGTAGATTGGATGTATTGAGAATATCTTCTAT
The DNA here is from genome assembly GCA_030220185.1 of Diploptera punctata. Taxonomy (NCBI): domain Eukaryota; kingdom Metazoa; phylum Arthropoda; class Insecta; order Blattodea; family Blaberidae; genus Diploptera; species Diploptera punctata. The sequence continues at coordinate 115,363 of JASPKZ010001981.1, forward strand.
TTCTTTTCCAGTTGCATTAGTATCAGCATAAACCCATATAGGAGAGTGGCCATTGAAGTCACCAAAGAGTATAATTTTGTTGGTGATATAGACTTTGTAATAGCATTAATTTTTCCATACATCTATTTTAACAATTTCACTTTTATCTGTACCTTTGCCCATGTGCTTTACTTCTGAAAAAGAAATAGTGATATTATCTCTAATTCCTACTAATATGCCAATTGCAATCTGTCTAGATTTCTGCAGAAGATGCAATATGAAACCACTAAACTTAATAGTATTTTCAATCATCGTTACAAAGATTAGCTTCCATTATTGTAAAAACATACATTTTATGCTTATTTAAGATTCTTAGAAGCTCTACCTTTTTAGTTTGTGATATTACTCCTGCATTCCATTGTAGAATCTTAAGGTTAGTATGGTTGTTAAATTCATTTTCTTCGGTGATTTTGCCAGAGTGTAGACCATTTAACCAAAGCGTTTCCAGGGTGTACCAACTTGGAGGTAGGTCTATGGTGTATAAAAATATTCAAAATGTTCTCCATCAGCATGGAGACATGCATCAATGCACCATCACATTGACTCCTGGATGCGCTGAAATAATGCTGTTCACAAAGACTCTCTACATCTTGTACTGGGGTTGTTTACACAAGGGATTTCAATTCGCATTACACTGCAAAGTCAAATGGATTTAGATTGGGGCTGTATGGAGGCCAAGGAATAGGTTTACCTCTACCTATCCAATTCATGGATGTACAATTCAATTTACAAAGTCTTTGAAATGACCAGGAGTTCCATCATACATGAAATATTCTTGTATCTGTAATAGGACAGGGAACCGTTCCTTCAAGAATATTTTGTATCTCCATCTGCTGAGCCTATGTGGAAAAAACATGGAATCTTAATAAATAGTCAGCAAAAATGCTAAACCACACATTCATGGAGATTTTATGCTAATGATATAATGAACACTGCTTGAGGATCCTCATATGCCTAGACTTGCTGATTGTGAAAATTCACTGTATAATCTTTTCTAAAGTAAGCCACATGGGTAGAAAAAAAAAACATGTGTTGAAGTCAGGATTAATAGAATGGGAAAGAGCTATAACAAGTCATACAGGGAAATCAGCTCGTGATAGTGCAGAATGCATTGTAAATTGTAAGGATGCAACACTCTCCATATCATCATGTAATCCACATGTTCCCTTGCAGAAGGTAGTCTTGTATTGAAACTAATATTTTGGTCCATGGCATGAAGAATTGTCTCCTCCTGTTGTGTGGACTCCTTATCTTTCTAGGTCTTCCTCTGTCACCAGTGACAGGCATTCCCTGAGATGTTGTTGAATTGCTTAAAATGTTCTGCCTGGGCACCATTGATTTGAAAATTCATCCTGATACAAATGCTGGGCAGGATTTTAATACAGCATACTGTACTGTAACAAAGTCTTTATGTGACACAACACAATTGAGACCAACTGTACTTTTTCAGTATTACTTAAAGCTTAAAATGAATCAGATGACAAAGAGTACTGGTACAAAGAAGTTAGTCCAGGCCCGCACTTCAGGTCATTAACTACAAAGTTAATGTGTTACAAATGACTAACACAACCCACGTGTACACAAGAAGTTAATATATTCAGATATGGGTGTTATACTTCCACACGACATATCTGGTAGCACTTAACAACAATCTGAATGTAAAGAAAGTAAAAAATAATGCAATTTGAGACATGAGGAATGTTAAGAATTAAATTAAACCTCATAGTGTTCTTTCCCTGTGAAAGTTAAATAAATGAGGAATGTTGTTGAAAAATGTTGACACATTTTTTGTTACACTCTGATATGGCTTGCAGCTGAGAAAAGTCATGGTTAAATGGATAGGAAATTGCAGTATAAGTTAAGCATTGTGCAATCAACATTTATATTTAAAGGAAGTGACACTATGAGGTTTATTTTAATTAATAAACATGGTTTAACACCTCACCTCATAATTGAATTAAATCAAACTGAAAAGATATGAAGATGCATTGAAACTAGTCTTCAAGAAATCTACAATTATAAAGTGAGGTGTTAAATCTAACTCTATTATTTATTTATATTAGTTTTCATGACCACTCTTACGGGTCAGATCAAAGCTTCTGACTACATTCAAGGAGTCCTGGGTTTGATTCCTGGTTAGATTACAGGAACTTTTTCTTAAAGAGAATTATTTCTGTGGCCTCCCATGGTCTGGATTTAGGTTAGATTTAAGTTCAAGAACTCTCCTGGCACTTCATTATTATTCATCGCCCATCATATCATGTGGTAACCTAACTCCACCTTCCAGGCACTCCAACTTAAGAAGTGGGTTACAATTCCATCAGTGCCAGGAGAGAATACCAGAAATGTCATAAAACTCGTAAAGATAATCTGGAGGCACTGATAAAAAAAATTAGTTTACATAATGACATTTCCTGCTTCCCATTCCAGGTCAAATACTAAAAGAATGCTCTGGTATAGTTGGGAATTGAAGCTAGTTCTCTAGCATGCTGTTATATTTTAAAGAACATATGCAATTGGGTTTATTGAGAAATTTTGTGATTTTGTTGCAGGTTATGGAAAGGGATACAATATGTCTCATAAAGATGAATCCAACCTCACATACATGCCTAAAGGAATGGAAAACGTCGACTTCTTTAACCCTTCACAGTTTGACTAAGATATCAAATTTTAATTAATTTTTTTTTGTAATATCTTGTTTAAAATAAAGTAAATTTAATGTGCACCAATATATTTCTACCATAACTTCCATCTCACCAGAAAGGAATGGAGTACCAGACAGAATATATTAAGATACTAGCACATTATTTCATTATCATATTCTCCTTAATATCCTAACAGGAGCTTAGGGGATCCATAAAGTCTCAGATTCTATTCTGTGCTATTTTCTTCCTTCCAAATTCATATTCCTGCAATTTTGTCCTGTATAGTTCAAGTTTGTTTTGCCCTTCCTCTTTATCCCTCATGATGCCAGAGTAATTGTTTCGTATCTTTCTTTAATATATCCTATCCAGTTCCATTTTTATTTTTATTTCTCTCTGGTCTGCTTTTCCCATAGTTCTTTGCTTGATATTGTTTCTAGCCACTTAATTTTTCTTAAATATCTATTCATACATGTTTCTGAAATCTTCAATGCGAAGAAGGAATTCTCTTTATGCTCCATGTGGTGGTAATATTTTGAAGATGGATTTCAGTCCCAAAAAGGATAACTGGTCCAGGTTGGGTTTAATTTTCGATAGAGCTGGATTCTCATTTTAGGGTCGGAAGTTAATATACTGGAGGTTGGGAAAACACTTCAAAATCATAAAGGTGTTTCTTGTAGAAATAGTTGTAAATTTATTCACTTCTTAAGTTCCCAGCAGATTAAGTAAATGCAGGTGGTATTATTCTTCACCGTTATTTGAATATAAATTCTATCCTTTTCTTAAATCAATTATTCTTCTTGTATTAAATATTACATTTTATCAGGAGAGCTCTTATTGTGAAATTAAATGTTTCTTACCTCTCCTCATATAAATCTTTAGATTTAATTTCACCATAAATTAAACCTCCTATAAAAGTTAAATATTAGCTCTTATTGCTTCTATCCTTGATGAAAGTTGTATGCAGAATGACTAGTGTTATTCTTTTATAATTTTAAGACCATTATTACATCACATGATGTTATTTTTAAATTCTATTGGTTAATAGTTATTTAAATATAAGGTTTAATTTGATTTAATATTGTTTAGTTGTTTCTTGACTCACCTCATACTTCTTAATAAGAATAAACAATATTAAAATAATGTTGAGTGATTCCGGGTTATGTGGCCATGGTCCATAGTTGGTGTTGATACCAGACGTTTCGCCCTCAACTGCGGAGGGCATCTTCAGTGGCGAGTGCTTCTAGGCGTGTTTCCTGGTCGAAAGATCTACTTAGAGTGAGCGCTGCGGATGTTGTATTAGTGGTGGGTGCAGGGTGAGTGGGCGTGGCTCTTGCTGATTGGCTAATGGTCGTCTCCTTGTTGTCCCTAGTGTTAATGCAAGGAAATAAGACAAACCATACATCCACGAAGACAGCACGTCAGAATGGATAACACACCCTCAACCAGCATAGCCTACTTACCATATGTACAAAGAGTCACAGATCGTATCGGAAAACTCCTACGAAAATACAACATAAAAACAGTTTACAGACCTACAAGAAAAATAGAAGACTGCCTTCACTCGGCTAAGGATCCTCGGCCACCTCTCTCCACTTGCGGCGTATATCGACTTCCTTGTTCGTGTGGTAAATCATATATAGGGACCACGAAAAGAAGTATAGCCACCCGTTTACTAGAACATAAAAGAAACTGCAGACAAGGAGAAATGGATAAATCAGCTGTAGCAGAACATGCCATTATGAATGGACACCAGATTCTATTCGACGATACACAAGTTTTAGCCACAACTTCCTACTATTTTCCTAGATTATACCGAGAGGCTATAGAAATATACAAGCATAAGGGAAATATCAACAGAAAAGAGGAAGGTATCAAACTGGCTAAGGCCTGGTATCATACACTAGAAAATAAATGCATTAACACTAGGGACAACAAGGAGACGACCATTAGCCAATCAGCAAGAGCCACGCCCACTCACCCTGCACCCACCACTAATACAATGTCCATAACGTCCGCAGCGCTCACTCTAAGTAGATCTTCCGACCAGGAAACACGCCTAGAAGCACTCGCCACTGAAGATGCCCTCCACAGTTGAGGGCGAAACGTCTGGTATCAACACCAACTATGGACCACAGCCACATAACCCAGAATCACTCAACATTATGATTACCGGCCATGAAAGCCTGCATTCAACTAATATTAAAATAAACCTCATAGTGTTATTTCCTACCTACATAACTTAATTAATTTGATTTGTTAAATGAGAAAGTTAATTGTTTTAATATCCAATCAAAGTTTAGTTTACTTTTATATAAGAATATGAAGTTATGCAGGTGTTTTTATTACAGTTATAATGGAAGGATTTATAATTTTTACAACAATGAATGAAAACAATTTTTAAAAGCATTCTTCACAAAAACCGTTATCTAGTAAAATTTCTTTAATTATTAAATATTTATTCAACAATAACCAACAATGAATTATTTAGATGTTTTTATTTATTTAAGTTATATTTGAATATTAAAAGAATTTTAAAATACAAAATTATTAACTTTAACTTTCATATTTATTATTAAATTAAAATCCTGCTTTATATGCCCCTGATGATTTTTGTTTTGTTTTCCCGCTAGGAAGAACAAAAGAAAAATGATCATTCCCCAAAAAATATTAATTTAATTAATTTATTTATTTTGATTATAACTTATCTACATGGAATAGATACACATTTATACAGAATATACAATGAAATTAACACTATAAATATTTTCATTTTTCCTGAAAAAGAAATGTGTTACATTGACAACAATGTCACACATCTTTCATTGCAGAACACAAAATAGCAAAATAAGCAAACATTGTTACAACAATCAATCACTTTATAAATTAATGAGTCATTTTTTTACATCTTGCCTCATATTTCATGTTTCTTTAAACACGGGAATTAGTTTTCAAGAGAACCATCTCTGTCATTTTCAACCGACATCATGAAAATAATAAAATTCACACTTGAAATAGAGGTGAACAAACAATTACCATTTTTACATCTAAAATTACACAGAAATTAAGAAGAAAAAAAAAAAGGAAATAGAATTCAGCATTTATAGGAAAGAAACACACACAGATAACTACATCAATCAACAGGTTTTAACCATAATTCACATAAAATGGCAGTCTTCAACAGCCTAGTACATAGATTGGTAAATATACCTATGAACAATGAAAATTATGAAATAGAAAAAGAACACATAATTGAGGTAGCAAAAGGAAATGGTTTTGAGGAAAAAATTATATACAAAAAAATTGATAAGTACAAAAAACAGAAATTGTGAAATGAAAGCACTCTTCAGATAGAAAAGCCAAAGGAAAGGAGATACAAGAAATTCACATGTCACCCGTAGACACACAATCATTTCAAAACATTTTTTGGAAAATTCAACATCAATTAGCACCAAAGAATGATTATAGTTTAAAAAAAAACTTATAAAAATGAAAAAATTTAAGATAATAAAAAATCAGGAATATATCAAATGAAGGGCTCGGCTGTAAAACATAGTAACTGACAAAATTCTTGAAAATTGAGTTGTAGCATATAAACTGTAGTATGAGACCTCCATGAAGCATTTGGTGCATGTAGTTTTATTTACCGTGACAATACATCTCCTATCTATTCACAGATGTAAAAACTACATGTACCAAATGCTTCAAGAGGTCACAGTTTAAATTTTTATGAATAAAGCAAGCTGATTCTAAGTGTAAATACAAGGAACAGGTGATATTTTGAGTTCTTTGAAGAGTTTCTTACTTTCTGTTTGGATTGGTGCTTTCTTAATGATTTTAATAATTCTTTTTTGTAATTTGAGTATATTTTGGTGATGATCCCCACAGTATTATACCATATGTTAACTGCGAATGTATGTATCCAAAATATACAGTTTTTAATACTTCCTCTGGTAATATTCTAGTGAGGACGCGAATTGCATAGCATAATCAGTTAAGTTTTTCAGATAAGTATTGTATATGGCATTCCCATGACAAATTGGAATCAATCCATACACCTAAAAATTTGGCACAATTTGCTTCTTTTATTAAGGTGTCATTAAGCATAATGTTGATGGGATTTTTCAGATTTTGATTGAAATACATTTACACTGTTTTGTGTATGTTTAGTTTGAGTTTATTGTTTATTAGCCATTGTTCTAGATTTGTTGATGTTTTATCTATCTTCAGTTGTAGATCATTATTATCAACGTCACTGAGTATGATGTTAGTGTCATCTGCAAATAATATAGTTTTGGCTTCGGGCATAATTATGGGAAGGTCATTAATACATATAAGAAAAAGGATTGGACCCAGAATTGATCCTTGGGGTACTCCATATTCCATAGATGTTGAATTTGATCGGATATTGTCAATTCCAACTATTAGTGTTCTGTTACTTAAATATGAAATAAACCATTTTTCTGCCAGTCCCCTAATACCAAATGTATTTAGTTTCCTGATCAAAATTTCATGGTTAACCATGTCAAATGCTTTACTAAGATCTAGAAAATGCCCTATTGTTTGTTCTCTATTATCTTTAGCTTTGAATATTGATTCTGTAATTAATGATTGTATAGCATTGTTGATTCAATAAGATTCAAATAAGAAAATTAATTGTTTTAATATCCAATCAGAGTTTAGTTTACTTTCATTTAAGAGTATGAAGTTATGCAGGTGTTTTTATTACAGTTATAATGGAAGGATTTATAATTTTGACAACAATGAATGAAAACAATTTTAAAAGCATTCTTTACAAAAACTGTTATCTAGTAAAATCTATTTAATTATTCTTCTTCTTCTTCTTCTTCCTTCCAAGTATTAGGCCAAGGCCTGTTACGATCCTATAGAAAATTTTCCGATCCTTCCGGGAAATTTTCGTATAAGACTTGAAAGCATAATAATAGTCCCTTCAATTGGTTGCTGGCCAAAGGAAGGCAAGACCAGTGATGCAGCTGTCATCTTATAGCCTCTGGTCATGCTTTTCTGGAGAAGAAAAGAAAAATAAAGGAAAGAAGAAATGGAAGAAAGGAAAGACTCCCTAGCCCTCGGATGCCCTAATAGCGTTGGGGTCGAAAAAAACAAGAGTTAACCAAGAGGGGTTGAATAGTAAAGTTAAAAGAGTGCAAAACACAAGTAAGTGGAAGAAATGTTTTGCTCAGCTTGGGCACCTTGTGGTCGCCATCCACATATCCCCTAGATGAGGACCCCTGAGGTTTTAATTATTATTAAGAAATCTTTATTCAACAATAACGAACAATGAATTATTTAGTGGTTTTTATTTATTTAAGTTATATCTAAATATTGAAATCATTTTAAAATACAAAATTATTAACTTTAACTTTCATATTTATTATTATATTAAAATCCTGCTTTAAATGGCACCATTATCTTTAGCAATTACACTTTCCACATATGTAAGTTTATTAACATTATCAATGAATTTATGTTAATGAATGAGTTTAGGAAAATGCTTCAACATCTCCACCTAATAAAGTCGCATGTTTTCACGTTACCGGTTTCAAAAGTATAGTTTTACTTCCAACTTCAGTTTGAAATCAGTATTGTGAAAACACGCAACTTTATGAGGTGAGATGTTAAAGCATTTTCTCCAACTCATTCATTAATGTAAATACCTCGTAGAGTTACCTCCCACTGTAATTTTGATTAAATTAATTTATGATTTCTTATAAAATCTCTTTAGCAGCTAATGCTCAGGATTTAATAATAAAATTATTCTTCTCCTTGGTTCCCAATATTTTGCAACCAGATCTTCTTGACTCTGGACGTGACATTGTAATTTTCACACATATATATATATATGAAGACTAATATAAGCCACGCTAGCTCAAGTGGTATCATGCCTACCCTCCAACTAGTAGGTCCTGGATTGATACCCAGAAGCATTGGAAATTTTAATTGTAAAATGTTCATCTCAGGGCAACCATCAAAAGTAAAAAGAATTGCTCTCGACAAACAAAGATTTGAATGTCCTCCTTACTATTAAGTAACAGGCAAATGTTACATGTTCATAATATGGAAATTAATATATGCAGACAAGCCATTCATAAGCAATACTTAGAACAACAAGTCTTTAATTGTGTTATTGTTACAAGTTGTTGAAATACTATCTGATATATTCTAGTATCTAAATCGTAATATTAATAGTTGTATGTGATATGCTTGCACCATAAACGAGTGGTTAAGGTAAGATTCTTTGCTGCAGAGCTTGGGACTTGCGCTATTCAGCTGTTCACTGAATATAATTTGGAAACTGAAATTGAAAGACTAATCCCACATTTAGACCTAAATTTAACAAGAAATGGAGAAAACAGAATAGAATTTGGAATATACAGAAAGAACACACATGTAGATAACTATATTAAATAATTGAGTTTGTATATTTTAACATTCTTACCTCATATGATTGTTTATCCGGACACATGTTTCAGGGCTGTTGCCCCATCTTCAGTGTTGCACAAACTGTTCTTTTTTTCTTTTCTTCAAGTTGTTGGGCTTGGATCTGTGTTCCAAAGAACTTGGTAATGAGGCTCCTTTCTCCAGGAATTTCAAAGTTCATAATTTTCCCTTGTTCTTCTGTATATAGATTTTTTCCCATATTGTGAGTTCATTGATACTTTCTAACTGTTTTAATAATTTTGTATTTAGATCTATTTTGTGTTTTTCTCTCCAAACGTAAGCTGCTACTGCAGATTTTTCTATTTCTCTTTTTTTTTTACATTTCTTATGTGTTCTTTAGTCCTTATGTTTAAATTTCTCTTTGTTTTCCCTATGTATACTTTATCATAATCTGCACATTTTGATATATTCCTGATTTTTTTATTATCTTCAATTTTTTCATTTTTGTTGGTTTTCGTACGATTTTTAGGCTATAATCATTCTTTGGTGATGTTGAATTTTCCAAAAATGTTTTGGAATTTATTGTGTGTCTAAGGGTGATACGTGAATTTCTTGTATTTCTTTTCTTTTGGTTTTTCTATATGAAGAGTGCTTTCATTTCTCAATTTTTTTGTTTTTTGTGCTTATCTATTTTTTTTGTGTATAATTTTTTCCTCGAAACCATTTACTTTTGCTACCTCAATTATGTGTTCTTTTTCTATTTCATAATTTTCACTGTTCATAAGTATATTTACCAATCTATGTACTAGGCTGTTCAAGACTGCCATTTTGTCTGAATTATGGTTGAAACCTATTGATTTGATGTAGTTATCTGTGTGTTTCTTTCCTATAAAAGCTGAATTCTATTTCCTTTTTTTTTTCTTCTTCATTTCTGTGTAATTTTAGATCTAAAAATGGTAATTGTTTGTTCACCTCTGTTTCAAGTGTGAATTTTATTGTTTCCTTCCATAAATTTAAGAGTTTTAAAGCATCTTCTATGTGCTTTTCTTTACTTACTCTTACTTACTCACTGGCACTATCGAACCCGTAGGTTCATGGCAGCGCAGACATAAGCTCTCCATACATCCCTATCCTGAGCTAGTGCTTTCCAATCATTCCCTGTATAATCTACTTCCCTCAAATCATAGTTAATGTTATTCTCCCACCTCATTCTTGGTCTACCAACTGGGCGTTTTCCCTCTGGCTTTCCTACAAGAAGCTTCCATGCAAGTCTTTCATTCCCCATACGTGCAACATGTCCTGCCCATCGCAGTCTACGAGACTTAACTGTTCTTATTATATCTGGCTTCCTATAAAGACCATGTAGTTCATTGTTATGCAGTCTTCTCCATTCACCTGTCTGTTCATCTCTCTTTGGTCCAAAAATGTTCCTAAGTACTTTATTCTCAAATACTTGTAATCTCCTTTCCTCCCTTAAAGAGAGTCCATGTTTCACTTCTTCTTCTTCTTCCTTCCAAGTATTAGGCCAAGGCCTGTTACGATCCTATAGAAAATTTTCCCTCCAGCGTTTCATAGGACGGCCCAGTGATCTTCGTCCTCTTGGTATATAATTATAAACAGCTTTGGGGATCCGATTTGAACTCATTCTTTCAAGATGGTGTTTCCAATTTAGTTGGTACTGTTTAATATATTCCAAAATTGGCGTAGTCTTCAATTCTTTTAAGATATCGGTGTTCCTTTTCAGATCCCATCTGGTGTAACCCACTGTTCTGCGCATGAATCTCATTTCACAAGCCGTTATTCTGCTTTCATGTTGTTTTTTTAGTGTCCATGCTTCACTACCATAGGTCAACACTGGTCTAGCCAAAGTGTTATATAAACGTAATCTGGTGTTTTTTTGTATAAGGGATGGTTTCATAACTTGATTAATAATTCCTAAACTTTTATTATAACTAGTAACTTTTTCAGGGATATCCTTTTCATCCCAGATAGAGAGATAATATCCAAGATATTTAAATTGATTAGATCTCTCTAAAATTTTATTCTGGAGACAGATTTTACTTTGTATGGGGTCCTTCCCATGAAATGCCATAATTTTAGTTTTGTTAATTGATATTTCCATATTAAATTTGGCACCTATTTTTTGTAAATTATAATTGATTGTTGCAAATCATTTTCGGAAAGTGCCAGGAGAGCTAAATCGTCTGCCAAAAAGAATAGCATCGAGTTTGAGGTTCCTATTGATGGGTATATATCCTCGTTGTGTTTTCCTCCATTCATTTATTAATTTATTCATGTATATAATGAAAAGCACCGGTGAAAGTCCACATCCCTGTCTTACTCCAGTGTTGATCTTTTCCCAAGAAGATAATTTGCCATCTTGTTTAACAGAGATTTCATTATCTTTATAGATGTTGAAGATATTAGTAATATATTGTTGTGGAACGTTATCATCAGCTAAAATTTGTAGTAATATATTTCTGTCTACTTTGTCAAAAGCCTTTATGAAGTCAACGAAGGCGATATGAGTTTCTATATTGAATTCCTTGTGCTTTTCTAATAGTAGTTTTTAGAGTAAAGAATCCATCTGTACAAGATCTACCCTTTCTGAATCCATTCTGCTCTTCTCCAATTATATTTTCATAAATTTTCCTCAATTTATTCTTAACAATATTAGCATAAATTTTATATCCAGAGTTCAACAAGCTAATTCCACGATAGTTATCTTTGATTTGGCGACTTCCTTTTTTGAAGATTGATATTACAATGGATTTGTTCCAGCTTTGTGGTGGTTCTTGTCCTTCCCATATCATATTAAGGAGAATAAGAAATCTGTCTAAATTTTTTTTTTTTTCACACCCATATAATATAACTGGTAGAATAATAGTTTTATATATTTTCAGTTTAACATTTTTTTAAAGGAGTTGGGACATCAAGAGTCTCTGCAATGCATAATAGCACGCATTTCCAGAATTGAGCCTATGTTTAATTTCTTTGTGCATCTCATTCCTATTTGTGATTATTGTTCCTAGGTATTTGAATTCAGCCACTTCCTCAAAATTTCCCTCATTTGTCATTAGCTGTCCATTTCCATTATTTAATGAATTTCTACATGTGACCATATATTTAGTGTTATTGATATTTACTTCCAGTCCTAAATTCTTAGTGTTACCCAATAGTGTGTGCGTGTTATCCTTTAGTATCTCCTCGCTATCGGCCAACAATACTACATCATCAGCATAAACTAACAGTTTATTAATACCATTGAATTGTAAGCCTTCCTCATTCTCTAAAGATTTAATGGCATGCTCTAGTACAAAATTAAATAGTAAAGGAGATAGTGCATCTTCTTGCTTCAACTCATTCTGGATTTCAAAAGTGTCTGAAAACTATTTGCCTACACGCACCCTACTCTTTGTGCCATTTAGCCACATTCGTATAAGTCTAACTAACTTTTTAGGAATTCCGAACTCCAGCAGGATACTATGTAACTTCTCCCTCTTAATTGAATCATATGCTTTTTTGAAGTCTACATATAGTTGATGTACAGTACCATTATATTCCGATTTCTTTTCTAAAATCTGTCTTATACTAAAAATCTGATCTGTTGTAGACCTGTTTCTTCTAAATGCACATTGATGATCTCCTAGAATGTCATCAATATAGGGAGTAAGTCTGCTTACTAATATATTTGTTAGAATTTTGTACGAAGTTGAAAGTAATGAGATGCCCCTGTAGTTGTTGCAATCAGTTTTATCTCCTTTCTTATAAATAGGTACGATAATTGATTCCTTCCATTCATCTGGAAGAGCTTCTTTTTCCCAAATCATACTAAGCAACCAGTGTATCTTGTCCATCAATTTTCCTCCCCATGATTTTATCAGTTCTGCTGGGATCTCATCTGAACCTCATGCTTTATACATCTTCAATTTTTCTATCGCCATTTGAACCTCTAATGCACTTGGTTCTGCGACTAGCAATTTTGTTGTCTGTAAATTATCCTCCTCAATGTCCTGTTCTGTATGTACATTTAATATCTGATTAAAGTAACTTTTCCATCTATTTATATATTCTTGGAATTATCATTCAATCTGCAATCATTTCCCCGTTTTCATTCCGAATTATGTTTGTTCTAGCCTGAAACCCTTTCTTCTCTATACTAATTTCCTGATATAATTCTCTAATGTTCCTATTTTTTGCATTCATTTCAAGATGATTAATCTTCTCTCTCAGATATTCCCTGTTTTTATTCTTTAGTAACCTGGTGGTTTCCCGTCTAATACTACCCAATTGCTCTAAATTTACCTCATTTGGCTCGTGTAACCATTTCATTTTTGCTAACTTTCTTTTCTTTACAATGTCGGCACATTCCTCATCTAACCATTTCTTGTTTTTGCCTCTTTTTTAAATAACCAATGCTTTCTGATGCTGACAATTTAATAGTATCTCTTATAGCCTCCCATTCTTTATTTATATCAGTTTCTTCTTCGTTTGCCACATTGTCATCTGAAGATTCCAGTACTTCAAATCTATTAGCAATTTTGATTTGGTATTCTTGCCGCATTTCATCATTTTTCAAGTTTTTTAATTCAAATTTTTCAGAATCATCTTTAGCGTTTGTTCCTCTCATAAGCGATAGCCGTTGTCTGATTTTCACCCTGACCAGATGATGATCCGAATTGCAGTCTGTCCCTCTAACTGATCGATGATGCTACTGTGCCAGCATTTGTCCACTAATACATGATCTATCTGGTTCCGAGTTTCACCATCTGGAGATGTCCAGGTGTATTTATGAATATCCTTATGCTGAAATGTTGTGCTCTTAACAATGAGATTCTTTGATGTGGCAAAGGTGACTAATTTAACCCCATTGTCGTTACTATCTTCATGAAGACTGAATTTGCCTATTGTTGGTTTGAATATATCTTCCTGCCCCACTTTTGCATTAAAATCTCCTAAGACAATTTTCATATGATATCGTGAAAGGCTATCAAATAAGCATTCTAATTCTTCATAGAACTCATCCTTGTACTTGTCATCTTTATCTTCTGTGGGAGCATGTACATTTACAATTATAAAATCATGTCGTTTACCCTTTAGAATTATGTATGATAGCCCTATCACTGACAAACTTAATATCTCGGATAGCGGAGAGGATCCTCCTTCTGACTAAAAGACCCGTTCCAAATGCAGGTCTTTCTGCACCCCCGTAGTATAATGCAAAGCTTCCTGATTCCTGACTACCTTCTCCTGGCCACCTAACTTCCTGTAAAGCGACTATATCCAAGGGCGATTTATCTAATTCCCGCGTTAATATCTCTAGTGCCCCGCTATTGTATAAAGTCCCAACATTCAATGTTCCTAGGAACATGTCCCTGTGTTTGAGCCTTTGGCATGGGTTCCCTGAAGTAATCCCTGCCTGGAGAACCGAATGGGGGACTATTTGACCTCCGGAAAATTTTACCCCAGTTGAACCCATGTCATGTCCTCATTTCTTGACGGTTGTATTTTTACGGTGAAAGACAGTCACTCTTTCGACCAAGATACTTTTTTCGTCTGGCTTATCACCTTCGACCAGGCCAGGATGGGTAACCCTATCGGCAGCAATGCTACTGCCGGCATAGCTCTCAGGATCATTTAAGCACGCAAGCCACTCCACCACGACAAGGTAAAGATACCATGGAGCTTTTCTTTAACTATAGCAATAACATCGTCAATGTATCTACCCCAACATTTTAACATCAGGGGATGTGCGTTTGTTATTTTATTTTCAAAATCACTCATAAATAAGTTAGCCAAAAAAGGAGATAATGGGTTAACCATTAATAGTCCAGACTTTTGTTTGTACAAATTTCCTTTATATGTAAAAAACATTTGATTGATGCATGGTTCAGTTAATTTTAAATGTTCTTCCATATTCTCTTTATCGATGTTGTTTTTAATTAGCCAATTTTTCAAAATTTTTAATGTTTCTTCTTTTGGAACATTCATGAATAATGCTGAAACATAAAAAGAAACTATTCTATCTGCTGGTTCAATTTTGATCTTTTTTTTAATTTTTCTACTAGTTGGAAAGAATTTTCAATGGATAAATTTTCAACATTCTTCATTCCTTTGTATTCCCTGCTTAGCCATTTAGAAATTTTGTAAGTGGAGGAACCTATATTATTTATGATTGGTCTCATTTTATTCCCTGTTTTATGAATTTTGGGTATACCATGAATATTGGGGTTTCTGGTGTTAGCTACTTTTAATTTGATTTTATCTTTTCCCGATAAAATTTTTTTGATGGATTTTAGGCTGTTTTCTACCTTTCTAATTGTTTTTGGAAAAGGGTCAATTTTGATGATGTTCTCCATTTCAAAGTTCTTGCATTCTGTTGTGGTAATCTTCTTTATCTAAAATAACTATATGGTTCCCTTTTTCCGATTTTGTGTATACCACATTTTTATAATTTATGTTTTAAGTGTTTCCATGTCTTCTTGGCATCTTTGGTTTTTGGGTACATTTTTTTTATTTTTTCCAAAATCTTCTCACATTCTTTCCTTACAATTATTTGATTTTCAGTTTCTAAATCCAAAATTGCAGTTTCCATGTCAGCTTTATATTCTTCTACATTATTCAAATAATTGACTCCGGTCCTCAGACCTCTTTCCGGTAATTGGTTTTCTGCTTTATTGAAGGTTTTTTTAGAAACTTTTTTACATGGCTCTCTGTTTTTTTCAATTTAAATTCTTTTTGTTTGTTTTGTATATTGATATTTTCTTTCCTTGATTTCTGGGTTAAATTTTTAATGTTCTTTTTCTGTTTTTCAGTCTTCTTACTCATTTTTATGTTTAATATGTTGTAAAAGTTCTTTTCTATATTTTCCCACATGATTTTTCCTAAATGTTTTGAGAGCTTCATATGTAATAAATAAATTATGAAAATAAAATAACAAAAGCACATCCCCTGATGTTCAAATTTTGGGGTAGATACAGTGACGATGTTTTTGCTATAGTTAAAGAAAAACACTTAGAAGATACTTTAAAACTCTTAAATTTACAGAAGAAAACAAAATTACACAGAAATTAAGAAAAAAAAGGAAATAGAATTCAGCATTTATAGGAAAGAAATATACACAGATAACTACATCAAATCAACAGGTTTCAACCATAATTCACACAAAAAGACAGTCTTGAACAGCCTAGTACATAGATTAGTAAATATACTTATGAACAGTGAAAATTATGAAATAGAAAAAGAACACATAATTGAGGTAGCAAAAGTAAATGGTTTCGAGGAAAAAATTATACACAAAAAAAAATTGATAAGTACAAAAAACAAAAAAATTGAGAAATGAAAGCACTCTTCAGATAGAAAAACCAAAAGAAAAGAAATACAAGAAATTCACATAACACCCTTGGACACACAATAAATTCCAAAACATTTTTGGGAAATTCAACATCACCAAAGAATGATTATAGCCTAAAAATCTTATGAAAACCAACAAAAATGAAAAAAATTGAAGATAATAAGAAAAATCAGGAATATATCAAATAAAATGTGCAATAAAGTATACATAGGGAAAATAAAGAGAAATTTAAACATTAGAACTAAAGAACACATAAGAAATGTAAAAAATGGAGAAGTAGAAAAATCTGCAGTAGCAGCTCACATTTGGACAGAAAAACACAAAATAGGTCTACCGAATATCTTGGCAGATAAGACGATAGTTGAATCATAAAAAAAGCCCCCAAAATCCAGGGTCAAATTATAGAACAGATACAAAAAAATTAGATTGAAATTTATATAAATTAATAAAAATTACTTGAGTACACGACACACAAATAACAATGCAACCACTGATTGCGACTGATGTAATGATGCACGGTGACAAACAGTTGACATGTGGGGGGGGGAACTGTTAGAAATTTAGTGAATCCACATACTCACAGCTACCCTCAAACCAGTCCTGAAAACATCCGGTTATTCAATTCTTTTGCAGTCTGTTTTGCATAGTAAATAAACATGGACATTATTGCTTATATTGCATTGTTTCTTTTAATTATTAATATAGTGTTATTATTACTATGCATGATGCAAAGGGCACTGTATAACATTTAAATATGCCGATAACTTATATCTTTGGGTTTGATATTAGCATAACAAGAAATTTCTCACATGGCAAGTCTTCCTTCCTTATCAAAACAATCTCCTTTCCCCTCTGCTGCCTTCCATGCAACAGATCTCATCTCTCATGGTAGTACAACTTATCGAAAGTGTAGCAGTGTTGCCGGTTGAATGAAAATAAAATGTATTTATTTATCATAATGAGGGGTAAAAATATTAACAATATATAACATAAAATTTAATTTGAAAAATTAAGAATACGGTAGTTTTGTATACACTATACAGTAAGCTAGTAATGGTCACTGATCTAAACTAAATTCATAGACCGTTGATAGTTTGGGGGTCATCTTATAGGACAGATATATGCTAAAACTATAAAACTTTGACAAAAATCTATATGTCATCTGATCTGAAAGTCGTCTTATCTGCCGAGATATATGGTAAATACACAATTATTAAAAGAGTTAGAAAATACCAATGAACTCACCATATGGGAAAAAAATCTATATACAGAGAAACAAGGAGAAAATTATGAACTTTGAATGAAATTCCCAGAGAAATGAGCGTCATTACTAAGTTCTTTGGAACGCAGATCCAGGGCCGACAACTTGAAGAAAACAAAAAAAAAACATTGTGCAATGCTGAAGATGGGGCAACAGCCCTGAAACATATGTCCGGATAAACAATCATATGAAGTAAGAATGTTAAAATATACAAACTCAACTAACAAATGAAACCTCATAATGTTACTTCCTAATGATTTTAAAACTATATTAAAGCTTCGGGATTCAACCATTTTGCTCACAAAGAGGCGGTGTTCAATAGTTTGACACATAGATTAGTAAATATATCTATGAGCAAAGAAAATTATGAAAAAGAAAATAAATAAATTTAAAGAACAAAAATTAATTAATGAAAGCACACATAAAACAAACAGAAGAAAAAATAAAATTCAAGAAATTCACTTACCAACCATTGAAACACCACAAATTTCAAAATGTTTAATACAAGATTAGCACCGAAGAATGAATACAGCCTAAATAGGATAATTGAAACCAATAAAAATGAAAAAAATTGGGGAAGAAAACAAATCAGGAATTTATCAGATCTAATGCAGGGATTGTGGCAAAATTTACATAGGAAAAACAAAAAGAAATTCGAAAACAAGGGTGAGAGAACATCTTAGAAATGTCAAAAATGGTGAAGTGGAAAAGTCAGTCTAATTAAACAAATAGAAAAACAAAACAAACTCACGGTTTGGTAAAAAATCCACATTCAAAAAACCAAGAAAAGAAAAACTTATGAACTTCGAAATTCTTGTGAATTCTGACTGGATCCAGAGGTTCATTGATCCACCAACGGAGGGAAGAAGTAGTTCTTCTAATCGACATAACTACTGAAGATGAAGCCGCCAAGGCTTTGAAACCGCGGTCTGCTTAGAAGACTGGATATGAGGTGAGGTATAAAGGATTTTAATTTAATCTAAAATTATACCTCATAGTGATTTTTCCTATAAAAGTTCTAAACAAGTTTAAGGGCTGCATGCAAATACCTTAGTCTCTACTCAAATTACTTCCAATCACTGGCGAGCTGAATTTTCCGTGAGAACATGCAAAGATCAAATTAGCGAGCCGCTCACTGGTCAAGCATAAATCTATTTTTTCCAATAAGGTTGGTACTAAATACCTGCTAAAATGCCTTCCAAAGTTTGTTCCCTATGTTTCCAACTTGCCTGAAGCGTATTATAGCAGACAGCTGCTGACTAATGGATATATTCGTTTCTAAAATAAAATTTTAAAAACAAAAATACCTGTAATTACATGGTTACAAAGTAAGATACAATAATTAAAAATATATAACGAGCAAATTTTTTACTGAATCTGGATGCCCTCAATTACGTACGCCTACAGATATTTCTGTAATAAATTAGGCTACTCTTTACAACCTGTGACATGACTTTTTTTAATTCCTTCATAAACTCATATCAAATTTTATTCTTAGGTTTTCATTTTTCAAATTATTTCCCACCATTTACAATGATTTTTACATTTTTTCTAACAATTATTTCAATTATAATAATTTTATGTATTCGTGAAGATCCTCAAATGGAAATGCTTACCGTTGTGTCAAAATTAAGAGACGAAATTAAATTATGACTTTTATGTTTGATTGTTACTATTATTATTGTTATTCCGTGTGAGGTTTATGCCTAAACTAAAAATAAATCTAAGTAAATAATTTAATATTGTACGGCTATTGAAATATTTAACATAATTTTTATAATTTTAGGTTAGGCATACACAGGAAATTTGGTTAATAAATAATCAATTAAAAATACACTTATACCTTCAGTTATATATTTTTAAATCTTTCAAATGTACCATATTTGTAACTTATGAATATAATACTATTGTCTAATAACAAATCACTGGCATTATCAAACCCAGAGATTTGTGGCTCCACGGACATAAGCTCTCCATACATCCCTATCCTGAGCCAATGGTTTCCAGTCATTCCTTGTATAATTCACCTCTCTCAAATCATGGTTACTGTTATTAGTTTCCATGCCTGTATTTCATTCCCCATGTCCTGCACATCGCAATCTATGAAACTTAACCATTCTCATTACATTTGATTTCCCAGAAATATCATGTGTAGCTTTCTGCTAAGTAGTCTTCTCCATTCACCTGTCTGTTCATCTCTTTTTGATTTAAAATTTTTCCTAAGAACTTTATTATCAGATCACCTAATAATAATGCATCATATACCATCAACCATTTTAATTATACATCTTCTTTTATCATCTAGAGATTAGATTACCTGCTCTAGTCCAAAATTGAATAGCAGAGGAGACACAGCATTGGCTTGCCTTAAACCATTAAATAATGAGTTTCTATTTGTTATTTTTTAAAAATAAGATATAGATATTGATAATACTAGAATCTGTAGTAGATTATTATTTAAAAAGATCTGTTTTTTCAGTTATATTTGGCCAATATGGGACCATTGCCCACCCAACATTGTTGGAATTTGAGTAGCTACAATAAGTAGCAGTTCCAGGTTGAGAAAACCAGCTATAATGATTGGGGATCTGATATGCTGACTATATCTCACCCTAATATTGGCTAGATGATCATCCACCTCTATGATTTACACATGTAGATGTGAAGCCAGCAGGTAGGTCAAGGGCCTTCTAGACTTCTCATGCCATGGAATTGGAGATTAAGTACGTACCAGACGACAGGAGTGAGAGTCACTCAATACACGAGGATGGTCTCATCTCAGCGGTCTTTGATGCACTAGACGATGCATATGATACGCTGAGGAGAGAGCCCACCCTTAGGGTATTGCCACATGTAGCTGCACGCTTTGTCAGCACCCTATTGAGCTTCTACTGATCATGGGTAGTAGGGGAACCGGGATCCTATTCTGGAATGCTCAAGGTATCCGTAATAAAAAAGCAGAACTACTACACTATTTAAACAAAAATAAAATTCCCATAGCACTAATAACGGAAACTCACCTCACGGATAGAGAAAAATTCAACAACAGAAACTATTCAACATACAGGTTGGATAGAAACAATAGCCATCTTGGTACATAAAACCGTCAAACATAACCTAGTCGACTTACCCATCACATAGGATGGAATGCATAGCCATTGGACTTAAAATTGGCTGCCATACGGTAACACTAATTTGTACTTATAATCCTCCAGGAGATATAGACATAAATGATATAGAAAATCTAATAGGAACAAATAACAATATAATACTAGCTGGCGATTTAAATGCCAAGCATACTGATTGGGGCTGCAGAACAAGTAATAGGGCCGGCAACAAACTCAGGGGATTTTATTACGACTCCAATAGGAGCTTTCAAATCCTGGCACCAGATAAGCCCACTCACTACCCTAATAACATACATTTTCGACCAGATATTCTTGATATCGCTTTAATGAAAAATATTAACATTCCCTGTGATATCATGGTAGAAAATAACCTCCAATTAGACCACCTCCCAATGCGCCTCACACTAAGCAGAGTTCAAACAAGACATCCCGAATTACAAATTAGCAAACTGGACCCAATTAAAAATAGATATTGAAAATTCATTACAAAATCGACCATTAAACACGCCTAATGATATTGACATGGGTGTAGACAGCCTAACAAATAGCATAAATACGGCTATTAACACTAATATTCCAAAAAAATCTATTAGAACCAACCAGCCGTATCTCCCAGATCATATCCTACGCCTAATTAGGCAAAGGAACGATGCAAGAAGAAAATGGCAAAGGCATCACAATAACTTGCAATACAGGCAAGAAATGAATGATCTGCAACAAAGAATCAAGGTTGCTATACAAACATTCGTGTCAGACACCTGTAAAAATGTAATCGGCAGTCTAGATACTAAAGACATGTCGAGAAAATGGAACGTGGTAAAAAAAATAACACACAAAGCAAAGTGGATACATACCCCACTCTCATCTTGCCTAACGGGAGAGCCGTCACAGCCCAGGAAAAACCGGAAGCGTTTGCAAATCATCTGGAGCGAACCTTTGTACCACATGACCCTCCGAATAACCCGCAATTTACAAGGGAAACGGAAACAATGGTCCTAGAATTTGTAAAGAGAATACCCAGTAGACAAATCAGGAAAATAAACGTCTCCGAAGTCAAATGGCTGATAAATCACCTTCCCGATAGAAAAACACCTCGCCCTGATGGTATACAAAACATAGTGCTGAAACAGTTACCCAACATCGGATGTGCATTTTTAGCAAAAATAATAAATGCCATATACGAGATGAAGTATTTCCCAAAGATATGGAAAACTGGGCGTATAATATTATTCACCAAACCTGGAAAAAACCCTAGAGAACCAGGAGATTATCGCCCGATAACATTATTAAACACAATGAGTAAGGTATCTGAAAAAAAAGTATATGTAAGCGCCCTAATCACAATCTAAAACAATTAAATGTAATTTGGGATGAACAGAACGGATTCCGTCTAAAACATAGCACAGTAACCCAGCTAATGAGACTCATTGAACAAATCACTAGAGGGTTCAACGAAAGTCATGTCACGATTGGATTATACTTAAATATAAAACAAGCCTTCGACAGAGTATGGCATCATGACCTACTACGGAAAATGATCGAAACAGGATTAGATGACGGAATAATTCATTTAATAGCTAGTTATATAAACAATAGGCAATTCGAAGCTGCTTTTCATAACTCAATATCCGCCCTGCGGCCCATCTATAGTGGAGTGCCACAAGGCAGCATCCTAGGACGTACGCTTTTCAATATATACATACATGATATTCCACATGACAATACTCATAACAACACTCATCTATATATGTATGCAGATGACACTCTAACCACTAGTCAATCCTCCCGAACAATACACGCGGCTAGACAGATTCAAAATAACATTAATATTCTCGAACCATGGTTGGAAAAATGGAGAATAAAAATAAACGTAGATAAATGCCAAGCAGTTCTTTATACAAAAAGGTATTCTCAATATCGATACATGCCTCCACAATTAAGTCTTTATGGACACAACATTGAGTGGAAAAACGAAGCCATTTATTTAGGTGTAACACTCGACAAAAAACTACTGTTTAAACAACATATCCAAAATACCTTAGGCAAAGCGTATGGGACATTGAAGCTGCTATACCCTATTTTAAATAACCATAACAAAATTCGAATAAACACAGGGCTAACAATCTACAAGGCACTATTAAGGCCAGTACTCACGTACGCAAGCCCCATATGGGGACACGCCGCTAGAACTCACATAAAGAAACTGCAAGTTTTTCAAAACAAATTATTATATATGATCACAAAACAGCCGCGTGTAACACCGGTTGACATATTACATGATCAAACGGGTGTAGAAATAATCGAGGAGTATATTAAACGCATGGCTCTTAAATTTTATAATACATGTGAAGGCCATGATAATCCACTCGTGGCATCGCTGGGAACCTATGAAACAGCCAACTACAAACACAAGCGTTCAAAATGGATCCTGGACAACACTTGACCAGTGAAAGCTGATAGGGCACAAACACACACATAGACACACAGAAATACATTACACAATTATCCAATTACATTACCATATAATGTACATTAATAAAATATATTAATACAACAAGTTAATAACTAATCTTACTGCTACAGGTTCATCCCACCAGTTCCAGAGAAACTGACATCACCTGACAACTACAGATAGAAAACAGCAACAACTGAAGAATAAAAAAAAAATAAAAAATGCACGTTACCATAATTGTGTGCTTAATTGTAATAATCTGAAATGTACGCACATTATATTTAAATAAAGAGAAGCCTGGATGCCCTCCCAATATAGAGTCATCCGAAAGCCAAACTTGGCAAGATCCCGCGTGATCGACTATTCCGATTGAGGTTTTAAGCGGTTTCCCTCAATCCAAAGAGCAAATGCTGGAATAGAACCCCAAAAGGTCCGCTTCCGACTTCACTCTGCTAATTAACTTCAAATTTGAATTCAAAATTTAAACCGGGGCTAATGTATTTTACAGGAACCCGGGGTTCTACCTATTAAGGAGGACCAAAATGGATCGCTCACTGCCAACACTTAAGTGATGGCCGCAGAGCTTTCCATCTATCTATCTATCTATCTAGGAAATTAAGTAGATACCAAATATCTGGATTCATTGTATGAGCAAATATACTGTACTGTTGTTTGATAGGGATATTAACCCAGTGTTACATAAATGCAATATTTCCAATGATTTTTATGTCCTGCTGAAAAAAAAATCATACAGAGTTTATCTACTTACTTGTGTAAATTAAAAATATATATATCTTATTGCAATATTTGACAGAGTTATAATACAATGGAAAAAAAAAAAGGTTAGGCTCTCTATGATAACTAGAGCGCGGAATTTTATGAAATTTCATGTTTTAAACTATTTGTCAGAGAGCGCTGAGACTAAGTATCTTTACATTTCATGATATGTAGAATCAAATAAGACCAACAAAAAACTTCATATTTCATAATATTTTAGCAAAATGTTCATATTTTAGTGAAAATTTCATACTCCTTCATATTTTTCAACTTTCAAATTCCCGTACTTTTTTTTCAATAAAAGTTCTAGGAATTCATTAAAATATTTCTTGAAATAAATGTATTTATGTAATTTTTGACAGTGTAACGTGGTAGACAAGTGAAAATTCTTCAGTATTCCTTCTGAACAAGATAGATAGATTTTATAAAAGCAAATAATTAGATGAGGAGTCACAGAGTGACAGTGTTAGATGGAGGTTTCTGTCCTAAACTCGATCCCCAGACAAGAACATGAGCCTAGATGAATAAGGAAAAGAATGTTGGAATATTCTATAGTCAGGTAAAATAGCTGTCACTCGTTACTGTTACCTGAGAGCAGTCCTTACTTCCTGAACAGATTACAGCATTTAAATATAGGTAACTTGAAGCAGTAAAGTAATCCCACTAAAGGCCTCAAGAAGTCCTTGGGGTAGTAGGAGGATAAGGCTACCACTTTTTCTGGACAATCGGCACTTGGTGTCAGCCCTGCATGACGGCCGCCTGTACCCCCAGAACAAGCGTCTGGTACTCATTTCCGTTTAAGTGGTTTGTGAAATTAGTAAAGTTCATGTAGGTAAGGGCATCAAACTATCGAATATAGCATGATACAAGTATGCTGCCTTAACATTGTGTGATGTTGAGCATAATTTTTCATCGTGCAAAACAATTTTGACCAACAGGCCTTATAGTTTACTATCAGAAAATATAGAAAAAAAACTTCTGTGTATTACAAACAGAATTGACAATTGGATTGTTCAAAACACAATTAGACAAAGATTATGGACCTGTTAGACCCATTTCATGAAAAAAAAAATGTTAGAATAATTCTTAACTACATTTCACCATGTTTGAAGTTCAATATTAAATGTAACATTAATTGCAAAGAGAGTACTGAAACAATACCTGGAATCAATTATGGACTAATAACTTTTAATATCTTGTTTCTCCAAATATGACATCCGGAATGTTTTACTTGTATTTTAAATCGTCCAATTTAATGTTATTGTTACACTTGCATCTCCAGGAATTTAATATCTTTATGCAATGTAAAAACAGCAATAATCCAAACTATACCCGTTCTAAACTTTGTTAGTGCTATATTTCATGGAAACCTGCTTGTTTTGGTTACAATTTTTTCTTTCTTGTATATGTTTGGATTTCATAATTAAATATCATTCAGTACATTAATTAATTGCATTATATATAACCTCTCGGTTTTTATTTATGAAGGTAAAGTGATTCCACTACAGTCTTGGGAGGCCTTTGGGGGTAGTGGCATGTTGAAGCTCCCATCTTTCTAGACAATAGACACGAGATGTCTGCCGGATTGTAGGATCTACCTTATGGCCGCATTTGTGCCCAGAACATGCATCTAGTACTCACTTCCATTAGGATCTGAGACCCCAAGTCCACAATGCCACCAGAAGGTCTGGTCCAGCTAAAAATCTTGACAATATCGAGACTCGAACCCACGACTTTCCTGTTTGTACCACGTTTCCTTATACAACTACACTATGGCGTGATCCATTAAAATTGTTTCAGATCATGAATATATTTTATATTGGGTCAGAATTAATGAAAAAGCTAATTAAAATTGAAATACAGTGAATATCTTGATTTCTTGAGCTATAAATAAGTTCTGTTTGTCTCATTTATGTGCTGGTATGTACACTTATAAGTTATAGTGGGCCTATGTATATAAATATATGTAAAAAGTTTAGAAAATAGTAGCTTCATAATATTTTTGCATTATAATTTTCATATTTTTCATATTTTGTCTTTATGATTTCATATTTTTGTGTAATTTTCTTCATATAATTCCTCGCTCTAATGATAACAAATATTAGACTACGAGACAAGATTTTTTAGTAATGTTGTGATTATTTTATACTGGGATATAATGAAATACCCCTATCAATCATTAACCCATGAATGACGATTCCTTATCAAAATTAATTGCCATAGATCTTTGCGAAATGTACACACATATCAAAGCCTCTAAAAAAATTGAAAAATAGGCATAAACTAATTTCTCATAAATTTTCTTAAATATGTTAAATTATCACCACAGTGTACCATCCTCGTTATAAATAAATTTTGTTATCGTGATGAGCAAAATTGTTAGTTTAGACTACAGTTTGATACCTAATTATTTTAATAAAAAAATATTAAATATTTGTATTATCACCCATTAAAACTCAAGTAAAAATGCTTTTATGTACTTCATTTTTAATTATTTGACAAACAAAAGTGCAATAAGGCCTAAATTCATGTGTAACTTACTATAATTACATACAAAATAATAGAAAAATCATTATTTTAGACTTCCGTTTGATGCCGATTTATTTTAAAATTAAATTATTAATTCTTTGATATTCGTATTATTGCCCCATTAAAAACTAAGTAAAAATGCTGTTATGTAATTCATTATTATTTATTTGACAAACAAAAGTGCTAATAAGGCTAAACTCATGTATAGCTAACCATAATTACATACAAAATAATAGAAAAATAATTCATGCATTTAATTATTAAAGATTATTTTTAACCAAGTTTCGTATGTATTATTAGACCTAACCTCAAATTGTTTACGACATATTTGAAGAAACATATGATATTAACAAATTATTTATTTAAAATAAGAGACATATAAGTCGTAAGAGACAATGACATAAATATTTTATGAAATTAAGAAAAAAATATACATTGAAGCAGTCATAATTTCACGCTTGAAAGCGCAAAGTCACCTGGCCAGGTAGCTTACGGAACTTCAACAATTATTATTGCATGAACAGATTCTTGAGTACTCAAAAAGTCTTTGGATGGAACTTTCTCAGCTGAGTACATGTTGAGAACGACTTTTACGGTAGAATGCGTTCATAGATACGAGCCTAAGTCTGTTATGCTGGCTCAGGTAGTAGCATGCCTTATTTCTGACAGGCAGTTCCGGTTTTGAAATTTAATTGTAGAATTTTTATCTTGGTGCTGAGAGGAAGGTGTTCAAATTTTAATCACTAAACTGTGCACCAGATTAAATTCCATATCCCTCCGCAGTACATATGTTGAGAAGACATATGGTAATATTCATTCATTCCTCATTACGTGTATCCAGCCATAGCTTATGACATGGATTGATAGCAATTTGTCCATTTGATAGGGACATGAAGACTGGTATTTCCAATGGCGCTTTTTGACAGTGGCTTCATCTTCATTTCTTCATCATCCCCCATTCAGCATAGGCTACTTACACTACACAAACACTTAACTCTTTGCCCAGCACATTGATTTCTACTGGTTAGCTGTAGAGAGACATATTCCTTTTAGGGCATTTAAATTTTAAATGTCTTGTCCACAAGTTTAATTGAAGAATGGCCTATGTGGAATAAGAGTATGGCTGCTACTTCTTTGAAAATCATGTGAAACAAATTAAATAAAAAATAGGTTGATTTGAAATTATGAATTTCTTCATTATACAGTTATTTAGTAATTATGTAATATTATAAGGGTGCAATGTGCGTTCTATATATACCGGATGATTCACGAATCATGTTTCGTCTCATTACATCAAAACTATGAACATTAATGTGAAACAAATTATGGAAACATGTGAATGGTTGATGTGCCTCTATGCGGAGATACTCAGCACATTTTGATGTTTATTCATCTTTAAGTTATGACTTCAAACTACATTATTTTAAATTGATCATGGCACATCTCTTTCCTTCGTTCGAAGTGTCCTTGAAAAAGGAATACATTGCCTTTGGAATGAGGTTTCTATCTCTATTGGTTAACGTGTTACAGAGGTATGATAGTTGACATCTGCTAATGCTAATTTTTGCTAATAATTATTTGATTATTTCTTATGGGGATATGTGAAACAACGTGTCTATGCCACGGAACCAACCACTCCTGATGATATGCAACTTCAGATCAGGGAAGCATGCCAGTCTATTTCAAATCACCAACTAGTCCTTGTAAGAAGATCCTTTTGGGAACGTATTCGGGAATGCGTAAACGATAACAGTGGAACTTTTGAACATTTTTGGCAGTTCCATCTCTTATCTATGGATGTGAAACCTGGACATTAACAAAGGCAGATAGTAAACAAATAGAGGCTGCTGAAATGAAGATGTTGAGAGCAATAGCAGGATACCAAAGGACCGATAAAAAAGATGATTATGATGATGACTTTTGAACATATACTTGGTGATTAGACATCTGTTCCTCTATAAAGGGTTGTTTCCGATCTCTGAGAACGATTTGCCAAGTAGATTGTGACGTTGAAGTGTGAATCATTAGGACAGGAGTGTGTGAGATGATAAAACCAGTCAGTGTGCTGCTTCTGTTACACTCGCACGCGTGTTGCACTCATAATGCCTAAGCAGATAGACCCGTTTTGGGAAGGGTACATTACTGCCCTTTCCGACGCTAATTATAGTTATTCCGCGATTATTGAGGCTTGCAAAAACATAATTTTGTGGTGTCAAAGTGTGGAATTAGCTCAGTGCTTAATAAAAAGGGAAAGGGTCGCTTGGGATTAATTCCAAAAGGAAAAAAAGGGCAAATCCACGACCTGCTACTACCCGCACCCCAGATGTAATCAGAAAGGTCAAGGCCCTTATCTCTGGTAGTAACCCTGCCACACAAAGAATGATTGCAAACAGATTGGCAATATCTCTTAAAACTATAAACACCATAATAAAGATTTAAACATAGAGAAGCGCCACATAAGCAGGGTTCATAAATTGTTGCCACGTCACATTGCCGAACGCCGCACCAACAGCAGGAATCTATGAAAAGCACCTGGCAGGAGAAAAATTTAAATTTTTGGTCATACTTGATGAAGCATATGTTTATCTAGGAGACTGCAACAAACCCTGGGCAATTTACTATAGAGAAAGGGGTGAAAAAAAATTTCAAAAGTGGTATGCAGAATGCAGAGAAAGTTTCTCCAAGGGATTTATGGTCATCATGGGATATTGCTACAATGGAAAATTGACCATTCGTAGAGTAGCTAAAATGGCCAAAATCAACTCCCAGTACCACCAGGAAGAAGTTCTCACCCCCAATTTACCAGACCAAAATCTCAGCTCTTTATGGTACAGGCAAAAACCAAGTCTGGGTGCACCAGTCACACTTTGGGTTCACCCTGGCGTTCCTGGAGAGAATGGAGCAGGAAACTGGAATACATGCTATTCCATTCAGCAACATCCCAGTGAAGTCTCCTGATGCATCACCGATGGACTTTTGTGCCTTTGGACTCTCCAAAAGGGCACTGGGAAACAGGCGTCCTCGAACAATAGACGGTATCTGGAAAGCGTGTAAAGAGGAGTGGGAACTTCTAGACATGGCTGTGCTGCATAAGAGTCTTCTGCAGTGGAAACTCTGATGCCGAGCCATAGCTCAGGTGAAGGCCATCAAATAGAGCATGATCGATAGTGGAGACACGGCTTTTCTTAACCCTCTGCGTGCCACTGGTAAAATCTCTTGTGTTAGACTTTTTAATTGCATCCGCCAATGTGATCGGCTTTGCAAATAGTTTAAGTATATTGTCTGGCAGGTAATGGATAGGAACATCAGAGCTGATATAATCAGCTCATGGCACCTACAGGGTTAAGGTAAAACTTAAAAATCATTTGTTATCAGAAACAGTAATAGGGTAGGTATTTTGAAACAGGAAGTCTACACATTGGTATACAGCCCATTGCTCCTGCCAATTCAACATCTTGTAGGAACTGTTCTAATATGGCAGAACTAATTATTCAAATTGTATTATAAAGCCAATAAATAGATTAAGTTATGTAGATAGGAAATAACACTATGAGGTTCTTTAATATTGTTTATTTTTTATTATTTCACTCACCTCATACTTCATAAATCATAGCAGACCCTGGGTTTCTTCACGTAATTTGTGACATTGTCAATGCTGCGTCACGTTCACAACTGACGTCCAACGGCCTTCTATCCTGCAGACTGACCTCCGCGCCATCTGGTGGCCGACCGAAGAATTTCCAAATCAGTCCTCTTTCTTTATAACCGGGTATTTCAAAGTTCATAGTTGTATTTTCATTCTTGCATATGTAAATTTTTTCCGAAAAATCTGCAATAGCTGCACATGCCTGGTCAGAAAAACATAGAATTGAAAACAAAACAAAATTACTTAAACAATTGGAAAAACCGAAGGAACTCACAATTTGGGAAAAAATTTACATATGCAAGAATGAAAATACAACTATGAACTTTGAAATACCCGGTTATAAAGAAAGAGGACTGATTTGGAAATTCTTCGGTCGGCCACCAGATGGCGCGGAGGTCAGTCTGCAGGATAGAAGGCCGTTGGACGTCAGTTGTGAACGTGACGCAGCATTGACAATGTCACAAATTACGTGAAGAAACCCAGGGTCTGCTATGATTTATGAAGTATGAGGTGAGTGAAATAATAAAAAATAAACAATACCAATAAATAGATCTTTCATTCCATCTAAAATAAAATAGGAGGTTGCATTTAAAAAAACAGTGGCCAATGTTGTATATTTTCTATAAATGTACAGAAACCTTTCCTAAGTATCTCCGCATACTCACAACATTATACAATCCATCTTTTAAGTAACAAACTCATGATAAAATGTATGGTTTTCACATAACAATAGCTAACACAATTCGTGAATCATCCTGTATATATATCTATAGTAATTCTGCCCGAAGGCAGGTCCTTCACTGCAATCATAGCATTTTCATGCTATGCTTGCAACTTTACTAGGGAATTGTGTAGGTGTGGTAGCTTCCCGTTGCTTTCCACACCGGTGAAGGATGATGATGATGATAATGGTAAGGATGATAATGATAAGGATGATGGCCATATGATTTCGGGGACTGTTTGGGCCTTAAAGTTTTCCTGACATTTGTCTTACAGGTGAGGAAAAACCCCGATAAAAACCTCACCCAGAAAAACTGCCCTGACCAGGGATCGAACCCGGGCCCGCTGCGTGACAAGGCAGCACGCTACCTCGAGACCACAGCGGTGGACATATATATATAATATTTATATAAAATCTTATGAATATGGTATTGCTTACAATATCCATAAAAATATATATCTAAATTTAATATATTATAAAATACTATATTAATTAGTCAATATCTAATATTTTTAAATTTCAATAGATAATATTGTGTCAGTGCTGAAAAAAAAATAGTATATTGCACAGATATAACAAGGTAGAGACA
Organism: Diploptera punctata; assembly: GCA_030220185.1. Lineage (NCBI taxonomy): Eukaryota > Metazoa > Arthropoda > Insecta > Blattodea > Blaberidae > Diploptera > Diploptera punctata. The sequence goes on from JASPKZ010001981.1 coordinate 146,900, forward strand.
TAGGAAGTAATATCATTGGCTGCATTTCACATATCAAAAGTTCACTACGGTTAAAATATACATATTAAAACAATAACAATACGAGGTGAGTGATAAAAAAAATTCTACCTAAACTAAATATTAAAATGTATTAAATTTATTTACTACAGTATTTTATTTGCTAATTTATTTACTTATTATGTTCTCTATTACATATACGAATAATAAGTTCCCCTTTCCCTTATAATTTTAATACACACAGTTCATGGCATGACAGGCATAGAAGGCCCTTGGGCTACCAGTCAACTGTTAGACTACCTCTGTGATTAATACATAAGGATATGAGGCTATCACCCAGCCAGTGTAGGGGTGACATGTAATCAGCAAGTCGTGTTCCTTACCATTACAGATTTTTTTTTCTTTTTCTTTCAATCTGGAGCCACTACTTATTGTAGCTACCCAAATTCCTCACGATGCTGGTGGAAACTGGTACCATAATAGCCAAAATTCCATGAGAAAAAATTTTTCCCCATGGAGACTCAAATCAGCGCAAGTCCCTTAGCTCTGTGCCACGGCATCTTGCCTAACCTCTCGGCTACGGTGCCAGACTTTAATACATTATACCGAATTTTAAAAAATAATAATGAAATGTTCTATTTTTAAAAATAATTTGTTAGAATTTTGGGGTCAGATTAAATTTTTCACAGTAATCATCAAATTAAAAATATTTTAAAATTTACTAATAGGTAAATACATTAAAATTTTGAGAGATATTCGTTACGAAATACTATAATACATACTAGATAATTTAGAATTAAGTTAATGTTTAAAAGTAAATAAATACTAAAAGTAAAGTAAAGTAATCCTACTACAGGTCTCGGGAGGCCCTTGGGGTAGTAGGAGGTTAAGGCTCCCACTTTTTCTAGACAATCGGCACTTGGTGTCAGCCGGGTTGTCAGCCCTGCGTGACGGCCGCTTTACCCCCAGAACAAGCGACTGGTACTCATTTCCGTTAGAGGCTGAGTCAACCCCAGGGCCATAGTGCCGCCAGAAGGTTTTGGTCAGTTTAAAAATCCTGACCCCACCGGGACTTGAACCCTCGACCTTCCGACTTGTAGCGCAGTGCCTTAACCACTATGCTACGGCGTGCCCCAAATAAATACTAGTATGTATAATATATTAGTATTCATATTGTGGATAATCGATTGAATATTTTATTTAGTAAATTTCCTGACACCATTTTCGTGTCTAGGTGTTCTCAATTTCACTATATATAATGTTCAATTTTTACATAAATGATATCACTATACCTAACAATATCATTGGGGGGACACGCTTTGAATAGTCATAATATTCTTCCTCTAACCTAGGTTTATAGTCATCATCGCTAGAATGGAGATACTGCAATTCTTTTTTTTTAATTGCATGTCTTATAATAGGTCATACACGAAAATAGCCTCTAATTTCTGGAAGATCGATTATATCTAGATAAAACTCACAATAGTTATGAGATGGTATCTGTTAATATATCCAGTAGTCTTCCAGATGGTATAAAGGAACTTCCTATTTCAAATTTTAAAAATAAAAATTATATTGGTATTGATTTTGAATCCTCTTTACAGTGTCCATGCATATTTTAGCACTGACAGGTTGAGACACCACAGTAATTAATATACAAATTGGTATCATACATTATACTATGTTTCTAACAATAAAAATCTATCTATCCTATATATGAAAATTCCTATATAAGCTTTAATTTCGTTTGGATATACTTCCACCCTCTTTGGACGCAATTTATTAGTTTTTTCGCGGTAAATTTGTTTCTTCTGAAATGAGAGTACTGAATATTTATAAATAGTGAAAAAAAATGTATTTCGATAATTACAACCTAGAAATTACAAACACCACCAATAGACAAATAAAAAAACATTCAAAGTATTTAAAATTTATGTTCTGAGGACCAATTACTATTAAAAGAGTAATATTATTGTTTCCTTGGTCACCTGTGCACTCGACTGTTGACACTTCGAAATTTAGTTCAGCATCACTCGTTCACTCTATATCTCTGTCTTGCACTAAACTACCCATCCACATAGCGTCACAAATATCACTTTAATTATCAATATCTTCGTCAATCGTAGCCACAAACTAAACTAAACAGTGCATTCATCATCATCAAAATCAAGGATTAAGCCCAATGGCCTGTTCCGATCTCATTATAGGTCGAATTGGTCCTTCCATCTCTTCAATGGTCTTCCCAACAATCTTCTCCCTTTTGGTTTATAATTATACATTCTTCTTGGTATGCACTGTTCATTCATTTGAAATATGTGCTGAAGGTAAGCATTTTGATAGTATTTTATTCTTTCACAGAGATTAAATATATTAAGTTCTATACTCATATCTTCGTTTTTCCTTTTATCAGTCCTTTGGTACCCTGCTATTGCTCTCAACATCTTCATTTCTGCAGCCTCTATTTGTTTACTATCTGCCTTTGTTAATGTCCAGGTTTCACATCCATAGATAAGAAATGGAACTGCTAATACTTTGTAAAATAGTTTCTTTTCTAGTTTTATTCAATAAAGTATGTTTAATTGTGCCACATAGATAATTTAATCGTATTTTAGTGTGTTTATCTAAATTTCTGTCATTACCTAAATGATATTCCAAATAATTAAAATTCTGAACTTGGTCTATAATTACATTGTTTATCACTATTTTTGTTCTTATTGCACATTTTCCTTTCAGAGCTAATATTTTTGTTTTAGATGTAGATATTCTTAAATTGTATTTTAGAGAGATATTTGAAATATAAAGGAATTGTTGTAAAGCATTTTCTGATGCTGCCATTATTACTTGATCATCTGCAAAAAGCAGAGTTGTCATATACTAATTTGTTCTTGCCATTCATTTATGACATGGTCCAAGTATAAATTAAATAATACTGGTGACAACAGACACCCTTGTCTTACTCCTTGGTTTATTTCTATTTTTTTTGTTCAAATTTCCAGATATGACACGTCATCACAAGACTAAGCGTGCATGGATTCCACCACCAAATGTGTAGAGATAAAACATTCCATGACCCGAAGATGTCATGCATATGTGAAGTATGTGAATAGAAATGCGAAAGATATCACATTGAAACATGTACACAAAGAACAAAAACAATTTGTGATTATGCAAGACAAAGCTAAAGTGATAGTGATTGTTAAAATGCTGTTATCACCTTTGCACATTTGTGTGCAATCCATTTATATATTTCTATTTTTTGTTTACTAATTTTATCTCCGCAGTCTATTTAAAGATTTGTTTCTATATATAAACTCTGAATGGCTCTTATAAGGTGTTGAGGAATTCCTTTCATTTCTAATATATTCCATAATTTATTTCTACTTACACTATCAAATACTTTAGTATAATCAACAAAAGCTATATACGTGGGTAAATTAAATTCTTTTCTTTTTTCTATCAATTGGGCCATTGTAAAAATGCAATCTACAGTTGACCTACCCTTTCTAAATCCATTTTGTTCCTCACGTAATATTGTTTCAGCTATTTTATTTATTTTATATGATAACATTTTTGCATATATCTTATAAGCTGAATTTAATAAACTTATTCCTCTATAATTTGTACATTATCTTCTGTTTCCTTTTTTAAATATCAGAATAGTTATTGCGTCCTTCCATTCATCCAGAACAGAACCCGTTTTCCAGCAAAGGTTTATAAATTCAAGAAACTTAACAATAAATGCAATCGATGCACATTTGAATAATTCTATGTTTAAATTATCTGCTCCAGACGAGTTCTTGTTTTTAAAATTTTGCATTGTTAACATTAGCTCTTCAAACCTAATACTATCCACATTTGGGTCATTTTCTCTTAAGGCTATTGTTTGTTCTTCTAAGTTTGTCCACAACGATGTTGTTCCCATTGTGTAAGAGGTATAGGATTTAACCATATTGTGTCCTTTTTGTCTTTATTTAAATGTTTAATTATTTTGGTGTCTATGTACATCATGTTCTAAATTCGACACATATCTGTCCCAATGCTCTCTCTTTATTCTTCTAATTTCTCTTTTAACAATTGCTGATTTTCGTTTATATTCCATATTATCGTCTGTAGATTTGCTCTGTAGAAATTTAAGATAATGCTTGTTTCTTGTCCTTTATTTTTTCCGCTATGTCTTCATTCCAAATATCTATTCCCCTTTTCGTATATTTCTTCCTTCTTTTTCCTAGAGTTTCTGATGCTACTTTATGTAAAATATTTTTCAATATTTCCCACAATAAATTTATATTGTTTTTATATGTTTGATCTTTTATTTCCTCCACATATTTATTAATTGTTTGATATAGGTATTTAATACTATTTTCTCTTAACAGATGTATGTTTCTTTAGAAATGAACTCTCTAGGTTTTAACTTCTTCCATCTTTTTAATAAGTTAAATTTAGACATAAGTAAGTAATGGTCTGATCCTACATCGCTACCTCTATACACTCTCGTGTCTTGTATATATGAAGAAAGTTTTTTATTTATAAGAATATAGTCATTTATACTTTTTTCATTTCTCCGTATCCACGTATATTTGTGGATGTCAAGGTGTCTGAAGAATGTGTTTGTAATTTTAAATTCATTAAATGCTGAAAATTGTAATAAGGATTTTTCATTTTCATTTAATATTTGTTCTCCACTTGATCCTAGTACATCTTTTACTGGGTTGTTTCCTACTCTTCCATTGAAATCATCTGTTACAACAATATGGTCGTTTTTATTTATGGTATTTAGATGTTCTTGTAATGTATCATAAAACTGTTTTTGTTTCTTCTTTTCTTCCATTTTCTGGGCAATATATTCCAATTATTGTCAAAAAACCTCTGTCTATCTACACTCTTAAGTTAATAATTCTTTCATTAACACAATTATAACTATGAATCCTTTTCTTCTATATTTGTTTTAATAAAATAGCAACTCCCGCTGAAGCTCTTTTGTTTTGATTTACACCACTGTATATAAGTATATAATCTGATAAATCTGTAGAGCCTTTAAGTTTCTTTTTTGGTTTCTGGGATGACTGCAATATCTACATCTCTCTCTTTAAGTTCTTTTTGTAGCTCTAATTCTTTATTACATATTCCTCTTACATTCCAAGTGCAGATTTTTATCCTCTCCGCTATCCCTAATCATTTGTCCTTATTTCTTGATGTGGTCATATCCTGAAATCCAATCCGGCCTTTGCAGGGTAAGGATAATGACAGGGCTGCTGTCTCAGAGCATCAAATCCATGCTCCTCTAAGTATTAACCCCTTTAGAGAGGGTTGCTGCTTTCACCCCTTGAGCCGTTGTGATGATCGCCTGGTATCACGTCGTCTCATAGACCGTTGCAGACTTCTTGGTCGATGTCAATCTTCTGGCCGACGTCTCCCACATTGCGGACTATTCTTAGTTTCCTCTCACCTCCAACCAATCAACAAGTTACCATTCAAACTAGAAATATTTTTCCTAACACATGAACTTTTTTTTTCTCTAAACATGTTTACAGATGTACTGATAGATGCTTTCAATAAAAGGGTTCAAAGCACAAAACAAATACCGTTAGAATTTTACAAAAATTTAGAAAGCAAGCGTTGTTGCCACATTTATTGCATTCCACAGATACAGCAAAACTTGTTCAAAGCGGAATCGCATGGGACAAATTTTTTCACATTGGACAAAATTCCACATTCTAAAAAAACTAAAACTTATTAATAATCTTTGATTATAGAGTACCGTATATGTCTTTTTATGTACCTTGGATTAATTGTAGTTCCGCTGCCGTTGAAAAGTGAAGTATAGTATGTATGAGCGACTTCGATGGTAACACGCAAAAAAAAAAACAGATCCATTTCATCAGTGTTAAAAATGTCTCTTAGGCGCATATCCTAAAATTCACGTATGTAGTTTAGATTTTCGCTTACTAATTACACTATCAACCACATTCTTTGATTTCCTGCAAATTTCATTCCACACTACATTGTGTCGTCTTTTAAAACTGTCCGCCAACCTGAAGATTCCTTGAAATCATCATTCCCTTAGGGATTTAACAAGACCTAGAGCCTGACTTTGGAGCATTGGCCTGGAAATGTATCTTCAATCACCTTAACTTTTTCGCTTAATGAGAATGATACATTTCAGCCATCTTCATTCCGTAAATTCAGAATGCTACCTGCGAAAGATCGGTCTCAGAACTTAACTAATTTAAGATTTTACAGCGCAATTGTTATTTGCAAGGTATCTGTGTTTCGTATAACAGGCAATGAGGCTGAATCTATATAGATAGAATCTACACAGTAAAAGCTCCTTATTCGTGGGGGATATATTCCGCAAATATGGAATGGTAATTTGCATGGGTATATAGGGATATGTTCCAAGGCTATAGAATAAAATAAAAATTATCAAAATAAATTAATGAGAGATTTTGAACAATTTCTATTAATTATAACTGTCAGGTTTAGGCAAGGACTTAAAGAACTTGGTAATATTTTCCTGTTTTGCCGCTTTTAAAAGGTCTTTCAATTAAGATTGATTTTCAGCTGTGAATTCTGCGATATAATTCCTTATTTTGTCTTTGGATTTCTTGATTCATTAACATTGAAACAGCGTGATATAAACACAAACGACTCGCCAATACGTATAAACAGTCAAGCATTTTTATTTTTACTTTAAGTGACAACACAATTTTTTTTTCCTCTTCGGTACTAATTATTTTTCTTTCCTTTTACTCGACATTATAAACTGGGAACAAAGCACATGAGACACGTGTTATTCAATCAAAATTATTGCAACGAACAAGTTGGAACATTATTTACCAATCGTGGCGATGGAGGCATTTATCAAAGGACATATCAGCATGTGAAATACAACAGCTTTTAACAATGAACTTTAGGGTCTATATATACCTTTCTGCTTTATAAAATTTTTTCATGAATTGTGTAGAAATATCCTTCTGTTTCCGCACTGGACAGATTCCATTTTATGCAAAATAAATACACATAAAATTACTATTATTTCGCCGGGAACTATAAATTTGTTCACTTGGACAGATTTCCGCATTATTCATGTTCTGGATTAAACAAGTTTTATTGTAAAAAAGAATGAGAAAATACTGCAGTTTTCCAAGAAAATACATACAAGTTAAAATACAGCTCTATTACTAAACGGTACGCTTTAGAACGTTAAGCAAGGCAGCGACAAAGCATATTCAGTACACTTTACTACGCTAGGCAGGACAAAGGGTTAAATATACACTCCTCCCTGTACATGGTAAAGATAAATATCTACATAAAATGGTCTGCTGAAGTGGTACATAAATTGAAAATATATCACGTTAATGCTATCTTTCTACCTAGTGCATTGCTCAAAGCATTTAAAGGGCAGTGAGAGGCATTGAAACACATACACATAATCTAATATATAAGAATGAATGTTTGTTTGTTTGTACTTTATGCGCGGTCATACCGTTGATCCGATTCTGATGGGGCTTTTTGCAAAATGTTCAGGAGATTCCCGGGATGAACATAGGCTATAAGAGAGTTGTGATACCTAACTCCTACTCATAAAAAACGTGAAAAAAGTAGCTCTTTGGACGCTTAAATGGCTTATGCTGCCTAAACCATTACAAATACACAAAATTAATGTATACAGAATTAAATATCTCAAAAAGCTCTACAAAATAGTCTCTGACAGCATATGTTTATCTCTTACGGATAACTCACAATAACCATTTTTGTCTTTCATTGATGCTAAGAAGATCGAGACAAGTATGTAGATTCCTGTACAAGCATGGCAGGTATTCATTTACGGATAAGTCACAATAGCTCATTTAGGCCAAGAAGATTGAGATAAGTAGATTCCCGGGCAACACCGGGTAATCTTAAAATAATTACGATATACATATATAATTATTTTTCATTTTACTTATTCAACTAATCATAAGTAGTACATTAATTTTCCTCTTTCAGCTCATTTATGACAAGAAGATCGGGATGAGTAGATTCCCGGACAACGCCGGGTAAACAGCAGGGGTATCTAAAAATAATTACGTTATAAATTTTTCCTTTTACTTAACATAAAACACATTAATTTTCGTATTTCAGCTCATTTATGTTAAGAAGATTGCGATAAGTAGATTCCCCGGCATGGAATAACTAAAAATATAAATTTATAATTATTTTTCCTTATTCAACTAAACTTAAAAGCACATTAATTTTAATTTCTTTAGGCGTAGCAGCGCACACCGGGTATTAGCTAGCTAAAATAAAATTAAGACTACATTTTACAGGATGATTAACTTAATATTCAGAACGAGGAAGCAACACTAGATTAAGAAGAAGATTAACTATAAGAATCACGACTGAGGGTCGGTTTCACCAACAGAGGTAACAGTATTACGCCAGTTTAAGCTATGCATTATACACGGGTAAAACTGGCGTAATACAGTTACCTCTGTTGGTGAAATTGACCCTTTGTCGTGAAAACAGCTGACGATGGGGAAGATTGTTCTCCGATACTGTGGTGCTGTGTTTAAAAAAAAAAACATAGAAGTATGAGGTAAGAATTCACGATTCATTTGATTCTTATTAATAAAACCTCATAATGTTAAAATTCCCAAATTTATTATATTAATTAAAATTAACTATGTTATTTGCAGATATAAATTCCAAATAGTTGAGATTTTGTAATACATCATTGCACTTTTTTTTTCTTGCACTTGGAAAACCTATGTAATATTGATTGCTGGTATATGTTCTTGATAAAGAGCTCATTTTTTATCTTGATAACAGCGAAAGTCCCATGTTTTTAAGTGGTGTAATATTGCTTTTCTTTTAAATAAAAATGGATTATTGCATGTTATACAGTAAGAGAGTGTATAGGTTAAGAAAGTATAATATAAATTTGCTACGATATTAAAACAGACAAGTTTGCATAATAGTATGGCTAAGTTAAAATGTTAAACTATAGAGATAGCAAGAGAAGTCTGGCTATACTGGAAAAGTTAATGATTGTTGTGACATATCTGCCATGAAATAATCTATTAAAAATATTATTTTCTTAAAATTAACTATTTTTAAGCCATTGGATACTTTTAATGAGTCTCCCTCGTGAGCAGGTAGAAAGTCCAAACAGCTCAACCACGACCTACACTCGTTTTTGTGTTGAAACCCTCTACTATAAGAATTTGGCTCTATCTTTAGTGATTTTCTGGTCGCCATCTGTAAAATTTGTTGTAGGTTTACATAAAGTATAATTATGTCGGTCTAGTATTATTAGAGATATAATTTATAGAATATATTTTTTTAGGTATTTATTATGGTAAAATATATATGTTTATTTATTTAAATGCAGTGGCTTTTGAAATTTTTCATTAGCCAATAATGACTGAGGAAAACAAACAATAACAAGAAAGATTATAAAATGTTCATCTTTTCCCTGGCTTCCCAGTATCTGTGCACGAAATTGTTGGTTGTTAGGGTTGGGCAAGTTCGGATGTGATCAGCATCCATATCTTCCATACTGTTGCAGAGGATACATTTTTGAGTTGGTAGAAGACCGAGGCGATGAAGGTGTTTACCTAGGCAGTCGTGTCCTGTTGCAGTACGGAATGATGCAACGGCTACTCTTCTGGGCCAATCTGGCAGTGTAAAATATATATGTAGTTTCAATGTTTTTTTTCGAATAGGATAGCTGTAAATTTAACTCTTTTAGAAACACCCCCGATGTAGTGAAGGCCTATTTTGCACTATGCATCCTAATAAGTCAAGTTAGAAAACCTAAAATGGTTCTGGAGCAATTTTAGAAATGCCCATTTACAGCGAAACTATGCCCTTCAAAAACTTATTCCTAATTTTGATGTTTCTTCACTTCAGAGATCCGTAATTAGAGATGACAGAATTTACAAAATTAGACCTGTGGTAATGTATTTGATTCAACATTTCTGTCGTTGTATGTTCCAAGTGAAGACATTTCTCTTGAATCTCTTATGAAATTTTGAGGTAGACTGGCTTTCGTTCAGTTCAAACTCTCTAATTGGAATAAAACAGTGCGTTTTGGAATAAAATATTAGAAATTGTGTGAAACCTCTTCAGGGTATGATTCAAATAAACACTGAACAAGATGCACAAGAAAATTCAGATTTCACTGCAAATGAGAGTGTAGTCCTAGAATTAGCAAATCTGTTCGTAGAGAAAGGTTACACATTATAATTAGACAACTTGTGTTCTCCTAATTTATTTTTAGAGCTCAATAGACAAGAGACATATTAGGGACAGTAAAATCTAACAGAAGAAATATGCCTATGGATTTAGTGAATATCAAATTAAAAAAAAGGAGAGGTAACAACATGATCTAATCGGAGACTTCCTGCATTGAAGTGGAAAGATAGGAAATACTTTTATTTATTATCATCCAAATATGAAAATGACGATATGACTGACACAAGAAGCAATGGAAGAATAAAGGCAGAGAAGAAGAAGAAAAAGTCATAAAGGCTAAATGTATTCTAGAATACAATAAAGGTATTGGAGGAGACGATCTACATGACAAGGTTGTGGGTTGTTTTCCAGTAATGAGGAGATTTGTAAAATTGCTTTATTACATTATCGATAATTTGAGAAGATATATAGCAAGAACTTTCTATGATTTGATAATGTATAGGTCTAAGCTTTTATGTATTTAGTTTAATTTATTTTTATAATATGCAGTATTATATATTTTTATTTTTTTCTGTTCCTGTTAGACATATGATTTGTGTTTACTTTAAATGTAATGACCGAGAAATGTTAGTAAAAGATGGTTTTTGAAATGTTTGTCAACTTTCACAGGCTTCAAACTAACAATAGATAACGGTATAAATTACATAAAAGAGGGTTGTAGGGAGGCCACATTATCTTTGCAATTCTTAGAAGTACAAAATACTACAAGAAAAACATGGGTAAACAAACTATCTGAAATTCATGTTATAGAACGCAGTATGCATGATTTAACCCAGTGCAGCCGGAGTAGTGCTGGGGATATTTAAATGGGTTTGAGTGAACGTACCAGGCGCTTTAAACGTGTCTTCAATGGGTTAAAGCTTGTTACATAATCACAATTAGGGAAAGGCATTTAATGACCTATAAATTGGTAAAAAATGCATTTATGACCTAAAAAATATAAAAAATGACCAATAAAAATACCATTTTTTAGATTAAGTACTCCCTTGATTACTGAATTACATAAAATTTAACTTAACATCAAAATATTAAAAGGAAAACATTAAAAAAATACATATTACAGTAGGCTACCTTTTATTGAAGAAAATCCATTTCAATTACACAGTGCACTTTCACAATTTTGAATTGCAGTTAACAATCAAAACTTGGCGGAGATTCTCAAACATAAATGATTGTCTATTGTCTGCTAGTACTTACTTATAAATGGAAAAGCTCCTCTCTACTTCAACGGAAACAACTGGAGCATACTGAAAGCAAGCAATATCTCCTGGATTTAACTCACAGTCAGCAAGAAAAAAAATTTTCACCAGACAAAGCTCTGCCAATTGAACACAATGTTGTGTACCCCCTGTTCTTGGTTATACACATCTTCATTTTCATTGACACTTTACCACATGCACGGCTCACATCATTCACCACTTTATCCACCATTTGTAGCTGTTCCACTAATGTCACTTGGGATTTTTCCAGTGAAGTTATGGCATCAGGAAGGAATCCAAAATTAGTATTTATGTAAGAAAGTTTATCAGCAATTTCTTTATCAGCTAACAGTTCTTGCACCTTTTTTATTGACACAGACTCACCATTATCAAAAGAATCGACCACTTTCTTCATGTCGAAATTCTTGCAATAATAACTGCAAGCTTTGGAGCCATGTTCCCCATCTAGTCAAAACAGGTGAAAAGGGCAATTGGATTTCTGGAGCCTCTGTTTTGAATGCTAAAATTTGAGAGGGGGGCTTTCAGGAATACTTTCTTCACGCATCCAATTAATTTATCTACTTCAGGAAAATTTGCACGTACCTCTTCTGCGACCCAGTGTAATGCATGCGCTAAACACGTCACATGCACCATTTTTGGGTACACTTAAAGAAGCAGCTGCTTTCATCATATAGGGTGCTGCATGTTATAAAAAGCAATACATTGGAATTTCGAATCCCATCAGGCCAAAGTATTCTCAATGCATGGTCAAATACTAAGCTGATTGTTGAGTAGTTGACTTTGTCCAGCTGCTCACAATGTAGTAGAAATTGTTCTCCAGGGCTGTCTGCTTCTAAAACTCCAACAATAACATTCGCTACATAACGGCCCATAGAGTCTGTTGTCTCGTCAGTGGATATGAATACATTTCTTTCACCAATCCTTTCTCTTATTTTGTACAAAGTTTTGTCATAGCACTGAGCTATGTAGGTTCTTCTCAATGTTCTGGGATCTGGAATTAATTTTCCGATCTCCTCTTCTAATAAAGTTTGCAGCTTAGGGTGATTCTATTTGTGAAGTGGAATATCAGCAGATAGAAAAGCTTCACATAGTTTCTCACAAAATGGCAAAAACGTTGAACAAGTTTCCCCCAGAAGCATTTGCTGTAAGTTTACACTGGATTTATTTCCAAGTCGCTGCAGACCACGTTTATGTTTCTCCCGTGACATGTGTTGTTCTACCGTAAACTTTTTTTCAGCAGCCACTCTCACATGGCAAATCCTGCAGAATAAAATATGACCATCCGTTGAAAAAATATTTTCTCCATATTTTGAAACAAATGTCCTCAATTTAACACTATCACTTTTCTTTACTTTAGGCATTTTACTCTTAACCTGTTCATACAGATGGCTAGAAACAACCGACCACCTCACTTAACAATGGGAGTGTGGGCAAGTCCATTAAGCACATTCCTTGAAAAATAGGGGTAGAAACTAGCATAAGCTCTAAGTAATTAAATAAAATTCCTAGAAGTGGGCAAGTTCATTATGCACATACCTTAACGAATTGCTTTTATTTAATCTGTTTTTTAATGTCATACATTTTCATATATGCAAGCAATGTTTCAACCTTCATAAGAAAAAGATGCAAAATCATTAAAAGCCTTGCCCTAATCATAATATAATATAAATTAATGTTGTTTTCAAATGTTGGGCCTTGGCACCGAAGCTATTAGCTTTCTTGCTCTCCAATATTTCTCTATGGTGGATCCAACAGGTAATATTTCACAGGTTTCCAGGTGTTCTTCATTCATTTCTTCGTCTTTATTGCATAGAGGACAATTTGAATTCGTGTAGATTCCTATTTTATATAAATGTTTGGCCTAATAGTCATGTTCTGTAAGCAGTCTAAATTTTGCTACTGTAGTTTTACGTGGAATTTCTGGAATAATATCTGGTTTCTTTACTAAAATATTCAATTTTTTGTCTTTGGCTTTATTACATAGGTCTTGGTTTTGTTCGATTTTATATTTGTTTTTAATTATTCTTTTTATGGATGTGAAAGGTAAGCTTTTAGTAGTATTCTGAATTAAATTGGAGCCTTTTTTGGCAAGAAAATCAGCAGTGTCATATAAATTAATATTAAAATGAAGCGTTTCAGGAAATAAGTTGAATTGCACCAATATGAAAGAATTCATTTAGCTCAATTACAATGAGTTAGACTATTCATGACTCACCTCATTATAATTTAAGTAAACCTCGTAGTTCCACTTCCTTTAAATATTCATACAGCTCAGTTAGCGAAACTTTCAATATTTAGTTCTCACGTTAAAATCTTTTTTACTTTATTGTTAAGAAAACCAGATGGAGCATTGAGAAGACTGCACTAGATTGGAACCCGCAAGGAGTAAGAAAGAGGAAAACATGGAAGTGATTAGCAGAGGAGGAAGCAAAGAAAACAGGGAAAAGCTGGCTGAAAACAGAGTATGCTAGAGGAATGATGATGTATGTTTTTCTCTTCAAATATAATTTATCCATCATTAAGATGTATGAAATGAATAATAAAAACATCGAAAGAAACCATAGTGTCTCTCAGGTAGATCAGTTGGTAGAGCATTCGCATAGAAGGCGAAAGATCCTGAGTTCAAACCCTAGTCTGAGCGATGTTTTTCTCTTCAAATATAATTTATTCATCATTGGGATTATGAAACGAATAATAAAAACATTGAAAGAAGCTGTGCTGGCTTTATAATGTAATGTGAAATTCCCAATAAAGGTCTTAATCAGTTGGTAGAGCATTCATATAGATAGCAAAAGGTCCTGGGTTCAAACCCCAGTCTGAAGATACGTTTTTCTCTTCAAATATAATTTACCCATCATCGAGATGTATGAAATGAATAATAAAAACATCAATGAAATGTCTTCTTTATAATATACTTGTATATAAATTTTGTCACACTATAAATTCTTGTATGACAAATATGGAAATATAGACATATAAAATGCATCTTACATATTTATATTTCTGAATTATCTGTGAAATAGCTACAACAAAATGAAAACTTGAATGAGGCTCAAATGATGTGATGCACATTTACCATGTTCTATGAAAAGCAGATATTGAATAATTTCTCCTCTTTACCTCTTCTGAGCTAAGTTCCAGTTGTAAAGTGAACAAACCAGATGTGTGACTGCATTTTCATTGGTCGCATTACAGTTTTTCTTATCTTAAATCATGTAATAAAATGTAACACTCAAAATAAAATCAAAATAATAAAAATATATAATTACAAACACAATTAAATTATTGTAAATCAATGGTAAAGAGAAAAATTTCTGCCTGAACCGGGAATCGAACCCCAAACCTTTAGCTTTCCGTGCTAATGCTCTGTCCACTGAGCTAATCCAGGCTTCCTTCCCATCCAAGCAGAAATCCTTCCTTTACCTTACTTCTACTGGTCCCGCATTCAATTGCAATGGGAATGAAGCCTGAATTAGCTCAGTGGACAGAGCATTAGCACGGAAAGCTAAAGGTTCGGGGTTCGATTCCCGATTCAGGCAGAAATTTTTCTCTTTACCATTGATTTACAATAATTTAATTGTGTTCATTAATTTACTTACTTCTATCATAGTAATAGCTTTAGCTTCTCAATATTAATTTAATATATAATTACAATTTTAATATGGTTGGTTGGTATCTAATGTCGAGCACTTGATAATGAAATCATTCGCTCTCTTGCACTCCAATATTTAGCAGAAAGGCTGGTCTCTTCTACAAAAGCTGGACAACGGAGGAGATGGTTTCTTTCCATATCTTCATTTAAATTGCAAAAAGGGCATTTAGGTGAATCTGTTATGCCAATTCTATGTAGGTGTTTATTCAAGCAGTCATGTCCCGTTAGCAGTCTGAATGTTGCTACTGCAGATTTTCTTTGTAATGTAGTAATGTCATAAGCTTGTAGATTTTCCCATTCCTTTCCAGATGTTTTGGTGGTGTATTCTTCTCTAAGTTTATTGATGTATTTATTTGAGATAATTCTTTTGATAGAGTGAAAGGAAACTGGAGTAGAAGTTGGGTTTGAAACAATTTTGCTACCCTTCTTGGCTAGAAAATCGGCTATTTCATTGCCTATCACTCCACAATGGGCCAGAATCCATTGAAGTACAACTTTTTTATGTAGACGGGATAACTGTTTTATCATTTTGTGACATTCAATAATTTTTATGCTTTTGAGTGTTGTGTCTCGTGTTATAGCGAGAATGGCTGCTTTGGAGTCACATAGAATTACAACTTTTGTAAATTTTTGAATGTGATATAAAAGATTTTGTAACTTAAGAAAATTGCTAGAATTTCGCCATCAAAGTTTTCTTTTCAAATATAATTTGTCCATCATTAAGGTGTTTAAAAACGAATAATATTAACATTGAAAGAAGCACTACTGGCTTTATAAGTAATGTTTAAATTCCCAATAAAAAGTCTTCTTAACAAAGAAGCCGCCATTTGCAAAAAACGTAGCAACGGCTCGTAGCATTTGGGGTTAGGGAATTAACTATGTGTAAGGGAAAAATACACATTTAGATTGGAGGCCTAGGTGGCTCAGATGGAAGAGCATTGACATAGAAAGTCAAAGGTCCTGGGTTCAAACCCCAGTCTAAGCGTATATTTTTCTTTTCAAATATAATTTGTCCATCATTAAGGTGTTTAAAAACGAATAATATTAACATTGAAAGAAGCACTACTGGCTTTATAAGTAATATTTAAATTCCCAATAAAAAGTCTTCTTAACAAAGAAGCCGCCATTTGCAAAAATTGTAGCAACGGCTCGTAGCATTTGGGGTTAGGGAATTAACTATGTGTAAGGGAAAAATATGCGTTTAGATTGGAGGCCTAGGTGGCTCAGATGGAAGAGCATTGACATAGAAAGTCAAAGGTCCTGGGTTCAAACCCCAGTCTAGGCGTATATTTTTCTTTTCAAATATAATCAAAGTTTGTTGAATTTGTGCTTAGTTTACGATGAAAGGAAAAAAGTGGACATACTGCACCAGCACCAGTGCCACCATCATTTGGTAGGCTGGAGCCATCTGTAAAAATATGTATCCATTCAGGAGCTGGGTATCTTAGATTTATTATTTCCAGTGACATTTGTTTTAAAATATATGGAGGAGTTTCAGATTTCTTGATGTCTTCTGTTAAATGAAGGTTATATTCAATTTCCAAAAATTCTAGAGGGTTGTTCCTCATCTGCATATTTTCTTTTGCATGTGGAAGTTGCAATTTCTGTTTGATTTCTTGTACAATGCTTAAGAAGCTTTGCTGAGATTTTAAACATACTTGTGGTTTTCTTTGGGTCCAGTTATTATGAGGTAGCCTTAAAAATTTTTCATACTGTGTGATTGCTGTTTTCTCAATTTCAAATGCTATGTTTGGGTTATTTGTTAAGATTTGCATGGCAGTGATTGGTGTTGTTTTAACGGCTCCTGTTATCAGGCGGAGGATTTGGTTCTGCAATTTATTAAGTTTTTCCACTTTAGTAGTTACTAGGATTTCTTCACAATAATGAAGTACAGGTTTTATGTACATTTGGTAGAAGGTGTTTAGGGTTTGTGTGTTGCAACCCCACTTTTTCTCTGCTAATTGTTTTAATAATGGTAACCTTGTTTCTATCTTTGTACATATATTCTCCACGTGTTTCTTCCATGTTAATTTTGTGTCCAGAGTTATTCCTAAATATTTTGCTTCATGTGTTTGAGTTAATAATTCACCCTCCAATTTCAGAGTGATGGGTAGTGGTTTCTTTCTTAATGTAAATAGTTGACAATTTGTTTTCTGTATATTTATCTTCATTAAGTTCTGGGATGTCCAATTCTCTAACTGTATTAGTGATTGTTGGGCTATGGTTATTAATTGTTGACTTTGGTTTTTCGGTTTGGAGACCCATATTACAACATCATCAGCAAAAAGTAGGGTTTTTGTTTGGAGCTTTTCTATATGCTTAGGTAGATCATTAATGTAGATATTGAAGAGAATGGTACTGAGTACAGAACCCTGTAGTAAACCTCAATGTGTTTGTTGGTATTTAGAGAGGTGATTATTATACTTTGTAGCGATGAACCGTTGGATGAGAAAATTGCTGATCCAGAGTAGCATATTCCCTTTAATGCCTAAAGTCTGCATTTTTTCTAATAATTTATATCTCCAAATAGAGTCATATGCTCCTTGGAAATCAACAAACATTGCCAGAGTGTCTTCTTTTCTGTTGAAACTGTCTTTAATAGCATGACTTAGGTGTACAATTTGTTGATTATAATTCTCAAAATCCAGCTTGATTGGGTGAAAGTAAATTATTGGTTTCTAAATACCAATTTAATCGATTTGAAATAATTTTTTCCATAGTTTTAACAATTATACTAGTTAGTGCTATTGGGCGATAATTTGAAAAAGTATTTGCTGATTTTTTTTGTTTTCAAAATAGGTATTATAATAGCTTTTTTCCAATCATCAGGAACTTTTGTGTTCCAAGAAAGATTATAAAGGGAGAGTAATTGAGTTTTGGCTTTATTGCCAAGGTGTTTGAGAAATTCTGCATGTATATTATCTGCTCCTGGAGATTTGTTTGATTTTAAACTTAAATGGCTGTTTAACTCTTTAATGTTGAAATTCTTATTAAAAATATTATCTTTTGTACTGCTTGTTGATTTTATGTAATTTTTTAGGTTCTCTTTTGTTTTTTGTTTCTTTTTGTTCTCTGAGGACAAAGTATAGGCGTTAGCATAGTGTTTGTTGAATTTGTTGGCTATTTCACTTTCATTTGTAATTTGTTTGTTGTTGTGGATAAATGGTGTTTTTTGTCGTTCTTTTTTTATTTTGTATAAAGTTATTAAAATTTTCTCTTTTATTGCTGTTAATTTCTTTTTTTGAGTTGTGCGCACAGTTTTCTCCAATTTTGTGTCTTTTGTTTTTTCTGCTTTATTTCTAGCGAGATCTCGGTCTATTTTCATTCTTTCTAGTTTTGAATTCCAGAAGGGTTTGTAGTTTTTAACTATTCCTCGTGGTATATATTTTTTTGCTGTTTTTAATATTATTTTGCATATAGATTTGTTTATTTGATCTGATTGAAGTGATTCATTTAAAAGATTTTCAAATTCAGTTTCCAACAATTTTAATATAATAATAATAATAATTCCACGGTGCAACAGGCCTAGAAGGCCCTTTAGCCTAACAGCCGGCCTCACATCCACATGTGTCAATAGCCAGTATAGGAGTGACATGTGGTCAGCATGACAAGTCCCCCAGCTGCTATAACTGGTTTCCTCAACCTGGAACCATTACTTATTGTAGCTACCCAAATGCCTCACGATGCTGGGCAGGCACTGGTCCCATACTGGCCAAAATACCATGAGATAATTTCTTCCCCCATGGAGACTCGAACCAGTGCAAGTTCTGTAGCTCTGCACCAAGGCTTCCTGTCTTAACCACTCTGCTACGTTTCAATAGATTAAATAAATAAGCATTCCATTTAATTATTATTATGAGTTAGGGATTTAGACTCACCTCATATATTTTAATTTTTTCACATGTGTGTGATGTTATCAATGCTTCCTAACTGTTGAATTTGTGGTTGTCGATCCTGTAGGTTGATTTCCACTCTCTCTCTGTTGGCTGACCGATGAACTTCCAAATCAACATTTTTTTTTCCCCCCAGCAATTTCAAAATTCAGAGCTTTCTCCTTATTCTTGTAGATGCAAATTTTCTCCCAAATGGTGAGTTCCTTAGATTTATCTAACTGTTTCAGTAATTTGGCCTTAGTTTCTACTCTGTATTTTTCTAAACCATGCATGTGCAGCTACTGCAAACTTGAACTTTAATGGGAATAAATCACTGAGTTTAAGATAAAATCAAATGTTTCAGCTCTCTCCTCATATTAATCTTCTAAGTAGATCGCGATATCGGGTTCATGGCGAACCCATCCTCAGTACCATTTTGCTGACTGATGTTATGTCGATCGGAAGAACCTCTTCTATCAGAGGGAAGAAGATGGAATCTTTTTACTTGGGAGAACCTCTTACATTGAATAACTCAATAAATAATTAAATATTATGGAAAAACAGTGTGGTTCCAACTGATCTTAGTTTATCCATGAAAATATTAAATTTAAAAGTGGAAGGCATGAGACCTATAGGAACACCCTAAACAAGATGGATTAACCAAATTAATTGTGATTTATCATTAATTTTCGCTAAAGGTATTACTATGATAGAAATAAGTAAATTAATGAACACAATTAAATTATTGTAATCAATGGTAAAGTGAAAAATTATTGCCTGACCCGGGAATTGAACCCCGCACCTGTAGCTTTCTGTGCTAACGCTCTGATCACTGAGCTAATACAGGCTTCATTCCCATCCAAGCATAAATCCTTCCTTTACCTTACTCTCTGCGATTTATCAGTTTGGTTTAAATGGGAGGAAAAAGAAAAGGATGAAACATGGAACAATAAAGGCAGGTGGAGGCCAATTTATGAGATATAAGATAAGAGAATGAGAAGAATACTGGAATAATGTGAGCAGCAAGACAATATATTTTAATGAGTTTATTCTTTCTGCTTACAGAACTGTGATTTGACAATGTAAAATGTGCTTTCAAGAACCAATTGCATTGGCAAGTGACAAAATCCCATCCCTCAAGAATCATTACATTGATATTTATGTAATACCTTTATATTACAACCAAATTATTTCGAGGAAAAAGGAGAAAATAAATTTTGGTACATTTTGCTAAGTCTTATTTAACGAAATTAT
Organism: Diploptera punctata; assembly: GCA_030220185.1. NCBI lineage: Eukaryota > Metazoa > Arthropoda > Insecta > Blattodea > Blaberidae > Diploptera > Diploptera punctata. The sequence goes on from JASPKZ010001981.1 coordinate 167,134, forward strand.
ATATATATATTTATATAATGTGTTTCATATATATATATATATTAACAACCACTGAGAATGTAAAGGGGCTAAACGAAATAAACACTATCAGTTCATTCCACTACTTAAAAATACATTTGTCAATAAATTCATATTAAAATTATACACTCACACACACAAAAAGCAGTCCTGGTAAGACACTCTTACCATCTAATACAATTAAAAGGTTCCACAACTCTTATGCCTAAATGCTTTTTGACCAATCAATGAAAACATACCTTTTTTATTTATTATACAATAAACACAAAGTTTGTAAGGCCTATTATTATTATTATTATTATGTGTGCTTCTAAATTAAGCATTTCTTCTAGCCAGGTTGTAAGATGGGTAGGGAAGTATGATGCTAGAACCAGAAGCTATGTAATTACTAGCATTCATTTGACTTAACATCTCTGTAAATGCAACAACAAGCTCAAAATTATCAGATTCCATCTAGAATAGTAAGCATATTTATATTGGTGTTTACACTTTTTGTGTGTTTGCATTAAGATTATATTTGTATATATGACGGATTCAGTAGAATGCAGAAGTGACAAGATGCCAACACCAATCTCACTCTTTCTTGTATACACCATTATTAATATGTAACTTACAATCACAATTTATTTCAAGAAAAGCATGACATGGAAAAATGTTTGTAAAAATGGAATGAAGAAGTAGATGGCTAAAATAACAGAGGTCAAGATATATTATAGCAATGCACAAAGAGTAAAAAAAAAAACAGACATCTTGAAATAATTGCTAAAAGTGGTAAAACATAATCATGAGTATCAGTTTAGACAATCATCACAATGTGGTACACTTCTCCAAGGCAAGACGGGCCTTGTGCCACTACAGGGGAGACGCGTGGCCAGTTTCATACTGGCCAAAAATTAAGAAAAATTTTCCTCCACGGGGATTCGATCCAGCACATCTCTCATAGCTTTATGCCAAAGAATGATGGCTTAGACCTATTGGATATGGTACAATAGCTGACCAAATTCCCCTCCTCGACAATCTGGATATCAACACATGAAGAAAAAATTGATTATTCCCATGCCCAGAGCATCCAGTATGTAGTCAAACATCTTGCCACCTGAGCTACTGATAGTATAATGTGGACTTTAAATAACAGTGAAAAAAAAAAGTCAGACAAAGAGTTAGGAACCTAATTAAAATCACTCTAGAAATATATCACTAATAACTTACATCGGCCCCATCATCTATATTCAGTAAAAAAAAAGGGGGGGCTTTACTTTTTCTTCCTTTCACTACTACCAATTTTTAAAAAAAAATTGGGATTGTACCGTTTGTGGACATTCTCACAGTAAACACACACTTTTTTCTCGGTTCCAATCCAATGTCCTTCGCACACACAATCAGGTGGGTATGCAAACACTTCGATCAGCACTCTCCATTCACACGGCCCTGTCTAGCAAGACAGTCGTTAAAATATGTAGTCTGGGCCAGCCATATCAATAGCCCAACGGAACTTATCCCTCTGAGTTTTGTTGTAGATCTTTTCAATTGGAACTTCGTGTTTCTTGCACCTGTAAGGTCATTGTACATGAGATTAAGACTGTGCAAGACATTGGTCTAGGACCAGAATAGAAAGGATATTCCAAGGTTTGTTATGGTGACACAAGGAAATCAGAAAAAAAAGTAGATAATATAAAATGTAGAAAATTAAGAATAATACTTAATAAACAAAGAAGGAAAATTACAATAGGATATTCATTGAGGTTAACAATATGGAAAGTTATAGCCAAGGAATTTTTTTTATTTAAAATGTTATGGGAATTCATAAAAGAAAAAAAAAAGACAAAGTATCATCCCAAAAACGGAACATTTGAGCATCCCAAGAAAACTTTTGGGACAGTGGGACATTTTCCAAAAAAAAAGACTGTCCTGGGAAAAACGGACACCCTAATTAAACATCAAAATAAATTATATCTGAAGAGAAAAATTTTCGCCTAGACCGGGACTCGAACCCGGGACCCTTGGCTTTCCGGGCCAAGTGCTCTACCAACTGAGCTACCGAGGCGAGTTACGATCTAGATGCAAATTTTTCTCTTATGTACGTTGTATTTCCCTCGCGCCAAATGCTTGAAACCATAGCTTCTATCTTTGCAAATGGCGGCTTCTTAGTTAAGAAGACATTTATTGGGAATTTAACACTACTTTATAGCCAGTAGGGCTTCTATTGACGATTTTATTATTAATTTAACACTTCTCATAGAAGGATAAATTATATTTGAAGAGAAAAATTTTCGCCTAGACCGGGACTCGAACCCGGGACCCTTGGCTTTCCAGGCCAAGTGCTCTACCAACTGAGCTACCGAGGCGAGTTACGATCTAGACGCAAATTTTTCTCTTATGTACGTTGTATTTCCCTCGCGCCAAATGCTTGAAACCATAGCTTCTATCTTTGCAAATGGCGGCTTCTTAGTTAAGAAGACATTTATTGGATCTAGGCGAAAATTTTTCTCTTCAAATATAATTTATCCTTCTATGAGAAGTGTTAAATTAATAATAAAATCGTCAATAGAAGCCCTACTGGCTATAAAGTAGTGTTAAATTCCCAATAAATGTCTTCTTAACTAAGAAGCTGCCATTTGCAAAGATAGAAGCTATGGTTTCAAGCATTTGGCGCGAGGGAATTACAACGTACATAAGAGAAAAATTTGCGTCTAGATCGTAACTCGCCTCGGTAGCTCACTTGGCCCGAGAGCCACTTGGCCCGGAAAACCAAGGTCCCGGTCTAGGCGAAAATTTTTCTCTTCAAATATAATTTATCCTTCTATGAGAAGTGTTAAATTAATAATAAAATCGTCAATAGAAGCCCTACTGGCTATAAAGTAGTGTTAAATTCCCAATAAATGTCTTCTTAACTAAGAAGCCGCCATTTGCAAAGATAGAAGCTATGGTTTCAAGCATTTGGCGTGAGGGAAATACAACGTACATAAGAGAAAAATTTGCGTCTAGATCGTAACTCGCCTCGGTAGCTCAGTTGGTAGAGCACTTGGCCCGGAAAGCCAAGGGTCCCGGGTTCGAGTCCCGGTCTAGGCGAAAATTTTTCTCTTCAAATATAATTTATCCTTCTATGAGAAGTGTTAAATTAATAATAAAATCGTCAATCAAAATAAATGTTTTATTTTGCCAATTCCCTGGTAAAAGGATATGCAAAACCTCAACATGGATTCCACATTACAGATTTATTGTAAAGTAAAAAGTAAACCCTTTACTCATGTCTGACACAGTACCAGGTTGAGGGATGAGATGAGGGCCCAATTATTGAACATCTATGATATATGAGGATCAGGTCTATTGAACCATCACAAATGCAGATGAAATGAAACAGATCACATCATGATATAAGTTTGGAAAAATTATGGGATGACTTTTTTGTAGGCAAAAACCTACCCTGGTAAAAATTTGTCCAACTCAAATCCCACATGGACCTAGAAGTATAGGGTGGGTGATTAACCCACCAGCACCACAGAACCAGCTGCTTTATTGTATGTAAAAAGAAATAAAAATGAGTCAAATTTGTTGGCCCTTTTATGCCAGGTTTGAAATGTGATGTAACAGACTGGATGATAACATTCCACTAATTAAAATTTTTTTTGTAAGCCCATGTTTTCCCTTTACAGCGATTTAGGCGCTCTCCCCTACAGGGAAGAATTTGAACCATACTAATTTAGTTACACTTGATTTCATATAGATGTCATTTTGAGTGGTCCGTGGTCAGCGTTCCGCCTCATACTGACATCTAGGACACCAAGGTAGTACTAGGATGGGAAAATTCGATAAATTTTGCTTAGGGGCCTTTTCATTCAGGCTTAAGAATTTTTTACGAGCCTGAAAATCTTCAGACTCGGGACCCACGGCTTAAAGTTCCTCCCGGAGGACTTGTTCCTTGGATTTTTCCGTCCTAAAATAATTATTATACAATTTCTTTAATAAGTAGTAAGTGTAATCAATTGAGATATAAATACAATAACGTATTGTATTAAACATCTAAGATTAGTTTAAAAAAATCATTAGGAAGTAACATTATGAGGTTTAATTTAATATTCAGTTTGTATTCTTTTAACATTCTTACCTCATATGCTCACTCTGACATATGTTTCAGGGCTGTTGCCCCATCTTCAGTGTTGCACAAAATGGTTTTTTTCTTTTTTTCAAGTTGCCTGCCCTGGATTACCAAGTTCTTTGGAACACAGATCCAGAGCCAACAACTTGAAGAAAAGAAAAACCAGTTTGTGCAACGCTGAAGATGGGGCAACAGCCCTGAAACATATATCTGACCAAACAAGCATGAGGTAAGAATGTTAAAAAAATACAAACTTAATATCTAAAAAAAAAGTTTGCTTTATTATAGTGATTAAGTTTGCAAATGGAAAAATCACTAGAATCTTAAGAATATGATTTCAGAAAAAAATTAGCCGACACTTGGAACCAGTTAAAATGGTTAACCCTATACTCTCGAGAAGTACCAATAAAATCCCAACAAAAGAGGTTCAAATAGGCTCCTTAGCCCGCAATCCCGCATATAGATCCTTGATAAACTTTAAACCGAGATCTAATAACCATCACTTCCTCAATATTAATGGGGCACATAGGTGATAGAAGACAGATTTAATAATATTAGGGCATTCAATAAGTAATGGCAACACTATTTTGAAAAGAAAAATTAATGCTTGAACCAGGACTTGGACCCTGGACCTCTCATTCTACGCACGAGTATTACACCATTTAAGTTATGATACAAACATTAACATTTATTTTCTCTTATACAATTCTCAAATCGTCCGAAGGCAGATACATGACGCTACCAATATTTGTTTTGAAAATAATATTGTTCAGCATTGGAAAGTATTAAATTTAAATATTACATCAAAATATTAAGTTTTACTAGAAGAAATTTGTAAAGAAATTAAATTTAGAAAACAAAAATGGATTGGTCATGTGTTAAGATGGCATTTGATTGGAACCCCCAAGGATTGAGAAGGCGAAGAGGAAGACCTACGGCAACATGAAGTAATACCATCAGGGATGAGTTGGAATGAAATTAAGGCATTGGCAAACAAGAGTTCGTTGGCGAGCTTTTATCAAAGCCCTATGTTTCCCAGTGGAATGATCAGGACTATTATTTAAGCTTTACTGCTTAAAGGTAGTGTAAAATTGTCATTAAAAATACTTCTTTAATAGATGCTGGCCATTGGCTATTGGTAGCATCATCTATCTGCCTTCGGACAATTTCAGAATTGTATAAGAGGAAAGAAATGTTAACGTTTGTATCATATTAATACAATAAATTTGGAAATTTTTACAATATGAGGTTTTCTTAATAATAATCAAATGGCTCTGATTAACAAATTCAGTCTGGGTAATCTTCTGTTAACTAATAAAAAAGTTACCCCAGACACTAAAAAATCTGAAATTTATCAAATTAATTGCAAAGATTGCAATAAAGTACATATAGGGAAAACAAAAAGGAATTTAGACACTCGCAAAAAAGAACACTTTAGAAACATAAAAAATGGTGAAATTGAAAAATCAGCTATAGTGGCACATAGTTTATTAGAGAATCATAGAATTGAAAAAGAAGCAAAACTTTTGAAACATCTAAACTTTTTTTTTATTTAACTTTTATAGGAATTAATCACTATGAGGTCTAATTTATGGTGAAATTAAATCTTTCTTACATTTAATTTCACCATCTATCTAAACCTTTGGAATTAACAGTTTGGGAAAAGATGTACATTCAAAAAACCACACTAGAACCATGAACTTCGAGGTTCCAGACGAACCAAGTTTGATTACAAAGTTCTTCAAAAGTACACCAGATGGCAGTTTAGAAAATTACGAGCATAATAAAAAATTGGGAACGATGTACTTCCCGATACTGCAGTTCTGTGTTAAAAAACATTGATGTATGAGGTAAGAAGAATTCACATTTCATTTGATTCTTGTTTGTATCATAGCTTGAATGTTGTAATGGATTGTATAGAACGAGAGGTCCAGGGCTCAAGTGTTAATTTAAAAAAAATAATATTGTCCAGTATTGGAAAGTATTAAATTTAAAATATTACATCAAAATATTAAGTTTTACTGCTTAAAAAGGGGTAATGTAGAATTCTCATTAAAAATACTTTAATAGAAGACGGCCATTGGCTATTGGTGACGTCGTCTATCTGCCTTCGGACGATTTGAGAATTGTATAAGAGGAAAGAAATGATATTTGTATCGTTGCTTGAATGGTGTAATGGATTGCATACTCGTGCATAGAACGAAAGGTCCGGGATTTCTAAATAAAATTGTCCAGTATTGGGAAGTATTAAATTTAAAATATTACATAAAAAAAAAGGCAACTGTTACAAATTAGCAATCCTAGTGGTGGTGAAATTAAATGTTTCTTACCTCTCCTCATATAAATTGTCTAAGTAGATCGCAATTTCGAGACCACAACGGTCTCATCTTCAACACTTTCCTGGATCGACATAACATCAGTTGCCAGGAAAGTGCTGAAGATGAGACCGTTGTGGTCTCGAAATCGCGATCTACTTAGAAAATTTATATGAGGAGAGGTAAGAAACATTTAATTTCACCATAAATTAAACTTCATAGTGATTAATGCCTATAAAAGTTAAATCCTAGTGGTGTCCATTGTAATCAAGTGTATGTTGTTGAACATAATCTGTTGCATAAATCAGTAATACTGAAAGTCTCAAAATAACAATATTTTGTGAACACATTTACTTTTTCTAACATTTAGTAATGTAATACTACCCTAAAAAGATGTTCAGTAGATTTTGTTTAGAAGGTGGAATTGGGAAGTACTCAAACATTCACCAAATTCACCAGAAAGGAGCCCTTGGGACTATAACTTATTATATAAGTTATTAAATTATAATCAAGAGTTGATATTCAGAAAGCTCTAGATCAATCAGATGAGAAAGAGATATCCAGAAATGGTGTTGCAGATGGAATGTTCAGTCTTCCAAGGATTTATCAACACATAGTTGACTTGACAAGAAACTATAAATGAAGTTCATTATATCAAAAGTAACCGTAATACATTTTTGTGATGTTAATACACACTTAGAATTAAGGAATATAAATATAAATACACAGCTTACCAGGCTACAGATATCCTAGGATCCAAGTAGTTCAATTTGGAGGTTCCAAGAGCAATCTCCTTGTTTTCTTCCTTGTCTGTTGCTTGAAGTTCCAACTTAGCTAACTGCTCACGCAATCGCTCCAACCCTTTCTTCCGTTTCTCCATATCACTGTAATGAAAGTCACATAAAAGAATGGACAATTGAAGATAAATACAAAAAAAATCAAGAAATTGTTTGGAAATGATGGAAGAAGAAATATGAAATGACCAAGGTTTGATGCTTTTACTGTTGAAGGCAAACTCGCGACCTGTCTAAAATGCAACATTGAAAGTTTTCCAAATTACTTGGTTTTTTCCAATTAAAACTCCTTTCCTGATAATTCTTCTTCTTCTTCTTCCTAATGCAGTATTGGGTGATGATGCCCGTTCTGCAACTACAAAAACCTGATAATACTAAATATGACAATTGCAGTTAATTTTGTACATGTTGCATGCTTGCCACTAGCATTCAAACAATTCAACATCCTTACCAACATCGGACTAGAATATAATAAATTATCAATACTCGTAATTCATCTTACTGAAGTATGAAGTGCAGTTATTGCACAGATACAAACAAACAGACAGGCAATTTCCTATTTTTGCAGCAGTGAATCTAATGAAGGCAGAAGTTTGCTCCTATCACCATATTATGAATATGAAATCTCTGTTAAACAAGATGGCAAATTATCTTCTTGGGAAAAGATCAACACTGGAGTAAGACAGGGATGTGGACTTTCACCGGTGCTTTTCATTATATACATGAATAAATTAATAAATGAATGGAGGAAAACACAACGAGGATATATACCCATCAATAGGAACCTCAAACTCGATGCTATTCTTTTTGCAGACGATTTAGCTCTTCTAGCACTTTCCGAAAATGATTTGCAACGATCAATTTATAATTTACAAAAAATAGGTGCCAAATTTAATATGGAAATATCAATTAACAAAACTAAAATTATGGCATTTCATGGGAAGGACCCCATACAAAGTAAAATCTGTCTCCAGAATAAAATTTTAGAGAGATCTAATCAATTTAAATATCTTGGATATTATCTCTCTATCTGGGATGAAAAGGATATCCCTGAAAAAGTTACTAGTTATAATAAAAGTTTAGGAATTATTAATCAAGTTATGAAACCATCTCTTGTACAAAAAAACACCAGATTACGTTTATATAAAACTTTGGCTAGACCAGTGTTGACCTATGGTAGTGAAGCATGGACACTAAAAAAACAACATGAAAGCAGAATAACGGCTTGTGAAATGAGATTCATGCGCAGAACAGCGGGTTACACCAGATGGGATCGGAAAAGGAACACCGATATCTTAAAAGAATTGAAGACTACGCCAATTTTGGAATATATTAAACAGTACCAACTAAATTGGAAACACCATCTTGAAAGAATGAGTTCAAATCGGATCCCCAAAGCTGTTTATAATTATATACCAAGAGGACGAAGTTCACTGGGCCGTCCTATGAAACGCTGGAGGGAAAATTTTCTATAGGATCGTAACAGGCCTTGGCCTAATACTTGGAAGGAAGAAGAAGATTTTATTATAGAGCTTTATATAAAGTATCACTATGGGGTAAATTTTAAATTTACAATAAAGTAATATTTAATTTTAGGAAGTTATATTCTGAGGTTATTTTAATTATATTATTTTTAGTCTGAACATCTTCCCTCAATTAAGTTCTGTATACAGGAAATACCACCATGAGGTTTTTTAATATTGTTTATTTATTATTTCACTCACCTCATACTTAATTCATAGCAGACCCAGGGTTTCTTCACATCATTTGTAACAATCTCAATGCTGTGTCACGTTCACAACTGACGCCCAAAGGCCTTCTATCCTGCAGACTGACCTCCGTGCCATCTGGTGGCCGACCGAAGAATTTCCAAATCAGTCCTCTCTCCTTATAACCGGGTATTTCAAAATTCATAGTTGTATTTTCATTCTTGCATATGTAAATTTTTTCCCAAATTGTGAGTTCCTTCGGTTTTTCCAATTGTTTAAGTAATTTTGTTTTGGTTTCTATTCTGTTTTTCTGACCAGGCATGTGCAGCTTTTGCAGTTTTTTCGGTTTCTCCATTTTTAACATTTCTGAGGTGTTCTTTTAATCTTGTATTTAGATTTCTTTTTGTTTTTCCTATGTATATCTTTTCACAATCTTTACAATTAATTTGATAAATTCCCGATTTTTTGCAGTCTTCAATCTTTTCATTTTTGTTGGTTTTTATTAAATTACCTAAGTTGTAATCATTTTTCGGTGCTAATTTAATGTTGAATTTGTTGAAAATTTCTTGAAACTTGTCAAAATACTAATAAAGGATGGTATGTGAACTTCTTGAATTTTTTGCATATATTTTTATCTGTCTGAAGAGTAATTTCATTAATGATTTTTTGTTCTTTGAATTTATTTATTTTCTTGTGTACCATCTTCTCTTGAAAAACCATTATCTTTCGCAATTTTTATGATGTCTTCTTTCTATTTATTGTAATTTTCTTTGCTCATGGGGACATTCACAAGTCTGTGTGTTAAACTATTAAATACTGCCTGTTTGTGTGAAAAATGGTTAAATCCAGTAGCTTTTATATAATTGTCGATGTGAGTTTCTTTTCTGTAGATTCCAAATTCTATCTTCTTTTTTTCCTCATTCCTAATCAATTTAAGGTCTAAAAATGGCATTTCATGATTATTTTCTATTTCCATTGTAAATTTGATTGTTTTATTTTGAATATTTAACAGTTTAATGGCATCTTCTAATTGTTTCTGTTTTACTATTGCTATGATATCATCTACATATCTTCTCCAAAATTTAAACATCAAAGGATGTTCTTCGGTTACATGACATTCAAAGTTCCCCATAAACATGTTTGCTAAGAATGGTGATAATGGATTTCCCATTGCAAGTCCTGATTTTTGTCTAAAGTATTTTCCTCCAAAGGTGAAGAACATTTGATATAAGCATAATTTTGTTAGTTTTATATATTCTTTAACGCTATCATCATCTAATTTGTTTTCTTTCAACCATTTTTCTAAAATTTTCAAAGTAGTGTCAGTCGGGATGTTTGTGAACAATGAAGTAATGTCAAATGAGACCAATCTTTCTGAAGGTTCTATTTCTACATTTTCTAATTTTTCAACTAATTGGTAAGAATTTTCTACTGCTAAATTTTCAAATTTTTCCATACCATTAAATTTATTGCTAAGCCATTTTGATATGTTATATGTCGGTGAGTTGATATTGTTGATGATAGGTCTCATTTTCTTTCCGTCTTTGTGGATTTTAGGAAGACCATGAATGTTGGGGTTTCAGGGATTTGGTATTTTTAATTTAAACTTTTCCTTTTGTGTCATAATTTTTTTAATTGATTTTAGGCTGGTTTCAACTTCCTTAATTGTTTTTGCGAGAGGATTTGTTTTAATTTCTTCATATTCTTCTCCCTTTAATAAATTCTCCATCCTATCATTATAATCTTCTTTATCCAAAATTACCAAATTATTCCCTTTGTCTAACTTTGAAAAAACAAAATTTTTATTATATTTAATTAATGTTGGGAAGTAAACATTATGAGGTATAATCATTAAAAATCATTGGAGAACATATTGTTTAAATAACTCACCTCATAGGATTCATGCTTCCATGATATCGCGATTTCAAACATAATCATGTTCATCGTCAGCCAGTCGGAGTTATGGCTGACGATGAACATGATTATGTTTGAAATCGCGATATCATGGAAGCATGAATCCTATGAGGTGAGTTATTTAAACAATATGTTCTCCGATGATTTTTAAAATTTTTATTGTTAATGTTTCTTACTTTCTTCATATTTGTTTTGCATATGTTTTCTATTTTTGTGTTTTTAATTTTTTCAATAACTTCCCCACATTCTTATCTGATTATTGTGGGGAAGCTATTGAAAAAATTAAAAACGCAAAAATAGAAAACATATGCAAAACAAATATGAAGAAAGTAAGAAACATTAACAATAAAAATGTTATACTTAATTAATGTTGGGAAGTAAACATTATGAGGTATAATCATTAAAATTCATCAGAGAACATATTGTTTAAACAACTCACCTCATAGGATTCATGCTTCCATGATATCGCGATTTCAAACATAATCATGTTCATCGTCAGCCATAACTCCTACTGATGAAATTCTTCGGCCGTCAACTATTCTATTGTCGCCATCTTCAGTGCTGCCATCTATGGTTGAATTTATGAACTTCGAAATCAATGTAATTTTGTTAGGGATATCAAAATTCATTGATCTATTTTTGTTTTTCTGAATGTACATTTTTTCCCAAACTGTCAATTCCAAAGGTTTCTCTACTTGTTTTAAAAGTTTAGCTTCTCTTCTAATTTTATGATGTTCTAATAAACTATGTGCAGCAATTGCAGATTTTTCAATTTCACAATTTTTAATATTTCTGAAATGTTCTTTTGTCCGAATTTCCAAATTCCTTTTTGTTTTTCCTATATAAACTTTATTGCAATCTTCACAATTTATTTGATAAATTCCAGATTTCTTACTGTCTGGAACATTGACTTTTTTATTGGTACTTAGAAGATTACCCAGACTAAATTTATTTATTGGTGCCAAAGAAATGTTGTATTTGTCAAAATTTTTTTGAAATTTCCTATGCATTTCAGGATGGTAAAAATTTTTGACAAATACAACATTTCTTTGGCACCAATAAATAAATTTAGTCTGGGTAATCTTCTAAGTACCAATAAAAAAGTCAATGTTCCAGACAGTAAAAAATCTGGAGATTATCAAATAAATTGTGAAGATTGCAATAAAGTTTATATAGGAAAAACAAAAAGGAATTTAGAAATTCGGACAAAAGAACATTTCAGAAATATTAAAAATTGTGAAATTGAAAAATCTGCAATTGCTGCACATAGTTTATTAGAACATCATAAAATTGGAAGAGAAGCTAAACTTTTAAAACAAGTAGAGAAACCTTTGGAATTGACAGTTTGGGAAAAAATATACATTCAGAAAAAACAAAAATAGATCAATGAATTTTGATATCCCTAACAAAATTACATTGATTTCGAAGTTCATAAATTCAACCATAGATGGCAGCACTGAAGATGGCGACAATAGAATAGTTGACGGCCGAAGAATTTCATCAGTCGGAGTTATGGCTGACGATGAACATGATTATGTTTGAAATCGCGATATCATGGAAGCATGAATCATATGAGGTGAGTTGTTTAAACAATATGTTCTCCGGAGAATTTTAATAAAAATGTTGTTTTTTCAAAGTCAGACAAAGGGAATAATTTGGTAATTTTGGATAAAGAAGATTATAATGATAGGATGGAGAATTTATTAAGGGGAGAAGAATATGAAGAAATTAAAACAAATCCTCTCGCAAAAACAATTAAGGAAGTTGAAACCAGCCTAAAATCAATTAAAAAAATTATGACACAAAAGGAGAAGTTTAAATTAAAAATACCAAATCCCTGAAACCCCAACATTCATGGTCTTCCTAAAATCCACAAAGACGGAAAGAAAATGAGACCTATCATCAACAATATCAACTCACCGACATATAACATATCAAAATGGCTTAGCAATAAATTTAAAGGTATGGAAAAATTTGAAAATTTAGCAGTAGAAAATTCTTACCGATTAGTTGAAAAATTAGAAAATGTAGAAATAGAACCTTCAGAAAGATTGGTCTCATTTGACGTTACTTCATTGTTCACAAACATCCCGACTGACACTACTTTGAAAATTTTAGAAAAATGGTTGAAAGAAAACAAATTAGATGATGATAGCGTTAAAGAATACATGAAACTAACAAAATTATGCTTAAATCAAATGTTCTTCACCTTTAGAGGAAAATACTTTAGACAAAAATCAGGACTTGCAATGGGAAATCCATTATCACCATTTTTAGCAAACATGTTTATGGGGAACTTTGAATGTCATGTAACCAAAGAACATCCTTTGATGTTTAAATTTTGGAGAAGATATGTAGATGATATAGCAACAGTAAAACAGAAACAATTAGAAGATGCCATTAAACTGTTAAATATTCAAAATAAAACAATCAAATTTACAAAGGAAATAGAAAATAATCATGAAATACCATTTTTAGACCTTAAATTGATTAGGAATGAGGAAAAAAAGAAAATAGAATTTGGAATCTACAGAAAAGAAACTCACATCGACAATTATATAAAAGCTACTGGATTTAACCATTTTTCACACAAACAGGCAGTATTTAATAGTTTAACACACAGACTTGTGAATGTCCCCACGAGCAAAGAAAATTACAATAAATAGAAAGAACACATCATAAAAATTGCGAAAGATAATGGTTTTCAAGAGAAGATGATACACAAGAAAATAAATAAATTCAAAGAACAAAAAATCATTAATGAAATTACTCTTCAGACAGATAAAAATATAGGCAAAAAATTCAAGAAGTTCACATACCATCCTTTAGTATTTGACAAGTTTCAAAAAATTTTCAACAAATTCAACATTAAATTAGCACCGAAAAATGATTACAGCTTAGTAATTTAATAAAAACCAACAAAAATGAAAAGATTAAAGACTGCAAAAAATCGGGAATTTATCAAATTAATTGTAAAGATTGTGAAAAGATATACATAGGAAAAACAAAAAGGAATCTAAATACAAGATTAAAAGAACACCTCAGAAATGTTAAAAATGGAGAAACCGAAAAATCTGCAATAGCTGCACATGCCTGGTCAGAAAAACATAGAATAGAAACCAAAACAAAATTATATTATTTTTAGTCTGGACATCTTACCTCAATATTAATGTTGATTTGTTCTTGGACATGTTTCAAAACAATTCTGTTTTATCGTCAGCTTTCCCAGACTGGTTTTATTTATGTTGCATTATGTTACACAACCCGGATGTCGATGTCAGCCCCATCCCATGTTTGGCCAAAGAACCTCCAAACAAGGTCACCCTCCATCGGAATATCAAAATTCATAACTCTGTTTCTGTTCTTCTGAATATAAATGTTTCCCCAAATAGTCAGCTCTTTTGTATTTTCTAACTGTTTTAATAATTTAGTGTCTGAATTTATATTATGTTTTTCAGACCAAACATGAGCAGCAACTGCAGATTTTTCAATTTTTCCATTTTTAATATTTCTTATGTGTTCTTTGGTTCTAATTTTTAGGTTTCTTTTTGTTTTCCCTATATATATCTTTTCACAACCAATACATTCAATTTGATATATTCCTGACTTTTTATTTTTATCAGTTTTTTCATTTTTGTTGGTTTTTATTAGTTTATTTAAACTGTAGTTATTTTTTGGTGCTAATTTAATATTAAACTTCTCAAATATATTTTGAAATTTATTATGTACCCAAGGGTGATATGTGAATTTCCTATATTTTTTCATAGGTGGGTCTTCTTTTTCAAGATTACTCTGTTTATCATTTTTTGTTTTTTATACTTTTCTATCCTTTTATGTACCATTTTTTCATCAAACCCATTTTCTCTTGCTACTTTGATTATGTGTTTTTTCTCATGTTTGAAATCTTCTTCGTTTAAGGGTAAGTTTACCAATCTATGAGTTAAACTATTAAATGCTGCTAATTTATGTCCAATTGGATTGAACCCTGTTGATTTTATAAAATTTTCCGTATGAGTTTCTTTCCTATGAATCCCGAATTCAATTTTTCTTTTTTCTTCGTTTCTGACCAATTTAAGATCCAAAAAAGGTATTTGTTTATTGTCTTCTATTTCTTTGGTGAATTTAATGTTTGTACTCTGTAAATTTAATAGTTTTAGGGAATCTTCTACATGTTTTTCTTTAACAATACAAATTATATCATTAACATATCTACTCCAAAATTTAAACATTGTGGGATGTGCTTTAGTGATTTTACATTCAAAATCGCTCATAAATAAATTTGCCAGGAAAGGTGATAATGGGTTTCCCATTGAGAGCCCTGATTTTTGTCTATAGAAACTCCCATTGAATGTAAAAAGCATTTGGTCAATGCATAACTTAGTTAATTTCAAATAATCTTCTTTGATCTCTCTGTGTATGTTGTTTTTTTCTTAACCAATTGTTCAATATCTCCAAAGTTTTTTGTTTCGGTACATTTGTGAATAGTGAAACTACATCAAACGAAACCAACCTATCTGTGGGTTCAATTTCCACTTTTTATAATTTTTTAACTAATTCCAATGAATTTCAATCTGCAGACTTTCAAAATTATTAATTCTTTTAAATTGATTATTCAGCCATTTCGAAATTTTGTAAGTTGGTGAGCCAATATTGCTAATTATTGGCCTCATTTTGTTTCCAGGTTTGTGAATTTTTGGAAGTCCATGTATATTAGGGTTTCTTGGGTTGCTTACTTATAATTGAAATTTTTCTTTCTTGGATAGAATTTTAACATTTTTAAAACAGTTTTCCACTTTTTTTTATGGTTTTTGATAGGGGGCCATTCTTAATTTTTTCATACTCTTTTTCTTTCAAAAGTTCTTCCATTCTATTTTGATAATCTTCTTGGTCCAGTATTATAATTTGGTTACCCTTATCTGATTTTGTATATACAACATTTTTGTTATTTATTTCTTTGAGTGTTTTTAAATTTTCCTTACAAACTGGGTTTTTATTTGTATTCTTTATTTTATTCAATATTTCTTCACATTTTTTTCTGATGATTATTTTTTCTTCTGTAACTAACCCTTCTATTGAATTTTCAATGTCCACTATGTATTCTTCTATTCTATTGGAATAATCTATTGCTGTTTTTAGACCGTTTTCTAACAATTTTGTCTCTTTTAGGTTAAAGGTTGCCTTTGAAAAATTTGTAACATAATTTCTGGTGGATTCTGATTTTTCTTCATTTCTGGTTTTATTCTGATGTTTGATTTTATTTGATGTATTCTTCTTTTCCTTTTGATTTAGTGAACAAATTATTTATCTTTGTCTTTTGTTTCTCAATTTTCTTTTTCATGGTTATGTTCAAAAAAGTGAAAAATTTATTTTCTAGGTTTTCCCACATGTTTCCTAATATTTTAGATAATTTGATATGTAACAAATAATATTTATCCTTCAATTGATGCCATAATGTTCTACCAATGAATTATCCAGACACTTCTTCCTATAAAAGCACAAACTCATCTCTTTAACCTCTTTCTTGATTCCTTCTTTACTCCAGAGCAGTGAACCATCATTCTTTGTAAATCAAGAAGGTATTGATAGGATTTGACACAGCTAAAACTTTTAAATTCAGTAATTGAGTCAGTTAAATGTTTTTTTCATCCCACCTCATAAAGTTCCACATTTCCATGACACTGGTTCCAAAGGCCTTTGCCTCCATCATCAGTAAAACTGTTGAAATTTGCTGTTACAGCTAAAGCTGTTTATATAAATTGGGATCTGATTCCCAGTTCAGGCATACATTTTTCTTACATAAAACTTATTATGGGAAATAACATTACGAGGCTTTCAAGTTAATAAATAAAATAGGTCATAATCATCGCACATCATAAGTAAATTAGTTGTAAAGATTGCAATTAAGTATATGTAGGAAAAACAAAAAGGAATTTGGACTTCACTCTAAAGAACAATTTAGAAATATAAAAAATGGTGAAATTGAGAATTGACAGTTTAGGAAAAGATATACATTCAGAAGAACAAATTTAGATCCATGAATTTTGAGATTCGCAGTGAATAAGATTTGATCTCAAAATTCATCAAATCAACACTAGATGACAATTTAGAAGATGAAGGTGAAAACAAAAATTCAATGGTCATAAAGATGGCTGAAGATAGGAACAACTGTTCCAGAAGCCATGGTCCTGTGCTTTGAACATTAGAGTGTATGAGTGTACGACCTAATTATATTATTTTTATTCAAAGTTAAAAATGGGAAACACATTATGAGGTTCTTAATTATTATTTTTAGTCTGAACATCTTACCTTAATATTAATGTTGATTGAATGTGTCACATTCAGTACCGTAAACCAGTTAAGGCATTTAAAGAGACTATCGTGTATGCGGCCGTCGGTCAGTTAACGGGTGCAAACAAACTACGTTTATATTCGGCGCCTAAATATTGTGTTGGCTTAGTATGTCTTGGAGATCATAGATGGCATGTAAATGTACATTTTCTATTCCCGTTTGACATGTTTATCCTTGGTGAATCCCCTTTTATTTTTAAAACAAACAACACATGGAATTCGTTCATCCAAACTTGACTACAGGCTACAATGAAGTCGTAAATGTTTCTCGTTATCGCGCTGTTGTTTGTGCGTGAGTGAAACCATGGCGAAAGAAAAATATCTCACTGAACAAGAATTAGTGAATATTTTGTATAATGATGATTCAGATGATGAACTGATTCCTGAATTAGAAGATTCACAAAGTGAAAGTGAAGATGAACTTCCACTTCCTGAAATTGATACGCCGATACCATATGGTGTCAATTACCCAAGTTATTTCACCATGAAATCCTACTAGGATATCTCCTTTAAGTATGTACAAAATTTGAATTTTCTAGGACTAATAGTTTGTGAATAATGGTCCATTTTCTGAAGTGCCACAAAAAGGGTAGCTGGGGTATTTAAATGGCTGGCCTGTGGGTTTAAATGCCCTGCTCAGTGCCTGACACTAAATGTGTTAATATTGAGGTAAGATGTTCAGACTAAAAATAATATAATTAAAATAACCTCAAAATATAACTTCCTAAAATTAAATATTAATTACGACCTAATTTAATAATGAATGGAGAACATATTTTAATCGACTCACCTCATACATTTTCAAACTTCTTTGATACCGACGGTTTCAGACAATATCATGTCCTTCATCAGTCATGGCGTCCATTGATGAAATTCCGTGATTGTTGATTTCTTTAGTGACATCACCTCTTGTGCTGCCATCTTTCGTTGGGATTATAAACTTTGTAATTAAATTTTTATCCACCGGAATATCGAAATTCATAGATCGATATTTATTCTTCTGAATGAATATCATTTTCCAAATTGTCAATTCCAACGGTTTATCCAACTGTTTTAAAAGTTTCACTTCTTTTCAATTTTATGATGTTCTAGTAAACTATGTGCAGCAATTGCTGATTTTTCAATTTCACAATTTTTAATATTTCTAAAATGTTCTTTAGTGCATGTTTCTAAATTCCTTTTTGTTTTTCCTATGTATACTTTGCTACAATCATTACAATTAATTTGATAAATTCCAGATTTCTTACTATCTGGGATGTTGATTTTTTTATTTGTATTTAAAAGTTTTTCCAGGCTAAATTTATTTATTGGTGCCATTTTAAAAAAGATAAACAACAAAAATATAATAATTAAATGAATCGTGATTTTTTCTTGAAATGAACAACAGCAAAAAATTGAATTTAACATTTACAGAAAAGACACACATACTGACAACTACATAAAATCTTCAGGTTTTAATCATTTGACACACAAACATGCAATTTTCAATAGTCTATTACACAGATTGTTAAATATTCCACTTAATGTAGAAAATTTTGACAAGGAATATAATCATATTGTTCATGTTGCTAAAATAAATGGTTTCGATGAAGACATTATAAAGAATAAATTAAAGAAATTCAAACAACAAAAAAGGTTACAGGAATACACCACCTTACATCATGGTCCCAAGAAAGATGTAAAATTCAAGAAATTCACTTACCATCCTGAAGTTCATAATAAGTTTCAAAAAATTTTCAGAAATGTTAATATAACATTAGCTCCAATTAACAAATTCAGCCTGGGTAATCTGCTGTTAACTAATAATAAATGTAATACCCCAGACAACAAAAAATCTGGGATTTATCAAATTGATTGCAAAGATTGCAACAAGATATATATAGGAAAAACAAAAAGGAACTTGGAAACTCGTAAAAAAGAGCACTCCAGAAACATGAAGAATGGAGAAATTGAAAAATCAGCTATAGCAGCACATAGTTTATTAGAGCATCATAGGATTGAAAAAGAAGCAAAACTTTTAAAACATCTATCTAAACCTTTGGATTTAACAGTTTGGGAAAAAATATATATTCAAAAAAACCATACTAGAATTATGAACTTTGAGATTCCGGAAAAACCAAGCTTGATTACAAAGTTCTTCAAAAATACAACAGATAGCAGTTTAGGAAATGATTAATTCAAAATAACACCAGATGGCAGTTTGAAGAGGAATTCCTTAAAAAGAACACCAGATGGCAGTCTAGATAATTACCGGCAAAAAGGAGAAAAAATTGACAGTCGTGAAAACAGCTGACGATGACGACAAAGTGTCGCCGATACTGCAGTGCTGTGTTTAAAGAAACATAGATGTATGAAGTAAGAAAAAATCACGATTCATTTAATTATTATTAATTGAACCTCATAATGTTAAAAATTCCCAAATTTAATATATAAACAAAAATATAATATTTTCTAAAGCTGATAAGGGGAATAAAATAGTAATTTTAGAAAAATCTGAATATATCAAGAGGATGGAAAATCTTTTGGAATCAAAAGAATATTTGGAACTAAAAAAGGATCCCCTACCAAAAACTATAAAAACTTTAAAAGAAATTAAGCATACAATTTCTGATACAGAAAAATGTAAATTGAAAGTCCCAAATTCTTCTAATCCTCGAATGTATGGTCTCCCCAAAATTCATAAAATGAGACTGATAATTAATAATATAGGGTCCCCGTCTTAATATTTATCAAAATGGTTAGTACAGAAATTTAAAAGTTTTCCAGAATTTGAAAATAAAAGTATTGAAAATTCTTTACAACTAATTGATGAATTGAATAACATTAGAGTGGTTCATAATGATAGATTTGTGTCTTTCGATGTTGTTTCATTGTTTCCAAATGTTCCAATAGGAAAAATGGTTGAGTTCTTTGGATTTAAATAAAGAAGTAATAGAAGAATACATTAAGCTTACAAAATGTTGTATTCAAAATTCCTATTTTACTTTTAACGGTAAATTTTACAAACAAGTTTCAGGAAATCCTCTTTCACCTTTTTTGGCTAATTTATATATGAGTTACTTCGAGTGCCATATCACCAAGGCTTACCCATGGATTTTCAAGAGTTGGTACAGATATGTTGATATTTTTTCGATAATAAATTTTAAACATGTTGATGATGTGTTGAAAATACTTAATCTACAAGATGTATCAATTAAATTTATCATAAAATCAGAAATTGAAAACAAAATTCCGTTTTTGGATTTATACATAATTAGGAATGAAAAAACTCAAAAAATTGAATTTGATATATATAGGAAGGGTACACATACTGATAATTATATTAAATCAACGGGTTTCAATCCACTGGCACATAAACATGCAATATTTAATAGCCTCTTATATCGATTAATAAAGGTCCCATTAAAACGAGAAAATTTTAAGAAAGAATATGAAAACATCCTAAATATAGCCAGATTAAATGGTTTTAAAAAGGATATAATATCTAACAAATTAAAGAAATTCAGAAAGATAAAACAACTTAAAGAATGCTCTACCCTACAAATGGTTAGTAACGAAAAGAAGAATTTCAAGAAAATTACTTACCACCCAATAGTACATGGGAAATTTCAAAAAATATTTGACAAATACAACATTCAAAGTTAAAATTGGGAAACACATTATGAGGTTCTTAATTAATAAATTAATGAGTCATTTTAACATCTTACCTCATATTTCATGTTTTTCAAACACGGTAACTATAGTTTTCAAATGATCTTGTCATTCATTTTCAATTGAGTCATAATGGCGGTTGAAAATGAATGACAAG
Source organism: Diploptera punctata (assembly GCA_030220185.1). Lineage (NCBI taxonomy): Eukaryota > Metazoa > Arthropoda > Insecta > Blattodea > Blaberidae > Diploptera > Diploptera punctata. The sequence goes on from JASPKZ010001981.1 coordinate 188,136, forward strand.
ATCATTTGAAAACTATAGTTACCGTGTTTGAAAAACATGAAATATGAGGTAAGATGTTAAAATGACTCATTAATTTATTAAATACAACATTACTTTGGCACCAATAAATAAATTTAGTCTGGAAAAACTTTTAAATACCAATAAAAAAAATCAACATCCCAGACAGTAAGAAATCTGGAATGTATCAAATTAATTGTAATGATTGTAGCAAAGTATACATAGGAAAAACAAAAAGGAATTTAGAAACACGCACTAAAGAACATTTTAGAAATATTAAAAATTGTGAAATTGAAAAATCAGCAATTGCTGCACATAGTTTACTAGAACATCATAAAATTGAAAAAGAAGCGAAACTTTTAAAACAGTTGGATAAACCATTGGAATTGACAATTTGGGAAATGATATTCATTCAGAAGAATAAATATCGATCTATGAATTTCGATATTCCGGTGGATAAAAATTTAATTACAAGTTTATAATCCCAACGAAAGATGGCAGCACAAGAGGTGATGTCACTAAAGAAATCAACAATCACGGAATTTCATAAATGGACGCCATGACTGATGAAGGACATGATATTGTCTGAAACCGTCGGTATCAAAGAAGTTTGAAAATGTATGAGGTGAGTCGATTAAAATATGTTCTCCATTCATTATTAATGATATAACCTCATAATGTTTACTTCCCGATATTAATTTTAAATATGACCTAATTTAACCTTTTTTTATATAGGAATTATCACTGTGAGGTTCAATTCAATATTAAATTAAAAGATTCTTACCTCTCCTCACATTATTCAGAATAATGTGAGGAGAGGTAAGAATCTTTTAATTTAATAATGACCTAATTTATTTATTAAAATAAATTTTCTCTTTACAATTAATTGCAATATCCTAGCCGTGTATAATAAGTTATTTTGTTCATTTTATTAATTTCATATTCAAATCAAATTTATTTATTTTATAGCTGGATTTGCTAATAATATTAGTTGAGTTTTGTCAAATTGAATATGGCCAACTACTGTATTTATCACAATCTTAAGCATTTCATTATCAACATCAAAAGAAGCCGTACTGGCTTCATAATGTAATGTAAGATTCTGAAATGAATTTCTTCTTAATAAAGAAGCTGCCATTTGCAAGAAAGAAGCAAAGGTTTCATAGCATTTGGTGCACAAGAATTAACAGTGTATGTAAGCAAAAGATGTCATATTTGAAGAGAAAAATTAAACGCTCAAACCAGGGCTTGAATCTGGGTCCTTTGGTTTTCTAGATTGGAACTTGCTCTGGTAGCACAGTCAGTAGAGCACATGATTTAGGTCCCGGGTTCAAGCCCAGGTCTGAGCGTATATTTTTCTCTTCAAATATGATTTATCCATCATTGAGATGTATGAAATAAATAATAAAAACATAGAAAGATTTGCATTTAGATTGGAACTTGCTCAGTTGGTAGAATACTGGCCTAGAAAACCAAAAGTCCTGGGTTCAAGCCTCAGTCTGAACATATAATTTTTCTCTTAAATTATAAGTAAACAAAATGAGATTATCAGTCAATGCAGCTTGCAGTAATTAAGAATCATGAATTAAGCTGGCAGAATGTTATGATTCAAACAAACATTATGATGTATATATCAGCAATTTAGGAGGAAAAGTCATTGAATAATTAAATTACTTAAAGGAAATATTTTGAAATATTTGGCAGTAACCAAATATAGGGGGATATGAGATAAGACAATACAAACTTAGCAAACTTCTGAAGCAAGCATATTTTATAGCTGCAGAAAGTTTAACTACTGTATATTTCGGCAGATAAGGCAACGTATAGATTTTTGTCAGAGTTTTATAGTTTTAGCATATATCTGTCCTGTAAGACGACCCCCAAACTATCAACGGACTATGAATTTAGTTTAGATCAGTGACCATTACTAGCTTTCTGTATAGCGTATACAAAATTATCATATACTTAATTTTTCAAATTAAATTTTATGTTATATATTGTTAATATTTTAACCCCTCATTATGATAAATAAATACATTTTATTTTCACTCAACCGGCAACGCTGCTACACTTTCGATAAGTTGTACTAGCACGAGAGATGAGACATGTCACATGGAAGGCGGTAGAGGGGAAAGGAGATTGTTATGATAAGGAAGGAAGACTTGCTGCATGAGAAATTTCTTCTTATGCTACTATGAAACCCAAATATATAAGTTATCCACATATTTAAATGTTATACAGTGCTCTTTATATCATGCATTGTAATAACACTATATTAATTAAAAGAAACAACGCAATATAAGCAAATTATTGTAAATCAATGGTAAAGAGAAACATTTTTGCCTGAACCGGGAATCGAACCCCGAACATTTAGCTTTCCGTGCTAATGCTCAGACCACCGAGCTAATCCAGGCTTCATTCCCATCCAAGCAAGAATCCTTCCTTTACCTTTACTCTACTGGCCCCACATTCAATTGCATTGAATCATCATTCACAAATACACAATGAATGGCTATAGCTGTGTGGAGTCCCTTCATGTCTTCTTCAGGTAGAAGCCATTCATTGTGTATTTGTGAATGATGATTCATTGCAATTGAATGTGGGGCCAGTAGAGTAAAGGTAAAGGAAGGATTCTTGCTTGGATGGGAATGAAGCCTGGATTAGCTCGGTGGTCTGAGCATTAGCACGGAAAGCTAAAGGTTCGGGGTTCGATTCCCGGTTCAGGCAAAAAATTTTCTCTTTACCATTGATTTACAATAATTTAATTGTGTTTATTAATTTACTTATTTCTATCATAGTAATAGCTTTAGCTTCCCAATATTAATTTAATAAATAATGTCCATGTTTATTTACTACACAAAACAGACTGCAAAAGAATTGAATAACCGGATATTTTCAGGATTGGTTTAATAGTAGCTGTACTCGCGGGGATTCACTAAATCTCTAACAGTTCCCCCCTCCACACGTCAACTGATAGGTTTGTCACCGCGCATCATTACGTCAGTCGCAATCAGTGGTTGCATTGTTGTTTGTGTGTCGTATGTTCAAGTAATTTTTATTATTTTTTTGTATCTGTCCTATAAGACGACCCTGGATTTTGGGGGCCTTTTTTATGGTTCAACTATTGTCTTATCTGCCGAGATATACGGTAGTTGGAAGCATGAGAAATGATAAGTTATGAAAAGTAAAAAAAAAGTTCAAAACATTTAAAATAGAAGTAATATTTAACTCTGATCACTCACATCTTATTCTTGGCTGAGCCGTTACGTTTATGCTCGTGCTTTGCATCCTTGTATTGACGCTCGGCATCTTGTACCATTTCTTTCTTGGCTTCAATTTTAGCTTTCAGATTCTCCATGGATTTGGCATGAGTTTTGGGTACAGCTCTCTGATGGTTACATAGGATAGCCACAGCACGATTTGCACGATTGTAGGCAAGAATCTGCAAAAAAAAAAAAAAAAAAAAAAAAAAAAACATTTCTAACAAAAATCAAAGAGAGTAGGCTACCTTGAAACCAACAAGTACAATCAGTTCAGTATCATCAATAATTGACTTTTTTAAATTCACTACCACCATGAAATTAGCATTAGAGCCCATTGAGGGCCTAGGTTTCCTTCAGGATTTTCTGCCAAGTTCAATTCTCTTTACCAAGTTCCACCAGTTCATGATGCCCAATTTCCTACTTCTGTATAATTTATACACATCCTCAAGTTTCTTGAATAATTTTTTGATAATTCAATACCATAAAAAAAATATTATGGGAATAGAAAAGGATGTAAATGCAAAAATATCTACATTTTTAAGAATTTTAGGGTTAATAAATCTTCAAGCCACAGTTAGTCCAAAAGCATTCAAGACTGAAAGTGTATAAAACACTGGCTCTTCCAACTCTTTTGTATGGTAGCAAAGTATGGACGTTGAAACAGAAGGATATACAGAGACTTAGATCTGCTGAAATGAGATATCTTCGGAGGACTGCAGGATACACACTACTAGATCACAAAAAAAATGAAGACATCTTAGAAGAATTACACATGTTCATCAAATGGAAGATCACAGAATACCCAAACAAATGTTAAGATATCAACCTGCAGGAAGAAGAAGACCAGGACGTCCACTCAAAAGACTTCTGGATGATGTTTCTCTTGAGGCCGAAACAGGTCAACAAATGGCCTAAATTCGTGAATGTACTATGATGATGATGATGATGACGAATATACTAAAAAGTGCAGAGCTTATACTATATAAATTATGTTATGAAGCTGAAATTTGGGGTTGATCTAAGATTTAAGTACAGCAAATTCCCGATTATCTGTGATTATATTATCTGATTTGCAGATTATCCAGGCATGACTCTTTTTACTGTATTTTTTAAAAATGAAGATAAATACTGTACTGGATTTTGTATTGTTATGAAAAACTTATTTATTTTTAAACATGCTACTATGAACTGAGCTTAGAAACTAGCACAATGGAGTAATTTTCACTCACAACCCCCTCCCCTGATGCATTCAACGGTACCAACCAACATTCTGAGAATACAATACAATTTCCATTGTGTGAGTCACTGAAAGTTTGTTGTTACAGATTGAAACCACAGATATGATGTGGCGTGGTTAGTAGTGTGGTTATCACTGATTATTTGTCATCGCTGGTTATAAGTGTGGACATCGGTGGTTACTAGTGTAGTTGTCGCTGTTTACGACAGCAATTTTGAATAACTGTTGTAACCAGAGTGGTCATGACAGGAAATAGTCCTGCTTTTTCTCTCCATATTAATAATAAATTGGTAAGAGGCACTCGAAAGAGCATTAAGTTATAAGTTTATGATTTGTCTTTTATGAGTTTGTTCAGTGATCCTGTCCATATTCTGCATTGTTTGTAATGGTATCGCTCACACTTTTGGTCGCATATCTTGCATTCACACGAATCACTCGGTTGGTGGAATTTTGCATTTTTGCACATTTTGTGATGATATCCATGTGTTGCTAAACCTATGATTCTGTGCCTTTGTGGTTGGTTACTTTCAGTCCACTCTCTGTTTACCATGGCATCTGAGGCGTAGAAATCTTCGTCGATCTCTTTTTCTCTCTGTTTCTTTTTTTCGATGACTTTCTTATATGGCTCCGTTGCTGGCAGTAGTATCCTTTGCCTCAGGTCCTCTAGGAAGAAGGTTTCTCTGGCTAGCATATAGGCCATTCTATTTGGTGTGTATTTGCTTGCACCTAATGCCTTTTTGATGAATCTTGGTTTTACTTTTTCTAACCTCTCCATATCGCTGGTCGATAGTTTCTCCCATATCAGTTCTATCCCGTAGGTGACGATCGGGGTGATCACTGATGCGAATAATTTCATGGCTGTGACTAATTTTAACGATGTGATGTCTTTGATACTGCACATAGCTCTTATAGCTGCTGCTGCTCTCTCCTGCACATGTGCGCTGAAAGACTTTGTGTTGGCGCAGTGTTATGCCTAAATATCTGAATTTGTTGACCATTCTTATCGGTTCTCCTCCCAGTTTTAGATTATCACTTGCCGCTGTTCTTCCTCCTTTCTTGAAAACCATTTGTACGGTCTTGTTGCTGTTTATCTTGAACTCATTTTCCATAGCCCATCGTTGTATCCCATCTATGCCTTTTTGCAATTCTTCTTTGTTTTCTGCCCCAATGGCCATGTCGTCCGCATACATTACCAGCGTGGTCCCGTTCGTTGCTTTCCCAATGTCAGCCGTCATTATGTTAAATAGTAGCGGGCTGATGGGGTCTCCTTGTAGTATCCCATTAGTTTGCATAACCTCGTCTGATGCCGCAACCTCATCTGTTATTTGTAACCAGTTTCGCCCCATTATGTCGTGTACTATTCCAACAATGGGGTGCTCGTTTCCAATCATGTCCCTCATCTTCGTGAGTAGTTTTGTTCTGTTTATGAAATCGAACGCTTTTTCATAATCTATGAAGACTACGTAGTATTTCCCTTTCGGTCTGTTGAGGGCTGCTTCTATCTCATATAATACAAGTAAAATAAAATAATGATAATTACGACTCGCACCTCAATACATTTAATATAAAATTTTATGAATATTTGTTGCATTTAAGTAGTGATAAATTGGGTAAATAAATTTCTGATTATCCGTGTTTTTTTATTTTCTGTGCATATCTCGGCCCCAATTGAGATGGATAATCAGGAGTTTGTTGTAGATCGAAAGTAGGAGATATGCATTTTTTTAAATATGGAAGGAAAACAAGGCAATAGAAAAATAAATGAAGTAATTAGAGAAAATACAACTGAAGAGAAAAATTTATGCCTGAACTGGGATTTGAGTCCGGATCAGTTGTATTAGCTATAGCATGTGGATGGCAAGCCAGGGTACATTAATTTCAATATTACATTTGTAATTAGCTGATGATACAAGAAAAAAAAATCCCATCATGTCATCTTCTTGGTGAAAGTAGCTCTTTCTATAATATGAACAGTATTCATTAAAAGGCACAAGGGGTTTTAAAAGAGAGAAAAATTTATGTCAGCCCATGGATGCTTGGTTACCTCAAAGGAAGAGTACTGGTGTGCAAACCTGGAGATCCTGGGTTCAAATCTTGGTTCAGGCATAAATTCTTCCCTTCAGTTGTATTAATTATTGTTTGTGGATGGGAAACCAAAGTACATTAATTTTAATATTACATTCGTAATTAGTGGAAGTTTAAAAATGCAATAATAAATTCATAAACATTGGAATAAAATTTTATGGTCACATGCTATAAAATTTAATGTCAAATTATAGAATTCAATAGATTTTGAAATGCACGTGATACTGTTTATAGCTATTTGTTCATTAAATGTGAATATTAAGATTGATGGCCCACCTGGTGCTTTTTTGACAAGAGTAAGTTACGTGCCAGTACTAGCTTTCACATTCTCCCTTGCTTTCATCATCGTCAAAATGATTGCTGTCATTTACATTTCAGTTATTAACTGTTAGAAGTCTAAATTTTACTAATTGATTTATTTATTTAATACAAATATAAGGCGAGTAGTGAATATTCTAACTCCTATTAATTTCACTAATTAAATTATACTCATATTTACCTTCTCCTGTACAGTGTAGTCAGGATCTGTGAGTTTCTCCAACTGATCTTGTAATGTGATAGAAGCATTGTAGGTTCGGAAAACCTTGGCTGTCAAACCTTCCATCAGCTCATTCAGATGCTTATTTAAAACAGTAGTCTGAAATACAACACACATTTCAGATGCTTGAGGTTACAAACTCAATTCAAGACAGTCAAATCTAAAATATATACTCAGCTACGGCCATTACCATCATAATTCAAATCTGGATGAAAAAAGGACACAAATTATTATTAGAGGCCTCTTTTATGTGACAAATAGACATGGTTTTAATTAATATTTAATTTTAGGAAGTGATATTTTGAGGTTATTTTAATTATATTATTTTTAGTCTGATCATCTTACCTCAATATTAATGTTGGTTTGTTCTTGAACATGTTTCAAAACAATTCTGTTTTATCATCAGCTTGTCCAGACGGTTTTATTTATGTTGCACAACCTGGATGTCAATGTCAGCTCCATCCTGTGGTTGGCCAAAGAACCTCCAAACAAGGTCACGCTCCATCGGTATTCAAAGTTCATAACTCTTGTTCTTCTGAATATAAATTTTTTCCCAAATAGTCAGCTCTTTTGTATTTTCTAACTGGTTTAATAATTTAGTGTCTGAATTTATATTATGTTTTTCAGACCAAACATAAGCAGCAACTGCAGATTTTTCTATTTCCCCATTTTTAATATTTCTTATGTGTTCTTTGGTTCTACTTTTTAGGACATAAATTAGCAGCCTTTAATAATGTTTTTTTTTATGTTTTTATTATTAATTTAACATTTCTCAATAATAGTTTAACTCATAGATTGGTAAACCTACCATTAAACGAAGAAGATTTCAAACATGAGAAAAAACACAATCAAAATAGCAAGAGAAAACGGTTTTGATGAAAAAATGGTACATAAAAGGATAGAAAAGTATAAAAAACAAAAAATGATAAACAGAAGTACTCTTGAAAAAGAAGAACCACCTATGAAAAAATATAGGAAATTCACATATCACCCTTGGGTACATAATAAATTCCAAAAGATATTTGAGAAGTTTAATATTAAATTAGCACCGAAAAAAAACTACAGTTTAAATAAACTAATAAAAACCAACAAAAATGAAAAAACTGATAAAAATAAAAAGTCAGGAATATATCAAATTGAAAGCATGGGTTGTGAAAAGATATATATAGGAAAAACAAAAAGAAACCTAAAAATTAGAACCAAAGAACACAAGAAATATTAAAAATGGGGAAATAGAAAATCTGCAGTTGCTACTCATGTTTGGTCTGAAAAACATAATATAAATTCAGACACTAAATTATTAAAACAGTTAGAAAATACAAAAGAGCTGACTATTTGGGAAAAAGTTTATATTCAGAGAGTTATGAATTTTGATATACCGATGGAGCGTGACCTTGTTTGGAGGTTCTTTGGCCAACCACAGGATAGAGCTGACATCGACATCCAGGTTGTGCAACATAAATAAAACCGTCTGAACAAGCTGACGATAAAACAGAATTGTTTTGAAACATGTTCAAGAACAAATCAACATTAATATTGAGGTAAGATGATCAGACTAAAAATAATATAATGGTTTTAATTCTCTTCTGGTTGGGTTTAAACATATGAATATTGGAACCAGAGGCGAACATGGTAACCACTATATCGTGAGCTAGGCTAACCAAGCTGATGATGATATAGAAGAATGTATCGAAATATGTTCGAGAACAAATCAACATAAAATTGAGGTAAGATATCTCTAGACTCAAAACAACTTGATAAATACAACCTCAAAATGGTAGTAAAAGATTCCGGGCTATGTGGCGTGGTCTATAACTGGTGTTTCTTCCAGACGTTTCTCCCTCAACTGTGGAGGGCATCTTCAGTGGCGAGCGCTAGAAGCTGTTGTTTCCCTGTCGTAGACTCGACTGCGAAATCATCATTCGCAGTCGAGTCTACGACAGGGAAACAACAGCTTCTAGCGCTCGCCACTGAAGATGCCCTCCACAGTTGAGGGAGAAACGTCTGGAAGAAACACCAGTTATAGACCACGGCCACATAGCCCGGAATCTTTTACTACCATGATTACCGGCCGTGAAAGCCTGCATTCCACTACAACCTCAAAATATTACTTCCTAAAATAAATCATGGTAACCACTATTATTTTGAAAAGAAAAATTAATGCCTCAATCAGGATTTGAACCCGAAACATCTAGCTTTGTACACTAGTGTGCTGACCATTACACAATTTCAGGCTGTAATAGCACATGTGTACATAGCTAGAGTTTCGAATAGTAACCACTAGTTCATCAGGACGGACACAATACCTGTCTAGATTTTTTTCTTTATTCATTGGAGATCTTATTCTATCCCTATTAGAGACTGTGTGTTACACAAAACATACTCAAGTTAAGAAATAATCAAACAAATTTGTCTCTCTTCTGAAATTTACTGTTTGGACTGAAAAAATAATTTCACCATTATCATTTAATTTTTTAAGGAATTTCTCTATTACCAATGTAATTGGCCTCTTGATATTTTTCTATAGAAAAAGGAATACTAATCTACTTTTATTCTAATATTTTCTATAATTTGCATTTAGCACTGTGCTACAAAATCATGAAACTGAATAGAAAACCAAGTAAAGATGAAATTAACCCTTCAACAAGACATGAAGGAACATAGGAGGTATGATTTTATATAATAAATTTGGGAATTTTTAACATTATGAGGTTTTATTGATAAGAATCAAATGAATCATGAATTATTCTTACCTCATACTTCTATGTTCTTTTTAAACACAGTACTGCAGTATTGGCGACCATCGTCACCTGTTTTCACGACTGTCAAAAACGGTCAATTTTTTCTTTTGCTGGTAATTATCCAAACTGCCATCTGGTGTTCTTTTGAAGGAGTCATTTTCTAAACTGCCATCTGTTGTATTTTTTGAAGAACTTTATATATCTTTTCCCAAACTGTTAAATCCAAAGGTTTATATAGATGTTTCAAAAGTTTTGCTTCTTTTTCAATTCTATGATTCTCTATTAAACTATGTGATGCTACAGCTGATTTTTCAATTTGTCCATTCTTTATGTTTCTAAAGTGTTCTTTTTTTATGAGTTTCCAAGTTCCTTTTTGTTTTTCCTATATATATCCTATTGCATTCTTTGCAATCAATTTGATAACACCCAGACATGACTCCTTCAAAAGAACACCAGATGGCAGTTTGGATAATTACCGGCAAAAGAAAAAAATTGACAGTCGTGAAAACAGCTGACGATGCTCGCCGATACTGTGGTGCTGTGTAAAACCGGATATTTATCCCCATATAAAAATAAGGGTTTTTTATATAATATTTAAATATTATATTTATTTCTATTAAGAATGCAAATAAGATTGAATTAGAGAATTCAAAATTTTTTGTAAGTATATAAAAAAATTCAATCTGGTCAATATAAACTGTTACTACAGTTAGAAGTATTTTCTAACTGATTCGGTATGTAAAAAATAAATCAATGGTAAAGAGAAATTTTTTTGCCTGAACTGGGAATCGAACCCCGAAACTTTAGCTTTCCGTGCTAATGCTCTGACCACTGAGCTAATCCAGGCTTCATTCCTATCCAAGCAGAAAAAGGAAGGATTTCTGCTTGGATGGAATGAAACCTGGATTAGCTCAGTGGTCAGAGCATTAGCACAGAAAGCTAAAGGTTTGGGGTTCGATTCCTGGTCCAGGCAAAAAATTTTCTCTTTACCATTGATTTACAATAATTTGTGTTCATTAATTTACTTATTTCTATCATAGTAATAGCTTTAGCTTCTCAATATTAATTTAATGTAAAGAATACTTTGAATATTTGAACTGACAATTTTTTATAAACAAATTAATGGGATTGGACGAATTGGATGGGAGTCAGCCAGTAATACTCCTTCCTTTTCAATTGGACCAATCAAAATATAATCTGAATACTGGATTTATCCTACAAGAATAACAAGATGGCTACAATACTTGAAAGAAATTAAGACATGTAAAACAACAGGTCATCGAGAAATAAGAGAATTAGTGTTAATTTTGATATTAGTTGACCAAATGGTGTCAAAATAATGGAAAATAATATTTTAGTATACATTTCCTTCATCTGGAGTATAAATAATCCATAAAGTGGAAATAACGTGTTAGCGAGTGAAAAATTGACCATTGGAAATAGTCATCTACTACATATATGAAGTAATAATCTGACCATAAGTGAAATTTATTAATTTGAGCCGGAATTTTCAAAACTCTTGAACATTTACAAGATTCATCTCAATTTAAATGAGAAAAAATAATATTTAATTTTTAACTGTTAACAAAAGTGCCATTACTTATTTATGTAAGAAACGTTCCCTCATTCCCCTGAAGGGAGTTATCAGTGCCGTGGCAAATAACAGTGATTTAAATTATTACAATCATATATCATATAACTTTATAATGGCGCTTCAACGCGGGACCCGAACATGAATCGAACCAGGGACCTGTGAACCTGAACCGAACCGAACCAAGGACCGTGAGAGTGAGGAAAGTAATAAAAATCTTCAAAAATGAGTAGAGTTAAAAGTTATCGAAGTGAAATAGTGCAAAAGTGTATAATAAAATTAATGATTTTAAGAAATAAGAAAATAGTAAAATAACAAACAATGGCCAATAATGAAAATATAATTTGTAAAATTGTTAATATTGAAAGTGAACAAATAATTAGGGAAGGCCAAGAAAATTTAATGATGTCTAACAATGAAAGAAGTAATGAAACTAACGATACACCTCCTTGGTTAGCATTATCAATAAATAAACTAGAAAAGAATAGTGCTGAATTAAAAGAAATTAGAAATGACAATTCAATTCTCAGTAATAAACAAGAAGCTAATGTAACTAATCTTAGCAGCAAATTAGAAAAGAACAGTGCTGAATTAAAAGAAATTAGTTCTAATCTCAGTAAAGATATAAAGAAAATAACTTGAAACTAGATCAGAAGTTAGAAAGCATTAGAAAACAAGTAGAAAAACCTTTGGAATTGACAGTTTGGGAAAAAATATACATTCAGAAAAACAAAAATAGATCAATGAATCCTAAAATCCATTAATTCCACCATAATTTTTATTGTGAATGAACTTTTATGGATGACAAGTACGGTCATTTGTATGAATTTCTCCATTTAGAGAAGGGAATTAATAACACAAGAGAAAGTGAGCATACTTTAATTATTATGAGCTAGTTATTTTGACTCATTTTTTTAAATATTCTGCTGACTATAGTTTCGTTGGATTTATGCGACATTGTCAATGCAAATGTTAAAATGCATTGACAATGTTGCATAAAAGCGATGATATTTTATTCTGCAGAATATTAAAAAGAAATATGAGGTGACTCAAAATAACTAACTCATAATGATTAAAAGAAACCTCATAGTGTTATTTCCTACAAATATTAAATGAGCATACCTTGTCTTGTGACCGCACTAGTGACCTCAGATCTATCCACAATTTTAAAACTATGTAAGTGATTTACTTTCTAGTTTTATATTAATATTTTTGTGATAAAACTCCTGGATTCTAACAAAAGACAATGAGAATTTTTTTCACTTACATTAAGTCTATCAAACAGATCATCTCCTGTTGACTTGTTCTGCATGAAGAGCTGTAAATTCTTGTACACTCGTTTCTCTACTGAAACTTCATTGTAATAACGAATAGAGTCCTTTCCGAGGAAGTCAAAAACCACAACATAGTCTTTCCCATCCTTGTGATCATGAAGCTGAATGTGCTCCACACGTAGAGAACAGCAACCCACAGTGTCTGCTTGGTCCTCATCTTTCTCATTACCCGCTCGAAGTGCCAGCTGAAATCATAAAAATATCTTCTATTTTCAGCCTCAAATTTACAAATATTGACACAATTATTGAATGAAAATGCATTTATATATAAAATTAAGAAGGAAGTCTCACCTTGTCAATAAAATATAATGCAACAGCACGCTGCCTGATGCGCATTTCTTTCGATTTGAAGTCCTCCTGATATTCTCTGCGAATTTTGTCTATACTCTTAGCAAGTTTTCTCGCTGTCTCATATTTTTGCCAGTCCTTCTCACCTTTCAACTTTGATGAAGGATTTAACATCACATACTTCACTTGTCCTTGCACATTCTCAGTCCAACTGGCCAACCACGTCACATTCTTGTCATGCCGCACTTCCTTCCACTTGTGACCATCAGGAGGTTTTGGAATATTTGAGTCTTTACTGCAATTAATAATAACGTCCTCTGGATTTACACGTTTCTTCAACATACCCATTTTAGGATGTTCACCACGACCACGGAACAATCCTGGAGGTTCAATCTTAAAGTTACCAATACGCTCTTTGTGACCATCAATTATACAGAATCCATACTCTTTTACAATCTCTTCATTTTGTTCTTTTATCTTCTTTTTCTCTTCCTTGCTCATCGCTTTGCGCTCTTCTGATTTTTGTACAAAATAACTATGCATTTTTTTAAAGTTACATTTAGAAAGATCTGTAATTTTCTCCTTTTCTTTTTCAGTCATCACTTTCCTCCAATCTTTAAAGAAATTCTTTGTTAAATGCTTCCTTTGTTGTATAATCATGATCCAACATTCGAGCATAGAAAGTTGCCACTTCCTCTGTAGGTTCAGACAGTTTCATTTCCTTACCTGAAAAACAAATAACTCCTTGTATAAAAAAAATAAGAGAGAAAGAGTTGCCATCTTAAGTCAGGTACCTAGTTTTAAAGATGGCAGAAAAATCCTGATTGTATTGACAAAAAAAAGTAGCTGCTGCCATCTTAAGTCAGGTATCTAGTTTTAAAGATGGCAGAAAAAAATCCTGATTGTATTGACAAAAAAAGTAGCTGCACTACTCTTAATCTAAATCTCATCCCTAGTTTTAAAGATGGCAGGAAGAAAAAACTATTTGTATGGACCAAAAAGTAGCAACATTACTCTCAATCTAAATTTCATTCCTAGTTTTAAAGATATATATAAAGATAAATGTTTTATTTTAGAAAGTAATATTTTGAGGTTCTTTTAATTTAACCCTTTGCCCCGTATAGCATAGTAAAACGTACTGAATGTGCTTTGTCGCTGCCCCACATAACGTACCAAAGCTTAGTAGACTGTAATAGGGCTGTATTTCTACTTGTATTTATTTTCTTGGAAAATTTTATTATTTTTGTCATAGTTTGGTATCTGTGGAATGCATTAAAAGTGGCAACAAGGCTTGCTTTGTACATTTTCGTAAATTTCTTAACGGTATTTTCTTTGTGTACCGAACCCTTTTTTGAAAACCTCTATCGGTTCATCTGTAACCATTGTTAACGAAAGCAAAAATTCAGGTCTTAGGAAAACTATCTCTAGTTTCAATCCACTGTGCAGTGAAGACATTGTGGCCGCGATTGATGAAGAAATTGATTATTAAAGTGATTGTTGGAACGCTAAGTAGAGGGTAGCTTAGCGCAAGACTGTTATATAGAGCAAGCGTGTGACTGTGAACAAGATTTCCAAGCGTCAACTGCCCAGCCTAGAGATAACCAAGGAAAGAATATTATTACTCTTTTAATAAAATTGGTCCTCAGAATTAAAAAAAAAAAACTTTTTATCGTTTACTTATGTTGTACATAGTTTGGAGGCTGGAACAAATGAAAGATTTTTTTCCCACTATTCAGGCATATAGATAGTAATTTCAATGTCCTGATTTCAGAAGAAAATAATATGCTGCGAAAATTGAGAGGAAACAAATAAATAAAACTAAAATGGGTGGAAACATATCTAAATGAAATAAAAGCTTAAGTTGGAATTTTAATACTTTTGATAGATATTTTTATTGTCAGAAACATAGTGCAATGTATGACTTCAATTAGTACGTAATTAATGTGGTGTTTTCAACCAATCAATGCTGATATATTCATGGACAGTATAAAGAGGATTTAAAGTCAATGCTGATTTATTTATTTTTAAATTTTGAAACAAGAAAATACTCTGTACCATCTTCAAGACTATTGAATATATTCACGGATACCATCTCATATCTATTTTGAGTTATAGTAAATTTACATTAATTAGAGACTATTTTTTGATGACA
This sequence comes from Diploptera punctata, assembly GCA_030220185.1. Lineage (NCBI taxonomy): Eukaryota > Metazoa > Arthropoda > Insecta > Blattodea > Blaberidae > Diploptera > Diploptera punctata. Next base: position 203,362 of record JASPKZ010001981.1, read on the forward strand.
TTTGTGTATGTCCTATTGTATGACAAGCAATGACTCTTAAGCGATTCGAAAAACATCACAGTATCTCCATTTGAGTGATGTTATGGGAAGAATATTACGAAATAATATTGAAAGTGCGCCACGCACTGAACATCATACAGTAAATATGTTAGGGCTGATTATAAGAGGTCTTATAAATTTATAACACAGTGAGAGAGGAGTGCAAATTAAAAATTAGTGTTAATTTTGTTAATTTGAAGAGTTTAAATTTTAATTTAGGTACAGTGATTTTTAAGTAGGGCCCATAGTGATATATGTGTGACTATATGAATATAACAATAAATATTGTATATTATGCAATTGAGAAGAACAGCTAGACACAAAAATAGTGAGTACTCTTACTAAATTAAATATTTAATAATTTAGCTATTAGCGAGTTAAAAAAAATATTCAAATTCGGTAATTACTACGAAAAATTTAATGGGAGACCAAAATTATAATAAACTATTTTTTAAAAGTATAAAACTCATATTTTGTCGGTATATTATATTAAAATTATCACGGCATATGGGGGAATTTTTTCTTGAGATATAAAATATATATAGAGAGAAAGTAATAAGAAAATAAATTGGCAAATAAAGTAGTAAGTAAATTTAATAAATTTCAACAAATATACTTTATCTGTATTTGAACATTGGAATTGCTTATGTAATCAATGATACTACTTTCTCTCTGTGTACATTGTTTTATTCATTCAATATGTTATTTTTTTAAACATTGGCACAATACTTTCAACTGGAATTTAAAATTTAGAAATTGCCTAATTAATACGGTTTCTTAATATATTGATTTTAAAAATATATGTTATGGATATTGTAAACAATACCATCTCCATATGAAGTTGATTTAAGATTAGTTTGACCCATTTGATCCCACTGTTCCATTTTTGGATCAAAAGTTTTAAATTTCCCTGTGAAAAAGTCTTTAGTATTTTCTTAAGTTGGCCATACTGAATAGCTTCTGGAGGCTTTGAACTTCACTTTAAAACCATTAGTACTTGTGTCTACATCAGTTTGGCGGTGCTGCTGGTTTCAGAATAACGCCTTTTTTTGAAGAAATGACATACAAGAAAAGGTAAGTGTATTTCATTTTAACTGATGGTTATATTTCGAATTACTTCATAGCAATATATATGATAGACATGAACATTTTTATTGGTATGTTTGTTTGTTGATTTGTTACTCATCAACAATGAACAATAATGAAAAATATTTCTATGTTCCATTTTTGGAACAGTGGGATTGAATGGGGGCATTGAAATAGCATGATACAATGTTTTCTAGCTTGACTACTGATGAAATTATATCCATATTATAAGAAGATACAGACTTTATTGAGGCTGATATTTACATAACCCCTCCAGAGAACCCAAGCCAATCAAATGAAGACTCTGGTGATGAGAACGAGAATGGTATAAATCACCTATCAGGCAATCAATTGAGGGCCAGTGCAGAAGCTAGAGTGACAAAGTATGATAATGGGGAAATCATTACCAAGGAGGTGAGTTATACAATTATCAACTCTGGATCATAGGTTCAAAACCTAGCACTAAGTAAAATTACCTCTATAATATATTATAATTATTTTATAAAATATTGCAATTATATAAAGTAAAATTAATTTTTCCAGATTCAGCTAGGAGAACCTGAAACGCCATCCCGCTCAGCAACTACTCCAAGGTTCAAAAAAGTGGTAAAATATTTGCATGTCTGTGACAATAACAACTTATCATAAGACGACAGATTTTCTAAAGTTCGTCCACTTTGAAAAATGCTAAATTAGAGACTGTTAAGAGCGTCAACAACGAAAAGTTCTTATGTATTGACGAGGCTATGATTCCATACTTTGGCAAACATGGCGCCAAACAACATTATTCAGGAAACCCAATAAGATTTGGTTACAAGGTGTGGTGCCTAAGCATACGATTAGGATATTTAGTTCAATCGGAACCCTATCAAGGAGCTACAACAGGTAACACTAGACCTGAATTTGGTGTCGGTGATTCGGTTGCTCTAGATTTGATATTCAAATTTCCAAACGAAGATAAAAAGGGCTACAATTTATTTTTTGATAACTTTTGCACGTCATTATCCCACTTGGATGCACTGAAAATAAACGGATGCACTGGAACTGGAACAATTCGTTCAAATAGACAGAGGATGCTCCTTTGAAGGATCCCAAAGAAATTAAAAAAATAACCAAGAGGTACATATCAGCAGGTCAGTGATGATAAGTCGGGTGAGACCCAGATCCGCTGTCATTACAATAGTATTGCTACTGCTGCCCCAAATAGAAGTGGCGTTGAACCAACTGGTAAACGCAAATGATACAGCCGAGCTGAGAGAAAACACAAAGAAATAATTGTATTGTGAACTGTAACACTAACATGGGCGGCGTTGACAGGCTTTTGATGAAAATAAAGCGAACTACAGAATCAACTACAGGTCTAAAAAAGGTACTAGTAACTGCTTGCATCCCTCCTCAACGTTTCAATTAGTAATACTTGGTTGTTGTACAGACAAACACCACAGTCCAAAAACAGTCCACTCAACTTGATAGTCTTCACAAGATATGTAGTAAATTGTTATTTCCAGAAATACACAACACGCCATTCACCAGGAAACACAATGCGCATTCCCAAACCAGTGCACAAAAGAGTACTGAATGATGTCCTCTACGACGGGAAAGATCATCTTATACTGTCATTGGGTAAATAATTGAGACGTGGACAATGAAAAAAGAATACTACAAAGCAGTGTAGAAAAATATAAAGTCCCCTTACATGCAAACTGTTTCCTACAATTTTACATGCAGCAGTAAAAGAAAATATTGAAACACAATAATTATACAATTATTTTGAAATAAAAATGATTATTCTGTGACTAATTAAACTATATATGTAATGTTATTTAATGTACTTAACTAATTATTAATAAAATAATTAATTATTGACTTTTTTTTCAAATTTTGCAACAGTTAATTTCCTGTACCCATTCGTTCCCACTGTTCCATTATTGGATCAACCATTCTCAGGCACTAAGCATATTATTATAATGATGAAAGTGGTCTAGATGCATTATTAGTATTGTAGGCAACTGAAATAAACACAAATTTAAGAAAAAAATCAATGGCAAATGAATTTGGGATCTAATGGGACCCATATATATATATATATATATATATATTTGCTTAATTATTTCATGAAGAAATTCGTAATTACAAAACAACCAGATTCTGATGTAATTTGTTTCACATTATTTTCAAAGAATTATTCCACATATGCCACTCTTCAATTAAAATAGTCGAGAAGACATTTAAAATTTAAATACCCCAAAATGAATATGTCTCTCCACAGCTAACTAGTAGAAATCATTGAGCGGGGCAAAGGGTTAATTATTCTAAGTCTGTGATATCAACATTAATATTGAGGTAAGATATCACAGACTCAGCTGCAATACTCTCATTCTAAATCTAGTTCTTATATTATTTTTAATTAAACAATATAGTAGATATAAACAAAACTTAATGGCCTCAGAGGCATTATCATTGGTTATTTTTTATTTCACTCACCTCATACTTCATAACTCCTAGCATACCCAGGGTTTCATCACAAAGGATGTGATGAAACCCTGGGTATGCTAGGAGTTATGAAGTATGAGGTGAGTAAAATAAAAAATAAACAATATTAAAAAGCCTCATAGTGTTATTTCCTATCTACATAACTTAATTATCATTGGCTCTTAAACTCATTTCAACTTGTAATGCCATTTCTGCGAGACTTCTTATGTTATCAACACTAGATGAAAATTATCTACAATGCTCTATATGTAATTTAAATATCACTGGTAAAAAATTAACACCAACATTCAAATACAGAAAAAACAAATAATGCCCTTCCATGGAAAATATCCCATTCCTAGGTAAAATATATTTGGAAAATAAAATTCTAGAAAGAATTACTGTTTTCACTTTTCTTGGCAACAAATTATCAACCGATATGAATACTTACCCCAGTGGAATCCACATTTCTGTACTTTTACAGTGAAATTCATGTAGCTTATTGCCTTTAATCTGTCCGGCATGGGTAACCATTTTGATAGTAATGTTACAATTGGCATAGCTCTCGAGGTAGTTTAAGCACACAAGCCACTCCACAATGACAAAGTAAAGATACCATTGGAGGGGATATCAGGATAATGAAATCTGTATTTACTTGTGTATAGGATGCACTTTTTTGCCAAAAACTTAAGATACAAAATAGGGTGCGGCTTATATTCACAACAAATAAAAATCACAGCACACTTTAAGGAAATTTTAATAGTAATATGTGCCAGGAATACTAGACCCTATTGTCCGTAAATTGACTCATCACCAACATAACTTTCATTATACTAAAACACTTTAGCAAGAGGTTTCAAGAATATACAAGTGGCGGATATTCACCGCTGGTTATTTGTTAGATCCTTCCTCATGTGGCAGTCTCTCTCTTTCACTACCTTGTTTTTATATCATATGAGGACGACTGCACAGAACTTGAAGGTGGATCACTGTGTGCATAGTAGGGATATACAGACTTGACCTTGAAACCTCTCCTGAAAGTGTACATAGTACAGAGGGTTCACTGTCATTTGAAGCGAGCCATACCATATCATCTTCCATTCCATCCATGCCATTAGAAATATTTACTACTTAAAATTCGTGGAAACCATATCTGCTGATGAGGTTCCATGCACTGAGAACCACTGACAAATCATTAATAGAGAAGGTTTCTTCAGGTGTCTATTTGATATATCTGTAGCACTGCATCTCCAGTATCGATATAAATGCCGCAAATTCACCTTAAAAGGCCAGTTGATAAAAACATCAAGGGATTGTAACATTCTGGTCATTCTTCCTGGAATCAAAACCTTGTCACATTTTTAACATTTTCCGTTAGAAAATGTCAATCACCAGCATGGGCAATCGATGTAAGGGTGCACCTGGGCACCAAAACCAAACAGATTTTAACCAATAAACAGCTCTTCTGCCATCCACCCTTTTTCCTGCACTCGTACAATAATGCCTAGAGGAAAATTTTTCCTTTGGTAGCGTTTTTAGTTTGAATATGATGTAAGTGACAGTTTGTGTTCAGCAGTATTATACAGCATTACAGTACACCTCTGTGTTTTCCCTTTGGTATTTACAGTAGTGTCACCTGGAATGTTGAAAAATACAGAAATTTCATCTGCATTTCCAATTTATTCCATGCTGTATTCATGCTTCATACGTAAGTTGAGCATGTGTCTGCAATGCAACCAGTTTCTCCTGTTAACTACCTGGCAGCTGCTGAGCCAAAGATGCCCATTGCCAAATTAAAAGATCATTTCGAGCCATTAAGTGTCTAGCCCCGCCGTAACTTCCCTTAAATTCAATGATGGGAATCTTCATAGTGTTTGCTATCTTCAGGGCTTCTAATTCTATCATCTCCACAGACACTGAAAAGTCATCTGTTATGCAAAAAATTCCAAGGTATGCAATTCTAATTCTGGGCATTTGCATTTCTTGCCACAAAAAGATTGTCGATTTTGAAAAGTCTTTTCAAGAGGATCTTTTATTAATATCAACTTTCACACATTTATTTCACAAATGCTCTCTCTGCTGCTCAATTTCCATTTTCCTGGGCATAACAACACACCACTTGTAATTTAAATTTTGAGGTGTAACTCGTTCTTATTTGGCCCTAAACTGACTATTGAAGCCTGAAGACAACTATGGCAGATACCAGTACTGAGAAAATCATTTCTAACCTAAACAACCCTGTTCCATGTAGTACAAAAGACGAAGGTCACCACATTGTTCCGCCTGACACAGTTATCTTGACAATACTGCCACATTTCTCATACTGCTACTGGAATGTTTATTTTTCTTATGGTTCCTCAGTAATACAAAATAAATTATTTTTCCTAATTTTTCAATTCCAAAATTGTGGTGCAGCTTATACACACATACGGCCAATACACAAGTAAATACAGTACATCAGTATAGAAAAAGAACAAGAACATGCCTTTATAACACTTGACCTGATCTGTTATGTAAGCAAAGCATGGATTTTAAGAGGGATGGATGAAAGAATAATAGCTAATAAAATATGATTTACGAGGACAGAAGAATACACAAGATGGAATCATAAAATGGAAGAGCATGAAGTCCATTTCATATAGAAATATTAAAACTGCATGAACAATTTAAAACAGAGGAGGTCCCATAAAATACAAAAGCTATGCTTCATTATCAAGCCCATGGGAAAGGAAGCCTGCAATATCCTAAAAACGATAGAAAATACATCCTTTAACAGGCCACATCATCTAACACTTAGATGAATGATTTTTTTGCCAGTTTTTTAGAATCATACTGATTTTGAAGTTAAATTCAAGGCTAATGAAAATAAACTATGTAAGAAGGAATAGATAATGATACATAGTATATCGAAACTGGTCTTCAAGAAACCTACCATTTATAAACTGAGTTGTAAATTCTAACTCAAATTATTAATTACAATATGTTAATTATATTTGAAAAGAAAAATATACACATAGACTGGGGTTTGAACCCAGGACCTTTGATTCTCTATGTCAATGCTCTTCCAAGTGAGCTACTAGGCCTCCAATCAAAACGCATATTTTTCTCTCATACATAGTTAATTCCCTAACCCTAAATGCTACAAGCCGTTGCTACGATTTTTGCAAATGGTACCTTCTTTATTAAGAAGACTTTTTATTGGGAAATTTAAACATTATTTATGAAGCCAGTAGTGCTTCTTTCAATGTTTTTATTATTCGTTTTTAAACATCTTAATGATGGACAAATTATATTTGAAAAGAAAAATATACGTCTAGGCTGGGATTTGAACCTAGGACCTTTGACCTACTATGTCAATGCTCTTCCAAGTGAGCTACCTAGGCCTCCAATCTAAATGCGTATTTTTCTCTTATACATGGTTCATTCCATAATCTTTTCAAATATAATTTGTCCATCATTAAGATTTTAAAAATGAATAATAAAAAAATTGAAAGAAGCACTACTGGCTTTATAAGTAATTTATAAAAAGTCTTCTTAATAAAGAAACTACCACTTGCAAAAATCATAGCAATGGCTCGTAGCATTTGGGGTTAGGGAATTAACTATGCATAAGAGAAAAATACGCATTTAAATTGGAGGCTAGGTAGCTCACCTGGAAGAGCATTGACATAGAGAGTCAAAGGTCCTGGGTTCAAACCCCAGTCTGGGCATATATTTTTTTTTTTCCAAATATAATTAGTCCATCATTAAGATGCTTAAAATGAATAATAAAAACACAATATGTTAAATTCAATGCTATAAAAAAATGAGTTCTAGCAAGTGTAATTTTGTATAAGTTAGTAATTTTACCATATAATTATGAAGCAGTAAAGCAGGAAGGACATGGGCAACTAGTACTTTATAGTCTATTAGGAAACCATGGGCAGTCTACAGAAAATATAGAATGGTAAGACTAACAAGAAATAGGAATAGATAGCTGAAAGAAGATGATCAAACAAAGAAATTCTTGTGCTGTTCTTATTCTTCTAACTGTATGTTTATAATAGTCTTAAAATCCAGCTGCAAGATTACTACATTCGAGTGTATGAACAAAATTTATTTGTTTCATAAAATTGTGAATGACCGAATACACTTTTGTCAGTTTGCCTATTAAAATTTGGCCACCAGTATGTTCAATTAAAATATAATTTATTTATTAAATTAATATTAAGAAGCTAAAGCTGTTACTACGATAGAAATAAGTATATTAAAGTACTCAACTAAATTATTGTAATTATATGGTAAAGAGAAAAAGTTATGCCTGAACCAGGAATCGAACACCGAACCTTCAGCTTTCCGTGCTGATACTCTTAACCATTGAGCTAATTCAGGCTTCCTTCCCATCCAAGCATAAATCCTTCCTTTAACTCACTGTCTTGGTCCCTCATTCAATGCAATGAATCATTATTCACAAATACACAATCAATGGCTTCTACCTGAAGAAGACATGAAGGGACTCCACATAGCTATAGCATTATTTATTAAATTAATATTAAGGGACCAAGACAGTAAGGTAAAGGAAGGATTTATGCTTAGATGGGAAGCAAACCTGAATTAGCTCAATGGTTAAGAGCATCAGCACGGTAAGCTGAAGGTTCGGGGTTCTATTCCCGGTTCAGGCATAAATTTTTCTTTTTATATATTCAATTTGGGAATTTTTAACATTATGAGGTTCAATTAATACTAATTAAATGAATCGTGATTTCTTCTTACCTCATACTTCTATGTTTTTTTAAACACAGCACTGCAGTATCAGCGACACGTTGTCGTCATCATCAGCTGTTTTCACGACTGTCAATTTTTTCCCTTTTGCCGGTAATTCTCTAGACTGCCATCTGGTGTTCTTTTGAAGGAATTACGCTTCAAACTGCCATCTGGTGTTATTTTGAATGAATCATTTTCTAAACTGCTATCTGTTGTATTTTTTTAAGAACTTTGTAATCAAGCTCGGTTCGTCCGGAATCTCAAAGTTCATAGTTCTAGTATGGTTTTTTTTAATACATATTTTTTTTCCCAAACTGTTAAATCCAAAGGTTTAGATAGATGTTTTAAAAGTTTTGCTTCTTCTTCAATCCTATGATGCTCTAATAAACTATGTGCTGCTATAGCTGATTTTTCAATTTCTCCATTCTTTATGTTTCTGAAGTGCTCTTTTTTACGAGTTTCCAAGTTCCTTTTTGTTTTTCCTATATATATATCCTGTTGCAATCTTTGCAATCAATTTGATAAATTCCAGATTTTTTGTTGTCTGGGGAATTACATTTATTATTAGTTAACAGAAGATTACCCAGGCTGAATTTGTTAATTGGGACTAATGTTATATTAAATTTTCTGAAACTTATTATGAACTTCAGGATGGTAAGTGAATTTCTTGAATTTTACATCTTTCACTTCAGAAACATAAAGAATGGAGAAATTGAAAAATCAGCTATAGCAGCACATAGTTTATTAGAGCATCATAGGATTGAAAAAGAAGCAAAACTTTTAAAACATCTATCTAAACCTTTGGATTTAACAGTTTGGGAAAAAATATATATTCAAAAAAACCATACTAGAACTACGAACTTTGAGATTCCACACGAACCGAGCTTGATTACAAAGTTCTTAAAAAATACAACAGATAGCAGTTTAGAAAATGATTAATTCAAAATAACACCAGATGGCAGTTTGAAGAGTAATTCCTTCAAAAGAACACCAGTTGGCAGCCTAGAGAATTACCGGCAAAAGGGAAAAAATTGATAGTCGTGAAAACAGCTGATGATGACGACAACGTGTCGCCGATACTGCAGTGCTGTGTTAAAAAAAACATAGAAGTATGAGGTAAGAAGAAATCACGATTCATTTAATTAGTATAAATTTTTCTCTTTACCATTTAATTACAATAATTTAGTCGTGTACTTTAATATACTTGTTTCTATCATAGTAACAGCTTTAGATTCTTAATATTAATTTAATAAATAATGCTATAGCTATGTGGAGTCCCTTCATGTCTTCTTCAGGTAGAAGCCATTCATTATGTTTTTGTGAATGATGATTCATTGCATTGAATGTGGGACCAAGACAGTAAGGTAAAGGAAGGATTTATGCTTCGATGGGAAGGAAGCCTGAATTAGCTCAATGCTTAAGAGCATCAGCACGGAAAGCTGAAGGTTCAGGGTTCGATTCCCGGTTCAGACATACAATTTTTCTCTTTACCATTTAATTACCATAATTTATTTATTTGATTCACTTGTTATTAAAATAAATTATAATCCAGTTTGCAGAAATTGATGTATAGAGCTTGATAAGTTTTGGTTGCCATTGCACACTTGGCCGCAATCTTCTCGCAGCCGGGTGAAAACAGGTATGACTTTAATATTGAGTGGAGAACATATTTTTAATAACTCACCTCATACAATTTCAAATTTATTTGAGACCATTGGTTTCAAATTAATTTTTCATTCATCTTCAGTCATGAAACCAATGGTCTCGAATAAATTTGAAATTGTATGAGGTGAATTATTAAAAATATGTTCTCCACTCAATATTAATGATATAACCTCATAATTAATAGTGAGTGGAGAACATTTTTATCGACTCGCCTCATATGATTTCAAATTTCAAAGAAATATGTTCTCCACTCACTATTAATGATATAACCTCATAATGTTTACTTCCCAATATTAATTTAAATATAGCCTCATAATGTTTACTTCCCAAACATTAATTTTAATATAGGTATGACTTTGTTACATTTATATGTTCATGACGTAACATACTCGACTGTTATATATTAAATTAAAGCTCTTTTTTTTTGTGCATGATAGAATGTCTCTGCCTCTGTAAATGTGGCTGCAAATAAGGGTTGCTAGCTGTTAAAAATAGATTAGAGTGAAAGAGAGTTAGCGCTTTATATCATTCATAAGACAAAGACAGTGATAGCCAGATGTGCGATTTTAGCGCTATTGCAGATGCACAAGTAGCTAGTGTTCTCAATCTTAACTAAACAGTAATCTAACCATTATATGTAACCACGTGTTTTGGAGCTCGTAATGAACATTGTTGTTTTTTAATATTTAATTTTAGGAAGTTATATTTTGAGGTTATTTTAATTATATTATTTTTAGTCTGAACATCTTACCTCAATATTAATGTTGACTTGTTCTTGAACATTAATATTGAGGTAAGATGTTCAGACTAAAAATAATATAATTGTTGTTTTTATTTAACTCTACACATTATCACATTTGTTAAAGTTAATCCTTTTTTTAAATTTATAATTTTCTTTTGGAGCAGCATTAAGTTGTTCATACTACTGTTTGCGTTATTGATTGGAAACTCTAGCTATTTCAAAATTTATTTATTAAAATTTAATAAACTAAATTAAATTTATTACTTTTGGAGTAGCATTAAGTAATTCCTACTACTGTTAGTGCCATTGGTTGAGAACACTAGCTAACGGCACATGTGCAATAGCACTAAAAACTCACACCGGTCGACAAGAGGCTACTGATGATGGAGATAAGTTCCGAAACTGCAGTCTAGAAGAAAAAGGATATGAGATGAGGCAATAAAAACATTTAATTCTTAAAGTAATACCTGTTTACACCTGGCTGCGAGAAGGTTACGGCCAAGTATGCAATTGTAACCAAAACTTTTCAAGTTCTATACATCGATTTCTGCAAACTGGATTATAATTTATTTTAATAACATGTGAATCAAATTATTTCGAATAATAAATAAATAAAATTAATTAAATATACTGGTGGCAAAATTTTAATAGATAACTCAGCAAAAGTGTATTCAGTCATCCACAATTTTATGAAACAAATTTTGTTCATACACTTGAACGTAGTAATCTTGCTGCCAGATCTTGTACTATAACACCCATCTCCATGCTTATAAATGTTTACACAATGTACAAAGCCAACAAAAAACTTGAATACCTTTTTCTGTTCATGTTTGTTATGTAGTAGGTCAAATAGATGCAATTGGGAGTAAAGGGTAAGAAAAAAAGGAGGTCTGACTAATGCAGAGATACAAGATGCATCATACTTTTGTTCCCAAAGTAACACAATGATTCTATTAATATTGAGTGGATGAATTTTTCATTCGAAACCAATGATCTCAAATAAATTTGAAATTGTATGAGGTGAGTTATTAAAAATATGTTCTCCACTCAATATTAATGATACAACCTCATAATGTTTACTTCTCAACATTAATTTAAATGCAATGATTCTAATTATATTATTTTTAGTCTGAACATCTTACCTCAATATTAATGTTGATTTGTTCTTGAACAGGTTTCAAAACAATTTTGTTTTTCCAGACTGACTGGAAAAGCTGACGATAAAACAGAATTGTTTTGAAACATGTTCAAGAACAAATCAACATTAATATTGAGGTAAGATGATCAGACTAAAAATAATATAATTAAAATAACCTCAAAATATCACTTCCTAAAATTAAATATTAACAATGATTCTAGTTTTGGTAGCCTTATAGAACTCTTTATAACCACCTTATAAAAATATATTTAAATAAATGCAAGAGCCGTAATATGGTCTACCGTCTTATCAATTGGAAATGGTCCTGTTCTCTCTCTTGCACTTCAATAATTAGAAGGAAGATTTGAATACAGGGCAAGTCAGTCATACCAATTCTAAATTAGGAATATTTTCATGCATAACTATCTCATATTTATAATAATTTTAAGAAAAACTTGCCTGTCAGAAAAATCAGAAGTGATTTACATGATAATGAAACAGAATTGAACTATTATAGGAAATATCACTAAGAGGTATAATTTAATATAAATACTGTTCACTTCATCCCACATCCCATCTTCTAATTAATAAGAGGTGAGGTATACAGATTATATTTTTTGAAGAGACTCAGATTGGGGTTTGAACCCAGGATCTTTAGCTTTCTATGCCAATGTTCTACCCACTGAGCTACCTGAGCAGAACAACTTAAACACAAATTTTTATCTTAAACATTAAGAGCCAATGCCCTACCAACTGAGCTGCCTGAGCACTCCAATCTTTTGGAGTTAATGTATAAGAGAAAACTTCGTGTTTAGTGCTCAGGTAGTTTAGTTGGTAGAGCATTGGCATAGAAAAGCCAAAGATCCTAGGCTCAAACCCCAGTCTGAGCAGTATTTTTCTCTTCAAATATGATTTGTCCTTCAGTGAGAAGTATTAAATTAATAATAAAAAAACATTCAGGTGAACAGATTTTAATGAAACAGAATGTTACATGAGAAAACAATATTAGATATTTTGTATTTTAAATTTTGTGAGGGATTGACATTTTTGTCAAATCCTGTCTCAATTCTTTAAAAAAGTAATAAATATCAAATATGTAATATTGTTTCTCCTTGTAAAGAATTTTGTTTAATTATAATCTTAAATCATTTCTGGTTTTCTAACAGACAATGAGACCAAAAGTCATAGTTCAAAATCATTAAGCATTAAGTTTGCTGTAAAATGTATTGTAAATGCCAAGTAGTCGGTCAGATATGGAATATTTCACAAATGTTCATTTAGATAACCATAACCTAAATATAACAATTCCTTCTCAATATTATATATAAATTAGTTAATTGTATCTTCCAGAGAGAATTAGAGGATCTTCCCATATGCAATTTTAATTCAGTATTACCAACAAATCCTTTATATCAGAAATATTATAAAAATAAGCTTTTTAGTGCTATAATTTGACATTACTATAACTGTATGTCTCTATGGCAATATACATCATTAAACTTACCATCATAGAAGAACTTTATATCCGGTGGCAGGGGTTCATAAGCAGCTGCAAACACAGGTCCTTTGTGTTCTAAAAAATTCCACTTGGTCCCATCATCCTTCTTTTCTTCTTCCCACCTAAAAATCAAACACATATTCACTTACATCAACATCTTCACGAAATATCATCAGTTGATTGCAGAAACAAAGTCTGAACCATGGTTGTACTTTTTCTTAATTGATTAAAACATCATTAAAATGTAAATCCATGACTAATTCTAAAAACAAAGTTTGAATCAGCATCATGGATTTTTAATTTTTTAATAGTTATCAAGAAATCAAGAAACATATTTTTCAAACTAACAGATGTCTCTATGGATTAAAAAAAATTCAGATCTCTTTAGTTGTATTAATTAAGAACTACTTATTTACAATTATTATTTTATTAATTATTATGATGGGTGCATCATCACCCATCCATGAGGTATGTAGTAACACAACCGAATTAACTTGGTGTATGGACCTCAGGATAAAAAATTAAGGATAAAATTAAATTGTACAAAAATCTTGTTTAAACCTTTACTAATTTATGAATCTAAGACATACTTGCAACTCTTTTGTTTCTGAGTTCTTTTAATTTTAGATATTTTTAATTTTCATCTGCAGATATCACATTCATCAACAAATGTTTAGAAATGGAAATCACCCCAAAATTTGTCCGGAAAATTGTTAAAAACAACATTAACCAATACCAGAAAATTTTAGAAAAGAAAATTCTTAATTTAGAAAAAATCAAACATTATACAACAATAAGCAAAATAGACATTGAACTATGCTTCTTACATTTAAAATTAACCAACAATTTAGGACAAACAGTTCGGGATTACTTAGAAAAAAACTTCAATAACCAACTTTATTTCAACATGAAGAAGAAAATAGATGTACAAAAGAAAAAAATAATTCATTTAAACTGGAATTAAATAGAGCGAAGAACAATAAATATACAAAAAATATAACCACTAATTTAGGGAGTGATAAAGAAAATGAGAAGAATGTAATTAACCTATCATCGGAAAACTTTACAAAAAAGGAAATATCTATTTTGGACAAGGAATTGAAAACATGCATTAGTTACTCTAACAATTTAGAAGATTACATAGCTGATGTTGAAATTGCTATCGATGACATGAATTATGAAGAACAAACAATAATCAGAAAAGAATGTAGGGAAGTTATTGAAAATATTAAAAACACAAATATAGCTAACCAATGCAAAACAAACATGAAGAAAAGCCAAAAACATTAACAATAAAAATGTTGTTTTTTTCAAAATCAGACAAAGGGAATAATTTAATCATTTTGGATAAAGAAGATTACAATGATAGGATGGAGAATTTATTAAAGAGAGAAGAATATGAAGAAATAAAAACAAATCCCCCCGCAAAAACAAGTAAGGAAGTTGAAACCAGTCTGAAATCAATTAAATAAATTATGTCAAAAAAGGAGAAGTTTAAATTGAAAATTTCAAATCCCAGTAACCCCAACATTCATGCTCTTCCTAAAATCCATAAAGACGGAAAGAAAATGAGACCTATCATCAACAATATCAACTCACCGACATATAATATATCAAAATAGTTAAGCAATAAATTCAAAGGTATGAAAAAATTTGTAAATTTAGCCATAGAAAAATCTTACCAACTTGTGGAAAATTATAAAATGTAGAAATAGAACCGTCAGAAAGATTGGTCTCATTTAACGTCACTTTATTGTTCACAAACATCCCGACGGACAAAACTTTGAAAATTTTAGAAAAAATGGTTAAAAGAAAACAAAGTAGATGATGATAGCGTTAAAAAATACATAAAATTAACAAAATTATGCTTAAATCAAATGTTCTTCACCTTTAGATGAAAGTACCGTAGACAAAGATCAGGATTTGCAATGGGAAATCCATTATCACCATTCTTAGCAAATATGTTTATGGGTAACTTTGAATGTCAAGTAACCAAAGCATTCCCTTTGATGTTTAAATTTTGGAGTAGATATGTAGATGATATCATAGCAATAGTAAAACAGAAACAATTAGAAGATGCCATTAAACTGTTAAATATCCATAATAAAAAAAATTAATTTACAATGGAAGTAGAAAATAATCACGAGATACCATTTTTAGACCTTAAATTAATCAGGAACGAAGAAAAAAAGAAAATAGAATTTGGAATCCACAGAAAAGAAACTCACATCGATAATTATATAAAAGCAACAGGATTTAACCATTTTTCACACAAACAGGCAGTATTTAATAGTTTATAACACACAGATTTGTGAACGTTCCCATGAGCAAAGAAAATTTCAATAAAGAGGAAAAACACATTATAAAAATTACAAAGGATAATGCATTTCAAGAAAAGATGATACACAAGAAAATAAATAAATTCAAGGAACAAAAAATGATAAATGAAAGTACTCTTCAGACAGATAAAGAAATTGGTAAAAAATTCAAGAAGTTCACATACCATCCTTTAGTATTTGACAAGTTTCAAAAAATCTTCAACAAATTCAACATTAAATTAGCACGAAACGATTACAGTTTAGGTAATTTAATAAAGCCCAACAAAAATGAAAAGATTGAAGATTGCAAAAAATCGGGAATTTATCAAATTAATTGTAAAGATTGTGAAAGGATATACACAGGAAAAACAAAAAAGGAATTTAAATACAAGATTAAAGGAACACCTCAGAAATGTTAAAAATGGAGAAACAGAAAAATCTGCAATAGCTGCACATGCCTGGTTAGAAAAACACAGAAAAAAACTAAAACAAAATTGCCTAAACAATTGAAAAAACCAAAGGAACTCACAATTTGGGAAAATACGAGGGCGGATCGGAAAGTAACGCACAATAATTTTTTTCTGCCTTGGTATTGCAGCTAGAATGTTGAAATTTCACAGAGATATAGTTTGAAGTTTTCACTACAGATGGTATTTTTTTCTCAGGTGCACCTCTTGCGAGAGAAGCTTGAACTATGCAACAAAGATGGCGCGCATGCTACAGTCATCCACCTGTGAGGAACAGAGAAGTGTTGTTCGATTTTTGTGGGCCAAAGGGCATAAACCCAGTGAAATTCACAGGGACATGCGTGGCGTGTATGGGGATGATTGTATGGACCGTAGCAATGTCTTCCGTAAAGTTAGTGCTCGCTGGGTGCCTAAGAACCTGACAGACGACCACAAGGGCCAGCGAATGATGGCAAGCTTGGACCACTTAACGCAGTACACCGCACAAAGACATGACTTTCTGGAAGGAATCGTCACAGGTGATGAGTCTTGGGCGTACCACTACACGCCCGAAACAAAGGCATCAGCAGTGCGCAGATGGCTACACTCCAACCAAACAGACTTCTACGAACAGGGCATATTGAAACTGGTAACACGATGGGAAAAATGTGTTGAGAAAGTTGGTGACTATGTCGAAAAGTAGGTAAAAGATGTAAGTTCATTTGTGATTTTTTCCCCTTTTTTTACTATTAAACTTTTTAAAAAAAAAATATTGTGCGTTACTTTCCGATCCGATCCGTCCCTCACAGGTGGACGACTGTAGAATGCGCGCCATCTTTGTTGCATAGTTCAAGCTTCTCTCACAAGAGGTGCACCTGAGAAAAAAATACCATCTGTAGTGAAAACTTCAAACCATATCTCTGTGAAATTTCAATATTCTAGCTGCAATACCAAGGCAGAAAAAAATTATTGTGCGTTACTTTCCGATCCGCCCTCGTATTTACATATGCAAGAATAAAAACATAAATATGAATTTTGAAATACCCGGTGATAAGGAGAGGGGATTGATTTGGAAGTTTGTCGGTCAGCCATTAGATGGCACAGAGGTCAGTCTGCAGGAGAGGAGACCATTGGACATCAGTTGTGAACGCGATACAGCATTGAGAATGTCACAAATGCAGTGAAGAAATTCGAGTCTGAGAGGGAGTTAAGAAGTATGAGGTGAGTCAAAAACAACTCAACATATATTAAAAATATGTTCTCCACTCAATATTAAAAATTTCTCTCTTTACTATTGATTTCAACAATTTAGTTGTGTACATAATAACAGCTTCAGCTTCTTAGTATTAATTTAATGAATGATGCTATAGCTATGTGCAGTCCCTTCATGTCTTATTAATGTAGAAGCCATTGATTGTGTATTTGTGAATGATGATTCATTCATTGCATTTGAATGTGGGACCAAGAGAATAAGGTAAAGGAAGGATTTATACTTGGATGGGAAGGAAGCCTGAATTAGCTCAGTGGTCAGAGCAACAACACGGAAAGCTGAAGGTTCGGGGTTTGATTCCCGGTTCAGGAAAAAATGTTTCTCTTTACCATTGATTACAATAATTTAGTTGTGTAACGAACTAAATAAATTACATCAAAAATCAGAATATAGTAAACCATATAAGATATCTCAGAATTGGTTGGCTTGGATATTTGATAAGAATGGATGATCAGAGTCTGGTCAAGAAACTCTACAAATGGAAACCTATAGGAGGCAGAGCTGTTGGAAAACCAAAGATCAGATGGGAGAATGACAGAATGAATGATCTAAAGAAAATGAAAGTGACTAATTTGAATATGGCACGAGACAGATTGGCATGGAGGAGGATTGTTATGAAGGCCAAATCTTTCACTTTTGAAGTTGTCACGCCTTAAGATGATGACATTAATTTACTTATTTCAATCATAGTAACCAACAGCTTTAGTTTCTTAATATTAATTTAATAAATAATTCTACAGCTATATGGAGTCCCTTCATGTCTTCTTAATGTAGAAGCCATTCATTGTGTATTTGTGAATGATGATTCATTGTATTTGAATGTGGGACCAAGAGAGAGGTAAAGGAAGGATTTATGCTTGGATGGGAAGGAAGCCTGAATTAGCTCGGCGGTCAGGGCATCAGCACAGAAAGCTGAAGGTTCAGCTGATTACAAAGAAGATGCCTTAAAACTCCAGAATAATCAGAAGAAAATAATCAAATTCACATTAGAAACAGAAGAGAATAAACAAATATTTTTAGATCTGAAATTACATAGAAATGAGGAAAATAACAACATAGTAGTTGGCATCCATAGAAAAGATTCACACACAGATAACTACATTAAATCAACTGGATTCATCCATAGCACATTGTTCATGGACAATTAACTGATTACCTTAACACTCATAACATACTCGACCCACACCAATCAGGTTTTAGGACAGGCCATAGTACGGCAACCGCACTTCTTAACGTTACCAAAGATGCGCGTGAAGCAATGGACAGTGGCCACATGACAATATTTATACTCTTGGACTTCAGTAAAGCTTTCGACAGTGTTGACACTGACATATTAATAGCAAAATTACGCACTCTGGATCTTTCGGACAATGCTGTTAACTGGCTTGGATCCTATCTTCATGATCGCCAGCAATATGTCTCCAATGCAGAACTTTCCTCATCCTGGCTATCACTGAAGGGTGGCGTCCAACAAGGTTCAGTGTTAGGACCACTTCTGTTCTCTATCTATATTAACGATATATCCACTAGACTTACCTATTGTCGACATAACCTATACGTTGACAATTTGCAAATTTACATTCACTCCCATCCTGACGATGTACATGACACACTAGACAAATTAAATAGTGACCTAGACTCAATTTCCCAATGATCGAAGAAACATGGACTTAATCTAAATGCTGACAAGACACAGTGCATAATTATAGGACATCAGCGAATCCAAAGCATTATAAATTATGAAAATATCCCTACCATCCTCCTAAATGACATAAACATCCCCTACAGCTTAGTAGTAAAAAATCTGGGTATCTGTATGACCAACACCTAGACTGGAAAATCCAGGTGAATAATACCTGCAAGAAAGTGTTCTCAATTCTTCACTCCCTAAATAGTTTTAAAAACTTCCTTCCTACAAAATTAAAACCAATACTTGTACAGACTCTTATAATGCCACACTTCAACTACTGCGACATATTACTGACTAATCTGACAACTGATCTATCTGACAGACTACAGCGTGCTCATAATGCGTGCATTCAATTTATATTCAATCTCCGTCATTATGACCACGTGTCTCCTTCATTTCAGGCCTTATCATGGCTATGCCTAAATGACAGAAGAACTTTACATTCACATACCTTACTATTCCAAATTCTACATACATATTTACCAAGTTATTTAACAACACGTTTTCAAAATTTATCGCTCATCACAATTTAGGAACAAGATCACAAGACTCTTCTTTACTTTGATACCACAACACAGGACCTGTCTGTACTCTGAATCTTACACAATATCTATGGCTAGAGCATGGAACTCACTTCCCAGTCATGTCGGGGACTGTCAATCGCTATCATTATTTAAATCCAAATTAACTGATATCTTAAGTTCGACACAATGAAAACATTAACTGCATAACTATATAGATCATTCCATTAATAATCATCTAGGAAGCTACTTACTTTATTTTATATCATTTTAATTTTATTATATTCTATGTTTTTGTTAGTATTAGCTAGTATTAGATCATATCATCATTGTATTTTGTTTAGTCTGTATTTTAATAATATCTTAAAATTGTAATATGTACGTAATTTTTGTATAATTTTACTATTTGCTGGTTGAGTGGAAGAGAAGGCCTTATGGCCTTAACTCTGCCAGCAAAAATAAAGCATTATTATTATTATTATTATTATATTTACAGAAAATGGCAGTCAACAGTCTAGCACATAGATTGATGAATATACCCCTGAACAGAGAAAATTATGAACTAGAGAAAAAACATATAATTGAAGTGGCAAAATAAAATGGTTTTTGAGGAGAAAATTACACACAAAATTGATAAGTACAAAATAAAAAATTAAAGAATGAAAGTACTCTTCAAATAGATAGCCAAAGGAAGTGAAATACAGGAAATTCACATATCATCCACTGGCACACAATAAATTCCAAAATATTTATGAAAATTTTAATATGAGATTAGCACCAAAGAATGATTATAGCCTAAACAAACTAATAAAAATCAACAAAAATGAAAAGATTGTTAGTAAAAATTTAGGAATATATCAAATAAAATGTGCAGTATGTGATAAGTAGAGTCCGGATGTTAAGCATTTAAAAGATTCAAAATAGGCAGGCAAAAGGCACTAAAAATCATTAATATAGGCACTAAAAATTCAAAAGAGGTTCTTACAAAAAAATGAACAACATACATTTTTACAGCCTTACGTAAAGAATGTAACATATATCAATAGCGTACGAAGATATCAGAGATGGTTTTGGAACTGTTTTGCCTTTTTACAAAGAGCATACTTATGTTTTGCAGTGTGTACGTGCTGCAAAATAATGGCAATTCACTGAAAGTTTACACACATTGCAAAACAATATTGAACCGTCACTTGAGAATATTTTCACACCAAATTCTTTCACGAAATTGGCCAGTTTGTCTTTTACTGTTATCCATTCATTAGGTATCGTAAAACAACTGTTCTAAAGGTAAAAAAAAATAAGCCATATACACTTGTTGCATCACTTTGTCTTTGAAGCACCTGTCTGTGAACAAGGACTTTAAGACTGAATTCAGCGTTACCAACATAAAAAATAATATTACACTCACTTAAAGGTTTCAGCACCAGGTGTGAGACAGAAAAAGAAAGCTTGAGCCATCTACCCTTTTTTGTCACTCAGCAAGCAATGTTTGTATTGAAAAGAAGCAAAGCTGTATTATAGAACTTCAGCTGAACTATAAAACTATAGCTTAGAGCTATTTCACTTAACGGGAGTGCATTGAGGGAGAATTTTGACCATTTCAATTCATTTCATTGATATACTAAGTTAATTTCGAGAAAAAATGGCAAATAGGTATTTATAGGCATTGTAAGCTGAAACAGGCATTTATAGTCAAATTGAACTTCATGGAAAACAACTCTAGGGTTGTAGGAATGAACTTACATAAGTCACTTTTACAATAGCTATAATAAATAATTATAGGCATTTTCCTTAACATCCGGTCTCTAGTGATAAGATATACTTAGGGAAAAACAAAGAAAAATTTAACTATCATAACCAAACAACACATAAGAAATGTAAAAAAAAGGGGGGGAAGTAGAAAAATCTGCAGTAGCTGCTGACCTTTGGTCGAAAAAACACAAAATTATTAAAATAGTTAGAAAACACAAACTCATATCGGAAAAAATCTACATACAGAAGAACAAAGGAGAGAATTATGAATTTTGAAATTCCTGGAGAAAGGAACCTAATTTAGCAAGTTATTTGGACCACAGAAAGAGGAAGCAGAAGTTGAGATCTAGGACCGACAACTTGGGAAAACCAGTCTGTAACTACCGAAGATGAGGCTAACAGAAACAACAATATGAGGTAAGATTTATACAGACAACACTTTTTATTAATGTTTAAATTCCCAAGACTTCTTTGTGTGATCGAGCAACGGTTCATAGCATTTGGCATTCAGGAACTAACAACTTTTCTTAATGAACACATGTAGACAGGCTCAATTAAAAATTAAGTTACAGGAGGTCTCGAGGGTCGTTACAGCAACCCTCGGGACAACCTTTACTTAATGTGATACGCTTGAGTAAATGTCAAATAAGATATTTCCTGTCTTTTTGTATCTCAAGTTAAAACCAACACGGGTCCACTTTAATCATTTTACAGCCATAGCGTATGCTAGGGTGATATTCTTTTCCTGGGAAACTAAGGAGGACTGTTGCAACTGCCTCATACTGAGATTAATTACGGTCAGTCTCGGTGCTGAGGATCACTCCCCATGGAGCTGGACAGTCACAGAGTCGATGCTCATCTGAGTTAAATTAATGACCAACCTCCGGTCTCATTAGTAAATTATTGTAAGTTGGATCTAACTAGTTACCCATGAGCCATGTGTTAACACCCCACTTTGGAAAAATGAGACCAATGGTGTTTCAAAGATTTAGTTTACTTCCAATTATATTTAATAATTACTTCTAGTAACATTGTTAAGGGTGTGACAATGTTAAGATATGCCTTTTTAAATATGTAGTATGAGTGTTTAACCAATCAGAATATTGGTTTTGGGAAAATTATGTTGTACAATCCAGTTTGGATATATGGTGAGAAACAAGGGATAAAGTGAGTTATAACTCCCGAGCGAGGGACTGTTCTGTTAACCTTGCGATAGTGCAAGCTGGTCATTCATCAATCGGCCACATAAATAGTGTTCCGGCCAGAAGTTTAATAAATAAATGAGTTTACTAGCCTTAACGTGGCTGATTGCATAATAAATTTGCCTATTATATTCAAAGAAGTCGAGTGCTTACTGCGACGATTATAAATTTTATTCGGAAGAGTTAATTCTGGAACTTCATATTTGAAAGGCATATATCCAAGCTGCGTACTGTGTATGTAACTACTATAATAATTGAATACATATGGAATTACTTTGCCACCTTACATGGCAAAGGATGGGATTGGAGATTTCATCAAGTGACAAGTATGGAAGCCGTAAAAAAAATGGAGACAACTAAAATAAATGTAATAGAATTATATTATTTTTAGTCTGAACATCTTACCTCAATATTAATGTTGATTTGTTCTTGAACATGTTTCAAAACAATTCTGTTTTATCATCAGCTTTTCCAGACTGGTTTTACTTATGTTGCACAACCTGGATGTCGATGTCAGCTCCATCCTGTGGTTGGCCAAAGAACCTCCAAACAAGGTCACGCTCCATCGGATAATCAAAATTCATAACTCTGTTTCTGTTCTTCTGAATATAAATTTTTTCTTTTGTATTTTCTAACTGTTTTAATAATTTAGTGTCTGAATTTATATTATGTTTTTCAGACTAAACATGAGCAGCAACTGCAGATTTTTCTATTTCCCCATTTTTAATATTTCTTTGTGTGTTCTTTGGTTCTAATTTTTAGGTTTCTTTTTGTTTTTCCTATATATATATATATCTTTTCACAACCCATGCATTCAATTTGATATATTCCTGACTTTTTATTTTTATCAGTTTTTTCATTTTTGTTGGTTTTTATTAGTTTATTTAAACTGTAGTTATTTTTTGGTGCTAATTTAATATTAAACTTCTCAACTATCTTTTGAAATGTATTATGTACCCAAGGGTGATTTGTGAATTTCCTATATTTTTTCATAGGTGGTTCTTCTTTTTTCAAGAGTACTTCTGTTTATCATTTTTTGTTTTTTATACTTTTCTATCCTTTTATGTACCATTTTTTCATCAAACCCATTTTCTCTTGCTACTTTGATTATGTGTTTTTTTCTCATGTTTGAAATCTTCTTTGTTTAAGAGTAAGTTTACCAATCTATGAGTTAAACTATTAAAGACTGCTAATTTATGTCCAATTGGATTGAACCCTGTTGATTTTATAAAATTTTCCGTATGAGTTTCTTTCCTATGAATCCCAAATTCAATTTTTCTTTTTTCTTCGTTTCTGACCAATTTAAGATCCAAAAAAGGTATTTGTTTATTTTCTTTTCTTTCTTTGGTAAATTTCATGTTTTTACTCTGTAAATTTAACAGTTTTAGAGAATCTTCTACATGTTTTTCTTTAACAATACAAATTATATCATCTACATATCTGCTCCAAAATTTAAACATTGTGGGATGTGCTTTAGTGATTTTACATTCAAAATCACTCATAAATAAATTTGCCAGAAAAGGTGATAATGGGTTTCCCATTGAGAGTCCTGATTTTTGTCTATAGAAACTCCCATTGAATGTAAAAAACATTTGGTCAATACATAACTGAGTTAATTTCAAATAATCTTCTTTGATCTCTCTGTCTATGTTGTTTTTACTTAACCAGTTGTTCAATATCTTCAAAGTTTTTGTTTCGGTACATTTGTGAACAATGAGACGACATCAAAGGAAACCAACCTATCTGTAGGTTCAATTTCCACTTTTTCTAATTTCTTAACTAATACCAATGAATTTTCAATCTGCAGACTTTCAAAATTATTAATTCTTTTAAATTCATTATTCAGCCATTTCGAAATTTTGTAGGTTGGTGATCCAACTGGTTAAGTAAAAACAACATAGACAGAGAGATCAAAGAAGATTATTTGAAATTAACTAGTTATGCATTGACCAAATGTTTTTTACATTCAATGGGAGTTTCTATAGACAAAAATCGGACTCTCAATGGGAAACCCATTATCACCTTTCCTGGCAAATTTATTTATGAGTGATTTTGAATGTAAAATCACTAAAGCACATCCCACAATGTTTAAATTTTGGAGCAGATATGTAGATGATATAATTTGTATTGTTAAAGAAAAACATGTAGAAGATTCTCTAAAACTGTTAAATTTACAGAGTAAAAACATCAAATTTACCAAAGAAAGAGAAGAAAATAAACAAATACCTTTTTTGGATCTTAAATTGGTCAGAAACGAAGAAAAAAGAAAAATTGAATTTGGGATTCATAGGAAAGAAACTCATATGGAAAATTTTATAAAATCAACAGGGTTCAATCCAATTGGACATAAATTAGCAGCCTTTAATAGTTTAACTCATAGATTGGTAAACTTACCCTTAAACAAAGATTTCAAACATGAGAAAAAACACATAATCAAAGTAGCAAGAGAAAATGGGTTTGATGAAAAAATGGTACATAAAAGGATAGAAAAGTATAAAAAAACAAAAAATGATAAACAGAAGTACTCTTGAAAAAGAAAAACCACCTATGAAAAAATATAGGAAATTCACATATCACCATTGGGTACATAATAAATTTCAAAAGATATTTGAGAAGTTTAATATTAAATTACAGATATAACCAGCCAGCCACAAATTTCTACAAATCCCTATACACAAGCTCCCTAACAATCCAGGCAACAAATCACATAGGCATATTCGATGCTAAACTCGAAAACCACGCCGACACCTTTCCCCCAGTACTGGCCAGCAAAATTAGAACTGCAATAGATGAAATGAAAAATGGCAAAACACCCGGAGAGGATGGAATATACAACGAATTGCTAAAACTGGCTTCAGATCAAATACTACCATCACTCACAAACATTTTTAACAAAATTATGCAGACAGAAGAGATACCCGAGCAATGGAAATCGAACACAATCATTCTTCTCCACAAGAAAGGCACAAAAGATTACCTGAATAATTACCGACCCATAAGCCTGATGTCCAATCTATACAAACTACTTTCAAAAGTGCTAACAAGAAGACTAACAAAAAGCCCTGGACGAAAACCAGCCAACAGAACAAACCGGATTCCGCTAAGGCTTTAGTACAACAGACCATCTCCAAGCAATTAACCAAATAATAGAAAAGACAGTTGAATACCACCATACATTATATCTAGCATTCGTCGACTACAACAAGGCATTCGACTCAGTAGAACATTCAAGTGTCCTCCAGGCATTACACACCTAAGGAATCGAACACAAGTACATCCGCGTTCTGGATAAGATCTACAGACAAAGCTACGCCAAGGTGAAGACAGAAATTGTGGGACAACCATTCAGTCTCAAAAGAGGAGTACGAGAAGGCGACCCAATTTCTCTTAAACTTTTTACATGCGTGCTTGAAGACATATTTCGAAAACTAAACTGGAGCAAGAAATACGGAGTAAATATAAACGGAAGCAGGCTATCCAACTTAAGATTCGCTGACGACGTGGTATTGTTTGCCAGATCCCCTAAACAATTCCAATCAATGCTACAAGAGCTATCAGAAACTAGCAAAATTGCAGGCCTTTTGATGAACAAAAGCAAGACACAAATTATGTCAAATGGTCCGGAAAACCCAATCAAAGTCGATGGAATGGATCTTCAACATGTAAGCGAGTACATACACTTAGGACAGCTACTCTCCTTCCAGAAAGTAGAGAGAGAAATAAGCAGAGGAATAGCTCTCGCCTGGAAGGCATTCTGGTCACTGAAATTTATACTGCAGGACAAGTCACTCAACCGGAAACTCAAAATGGAAACACTACAAACCTGTGTTCTTCCAAAACTGTTATATGGCTGCCAAACTTGGAATCTTACTGGCAAACTGAAGTACACACTCCAAGTATGCCAAAGGAAAATGGAGAGGAAAATCTTAGGCATAACTCACCTGAAGGACAGAATCTCAAATACAACACTTCAAGCGATGTCCTCAACAACTGATCCTGCACAACAAGCCATCAGGAAAAAAATGGAAGTGGGGAGGCCACGTCGCAAGAATACAGGACGACAGGTGGACAATAAAAAAAACCCATGTGGGACCCGTACACAGGCGCGAGACAGCGCGGAAGACCAAGATGACGATGGGCTGACTATCTTCAAAGAACGAGCAGTGGCACAATGGCCCAGAGTCGCCAGATGCAGGAAAAGCTGGAGAACGATGGAGAGCCAACTGTGCATTAACTAATCACAGAACAGACGGTGTATACAAATCAAGTGCTACATCCAAGTCAACTTCTCACCACGGATTAGCTAACCGGATGACACTTACAATAGAGATTAACCCCTGTACAGGGAGGCCTTTGCCCTAAAGAGACATATGAGGCTTTATTTATTTATTTAATATTAAATTAGCACCAAAAAAAAACTACAGTTTAAATAGACTAATAAAAACCAACAAAAATGAAAAAAACTGATAAAAATAAAAAGTCAGGAATATATCAAATTGAATGCATGGGTTGTGAAAAGATACATATATAGGAAAAACAAAAAGAAACCTAAAAATTAGAACCGAAGAACACAAAGAAATATTAAAAATGGGGAAATAGAAAAATCTGCAGTTGCTGCTCATGTTTGGTCTGAAAAACATAATATAAATTCAGACACTAAGGGTCGTATGTTAGAACATTACTCTCTACTCAAATTACTTCCAATCACTAGTGAGCTGATTCACCGTGAGCAATTGCTGAGAACGAATTAACGGCCGACTTATCGGTCATGCACGAGTGTCGACGTTTTCGTAATATTGGCAACGAATTACCCAGAATTCTCAGCGATAAAACCACTTCCGTTATTTTCGTCTGCTATAGAGGAATGCATTTATGCTTGCATCCCGCAAATAATACCGTATACAAACACGTCTGCGACACGCAATATTACGCCGATTCTCCTGTTCTTCCAGTTGAATTCTTTGGTAGACTCTATCAAATTCCTCTTCTCCGTGTATACCAAAAACATGATCGAAGTCTTCAAGGTCCGACGTCTTGGATAAATGTTGGATAAAGCAGCAAAGTACATCGATTACCATCGGTTCCCGTTCGGTTCCCTTCGGGATTTTAATTTGAGTTGCTCATGTAAGGTACCTCCGCAGGTAGCTTACAAATTTAACCAATTATTATCGCATGAACAGATTTCTGAGTAAGCAAAATCGTATTAGCATACAACTTGCTCAGCAGAGAAGGCATTTTACTGTCTAATGCGTCCAAACATGCGACCCTAAATTAT
Organism: Diploptera punctata; assembly: GCA_030220185.1. Lineage (NCBI taxonomy): Eukaryota > Metazoa > Arthropoda > Insecta > Blattodea > Blaberidae > Diploptera > Diploptera punctata. Next base: position 231,219 of record JASPKZ010001981.1, read on the forward strand.
TAAAACAGTTAGAAAATACAAAAGACCTGACTATTTGGGAAAAAATTTATATTCAGAAGAACAGAAACAGAATTATGAATTTTGATATACCGATGGACCTTGTTTGGAGGTTCTTTGGCCAACCACAGGATGGAGCTGACATCGACATCCAGGTTGTGCAACATAAGTAAAACCAGTCTGGAAAAGCTGACGATAAAACAGAATTGTTTTGAAACATGTTCAAAAACAAATCAACATTAATATTGAGGTAAGATGTTCAGACTAAAAATAATATAATTAAAATAACCTCAAAATATAACTTCCTAAAATTAAATATTAAATGTAATAGAAGTTACAGATGCTTCAAGTTAACATAAAGCAATTAAGGACTCCAAAACTGTAATAGACAAGCATGCACTGTATAAATATTGAGGATGACTATTTAACTCATGCCCCAAAGGGAGTCAATGATCATTCACATTTCAATGATTTTTGATTTAACCAATCACAGTCGTGTTTCAGCTAAAATTTACCAACTAAAGTTTATCATAATAAAGAAAGCACCTCCTTTTTAACATTCTGAATAGGTCATAGCATTATTTTGCAGTGACTGACTCTCTAAGAAATATGGCTACCAGATTGTATATATAGTACATGAATGTGAGCAGAAAGCACATGTGATAGATAATATAAAAACATTTGTAACAATTGATTATACCACAAAAAAAACACTGTTTGCACTTTCTTAAACAAATTATTTTCCAGGAAATGACGTTGCAGAAAAATATAATTGACATATTTACATCATAGGACATCAAATTAATTAATACCTATAACGTTGGTTATAAGTTTCTCCATTAGGGTGCATTCTTACAACACTGCGATCCTTTGGCAATAAATAATATTATGATCTGGTTGCGGTGATGAACAAAGGAAGGAAATGAAGCATGTCAATCATTTCTCATTTGTTTTCAAACATTGCCGTTTACATTAAATATATAAATATTTTAAAATAACTATAGTTAAATAATTATTTGTGAGTAAACAGCTTAATTTTATTTGTTAAATAGTCCTAACAAATGCCACTCTTGATTTCCAAATTATCTAGATAAATTGACTCCTCACTTCGTGAGTCATGAATTTATTGATAATTTGGAAATCACTTGTGGCATTACTTATGATAATGTCATTAGACATACCATGATCAAACAATTTCTACAGACAAAAGGCCAAACAGGCAAAAAAAGAAAGTAAAAAAAAAGACTAAAAACTTCATGACTGGGTAGAAGTTAAGTATGATAAAATTAGATATGCAAGAACTATAACTGAAATAGCTGGTGAGGAGTATAAAGTTAATGCAATAGTAAGAGAAGGTAAATTCTGGAAGTGGCCTAAAGTCAAAGACGAGATATTTGGAAAAACTGCACTTAAAATAGCGTAAAATATTTTCAAAGTCCTATAGAACAACAGTGCGCATGCGCCAGAGTTTATAGAGCCAGCAAAAACCCATAATCGAACCACATATCGATTATCATTCTCGATTACTATCCTTCGCAATGAAATTTAAATGACCAATATTTGCAATAAATCCCCAAATCTATGTTAAAAAATATACTAATAATATTAAAATTACCAAACGTTTATTAAAAATGGGTGTACACTTACTTATCACTCCCTAACGCTGATTCAACCAGCGATAACCCAAAACAGCGGTAGAAAAATCATAGACTAAGTAATATACTCTGTGGAGAAAATAGCAGTTAGCATCACAATACTGTCTAACAGTGTCATAATATTGTAATTTGCATATTTATATAAATACTTCAAAATTGTCTAATAATGTTAGTAAATACAGAAGAAGAGCTATAGTTTACAACAATATACTGAAAAATTAAGCGCTAGTAGAAGTGCAGTTGAGCCGAGACATTTTTTTACAATGGAATTTTTATATTAATAGTAATAAATCCACCAACTGTTGTAAATGCTCGAGGACATTTCAAGTTCTAGTAATGTGAGTTACCTCAAATATTGTTCTTTTTTTAAAAATAATATTTTTGTTAAATGTCATTTGTGATATTTTCTCTTTGTATATTACCCTTTTGTTCATAACATTCATAAAAGTCAAATTTCTTTCATCATTAAGTATGATAGTATAAAGTGATTCCCTCCATGGTATCTTTACCTTGTTGTGGTGGAGTGGCTTGCGTGCTTAAATGATCCTAAGAGCTATGCTGGAGGTAGTATTGCTGCCGATAGGGTTACCCATGCCAGACTGGTCGAAGGTGATAAACCAGACGAAAAAAGTACCTTGGTCCAAAGAGTGACGATCTTTCACCGTAAAAATACAACCGTCCAGAAAAGGTAAAATTTTTCGGAGGTCAAATAGTCCCCCATTCGGTTCTCCGGGTGGAGACTACTTCAGGCAACCCATGCCAAAGGCTCAAACACAGGGACATATTCCTAGGAACATGGAATGTTACGACTTTATACAATAGCAGGGCACTAGAGATATTTACGCGGGAATTAGATAAATCACCCTTGGATATAGTCGCTTTACAGGAAGTTAGGTGGCCAGGAGAAGGTAGTCAGGAATCAGGAAGCTTTGCATTATACTATGGGGTGCAGAAAGACCTGCATTTGGAACGGGTTTTTTAGTCAGAAGGAGGATCCTATCCGCTATCCGAGATATTAAGTTTGTTAGTGATAGGATATCATACATAATTCTAAAGGGTAAATGACATGATTTTATAATTGTTAAGTTTGTTAGTTATAGGATATCATACATAATTCTAAAGGGTAAATGACATGATTTTATAATTGTAAATGTACATGCCCCCACAGAAGATAAAGATGACAAGATCAAGGATGAGTTCTATGAAGAATTAGAATGCTTATTTGATAGCCTTTCACGATATCATATGAAAATTGTCTTAGGAGATTTTAATGCAAAAGTGGGCAGGAAGATATATTCAAACCAACAATAGGCAAATTCAGTCTTCATGAAGATAGTAACGACAACGGGATTAGATTAGTCACATTTGCCACATCAAAGAATCTCTTTGTTAAGAGCACAACATTTCAGCATAAGGATATTCATAAATACACATGGACCTCCCCAGAGAGAAACTCGGAACCAGATAGATCATGTATTAGTGGATAAACGCTGGCACAGTAGCATCATCAATGTTAGATCAGTTAGAGGGACACACTGCAATTCGGATCATCATCTGGTCAGAGTGAAAATCAGACAATGGCTATCACTTATGAGAGGAACAAACACTAAAGATGATTCTGTAAAATTTGAATTAAAAAACTTGAAAAATGATGAAATGCGGCAAGAATACCAAATCAAAATTGCTAATAGATTTGAAGTATTGGAATCTTCAGATGACAATAAGGCAAACGAAGAAGAAACTGATATAAATAAAGAATGGGAGGCTATAAGAGATACTATTAAATTGTCAGCATCAGAAAGCATTGGTTGTTTAAAAAAGAGGCAAAACATGAAATGGTTTGATGAGGAATGTGCCGACATTATAAAGAAAAGAAAGCTAGCAAAAATGAAATGGTTACACGAACCAAAGGAGGTAAATTTAGAGCAATTGGGTAGTACTAGACAGGAAACCACCAAGTTACTAAAGAGTAAAAAGAGGGAATATTTGAGAGAGAAGATTAATGATCTTGAAATGAACGCAAAAATAGGAACATTAGAAAATTATATCAGGGAATTAGTATAGAGAAGAAAGGGTTTCAGGCTAGAACAAACATAATTCGGAATGAAAATGGGGATATGATTGCAGATTCTAGGAGTATATTAAATAGATGGAAAAGTTATTTTAATCAGCTATTAAATGTACATACAGAACAGGACATTGAGGAGGATAATTTACAGACAGCAGAAATGCTAGTCGCAGAACCAAATGCATTAGAGGTTGAAATGGCGATTGAAAAATTGAAGATGTATAAAGCATCAGGTTCAGATGAGATCCCTGCAGAACTGATAAAATCAGGGGGAGAAAAATTGATGGACAAGATATGCTGGTTGCTTAGTATGATTTGGGAAAAAGAAGCTCTTCCAGATGAATGGAAGGAATCAATTATCGTACCAATTTATAAGAAAGGAGATAAAACTGATTGCAACAACTACAGGGGCATCTCATTACTTTCAACTTCGTACAAAATTCTTACAAATATATTAGTAAGCAGACTTACTCCCTATATTGATGACATTCTAGAAGATCATCAATGTGCATTTAGAAGAAACAGGTCTACAACAGATCAGATTTTTAGTATAGAAATGGGAATATAATGGTACTGTACATCAACTATATGTAGACTTCAAAAAAACATATGATTCAATTAAGAGGGAGAAGTTATACAGTATCCTGCTGGAGTTCGGAATTCCTAAAAAGTTAGTTAAGACTTAGAGAATAAGGAAGGCTTACAACTCATTGGTATTAATAAGCTGTTAGTTTATGCTGATGATGTAGTATTATTGGCCGATAGCGAGGAGATACTAAAGGACAACACGCACACACTATTGAGTAACATTAAGAAATTAGGACTGGAAGTAAATATCAATAAAACCAAATATGTGGTCAGACGTAGAGATTCATTATATAATGGAAATGGACAGCTAATGACAAATGAAGGAAATTTTGAAGAAGTGGCTGAATTCAAATACCTAGGAACAATAATTACAAATAGGAATGAGATGCACAAAGAAATTAAACATAGGTTCATTTCTGGAAATGCGTGCTATTATGCATTGCTGAGACTCTTGATGTCCCAACTCCTTTCAAAAAATGTTAAACTGAAAATATATAAAACTATTATTCTACCAGTTATATTATATGGGTGCGAAACATGGACTCTTACTTTAAGGGAGGAAAGGAGATTACAAGTATTTGAGAATAAAGTACTTAGGAAAATTTTTGGACCAAAGAGAGATGAACAGACAGGTGAATGGAGAAGACTACATAACATTGAACTACATGGTCTTTATAGGAAGCCAGATATAATAAGAACAATTAAGTCTCGTAGACTGTGATGGGCAGGACATGTTGCACGTATGGGGAATGAAAGACTTGCATGGAAGTTTCTTGTAGGAAAGCCAGAGGGAAAACGCCCAGTTGGTAGATCAAGAATGAGGTGGGAGAATAACATTAACTATGATTTGAGGGAAGTAGATTATACAAGGAATGATTGGAAAGCATTAGCTCAGGATAGGGATATATGGAGAGCTTATGTCGGCCCGGCCATGAATCTATGGGTTCGATAATGCCAGTGAGTAAGTAAGTAAGTATAAAGTGAATATAACACACAACCTATTACCAGTTAACTGACCATTTTCATTATATCAGTAATTGATGCCGAGAAACATTAATACTAAAAATTAGGTGCAGAAAAAAATAGTACTTACCATCCTACATATAGGATGATTTGGGTTTATGAAAAATATACTTACTTAACTTTTCTATTAAGCTTTCATCCAGATTTTGAAATACTTTACCTATGAGCTATTATCCATACAGACTGTATATCATATTTTTCAGCATGCTTTCTAGGATCTATCTTCTGCTTAATTTTTCCAACATATTTACTTTCTATATAACATTTAACTTCCACTGATGTACTAGCAGTCCTGCTCCCTAATAACCTATTATAATTTGTTCTACCAACAACTTTAACAGCAATCCTTAACCTCCCAATCATCATCCCATAGAAATACCTAACCAGACATGGCAGCCATCTTTGAACTCAAGAGTATACTGCCATCTGGTGGCATTGGTCTTTACTAATAAAAATAAAAGATTTTTACCAAAAAAATTTCCCTCCACATTAAATTTTTCCCTACATATGAACATATAAAGCTATCATTCTATATTATTCAACATTAAGAAGTATTCATTAAAATTAGCTTAGTACAATTTTAAAAATATGACAATAAAAAAAAAGTTTGAACTGTATAAAAATAATTTCTTCACTAAATACTTCTCTCTTCAAATTACATGAAAACCAATTCATATTAACCCATTGCTGTTTTAATTAATTTCAATTATTTTTTTAAATCAAATAAAATTTTATCATATTTAAATTAATATTGGGAAGTAAACATTATGAGGTTACATCATTAATAGTGAGTGGAGAACATATTTTAATCGACTCACTTCATACATTTTCAAACTTCTTAGATTCCGACGGTTCCAGACAATTGTCTGAAACCGTCGGTATCAAAGGAATTTGAAAATGTATGAGGTGAGTCGATTAAAATATGTTCTCCACTCACTATTAATAAAATTGTATCACCTCACCTCACATGATAAAATTTTACTTAAATAATATCTCATAGTGTTAATTCCTAAAAAGTAAAATTTAATTAATTTCATTTTTGTTAGTTTTAATTAATTTTAATTAATTAATTAATTAAAACTAACAAAAATGAAAATATTAACAAAGGGAAAAAAATCATATAAAATGCGGATATTGTGAAAAAATATACATAGGTAAAACAAAATGAAACCTGAACATTATAATAAAAGAACATCTTACAAATGTAAAAAATGGGAGATATATAAATCTGCAGTAGCCATTCACACTTGGTCAGAAAGATATAGAATCAAAGTTAATGCAAAATTATTGAAACATTTAGAAAAATACAAAGAATTCACTGTTAGGGGAAAATATAAATCCAACAATATAAGGAAAAAGTAATGAATTTTGAAATTCCTGAGGAAAAGTATTTGATTTGGAGGTTCACTGTAAGGGGTTGTACCCAATTCTCATCCTCACCTTCTCGTGGTACAACCCATTTTCACAAACGAGGCTCTGAGGACTGAGTCACGGCGGTATAACAGTTCCATTGGGTACTGAGTAAATGCGGTATCCTAATGTCTGTCCAGAGACTGAAAGGTAGCAGCCCTACCACTGGGTGCCCAGTAACACGTCCTAAGGAACTTCAAAACTACTCTCAAGTCTCAACATGAAGGATGAAACATGTTCATCGAATGGAAGATCACAGAATACACAAACAAATGTTAAGATATCAACCTGCAGGAAGAAGACCAGGACGTCCACTCAAAAGACTTTTGGATGGTGTTTCTCTTGAGGCCGAAACAGGTCAACAAATGGCCTAAATTCGTGAATGTACTATGATGATGAAGTTCACTGAACAACCAAAAGAGGGAGAAGGAATAATCTAGAAGATTACCATCCACCAATTCAACAGTCTTAATAAGAATCAAATGAATCGTGAATTGTTCTTACCTCATACATCTACGTTTTTTAACACAGAACTGCAGTATCGGGAAACATCATTCCCATCTTCAGCGGTTTTCATCACTGTCAATTTTTCATTATGCCAGTAATTTTCTAAACTGCCATCTGCTGTTGATTTGAAGAAATTTGTAATCAAATTTGGTTCATCCGGAACCTCAATATTCATGGTTCTAGTATGGTTTTTTAATGTATATATTTTCCCAAACTGTAAATTCCAAAGGTTTAGACAGTTGTTTTAAAGTTTTGCTTCTTTTACAATTCTATGATTCTCTAATAAACTATGTGCTGCTATTGCTGATTTTTCAATTTCACCATTTTTTACGTTTCTAAAGTGTTTTTTTTTGCGAGTGTCTAAATTCCTTTTTAATCTTTGCAATTAATTTGATAAATTCCAGATATACATTAGAAAAAAAAAACACCCTAGAATAATGATTTTTGAGGTTCCGGACGAACCAAATTTGATTACAAAGTTCTTCAAATAAACAGCAGATGGCTGTTTAGAAAATTACTGGCATAATGAAAAATTGACAGTGGTGAAAACAGCTGAAAATGGGAATGATATTTCCCGATACTGCAGTTCTGTGGTAACACTGAAATTTAAAATTTCCAATGAATTCCGGAAATTTCTTTGTCCTATTTGCAAAATTTTCATAATGCATTTTTAAACACTGTTTTCGGATTCCATCTTATTTTTATCTGCCATATCAGGTTCCTCCATGCACTCTTGTAAAGGGAAATGGTTGTAACACAGTTCACAACATAGAGGTAATATTTCTGTCCTTCTCATGCTCAAATATGGTCTCTCCATTGATTTTAAGTTCTATGGCCAATATTAATTCCAAGAAATACAAATTATATTAATGTGTAAGATAAGTTTTTTCCCCTATATTTTTGTAGACATAATTATCACTTTTATATCTATCATTATTAAGTAATGGTATGTTCAAATCTGAAGAAAACATTTCTTTAAGTATAAGCAGTAACCTGACAATAATGCAAGCACTACCAAATTTGAATAAGCCAACAATTGACCATGAGTAAATTATATCATATTGATAAATATTATTATTCCCAATTTAATTAAAACAGAATTTAATTACAAAAACAATTTTTTTTTTGGATTACATATCTATAACATGGCTTTTTAACAAATGTAACAAAACAAATACTGACAGTTTGAACAACAATGGTCATGCACAATTTTAATTCCCCTTTTCTCCCTTCAAACCTTGTTTCAATCAACAGATACATTGAGTAAACGCGAAATGTATACCTTCATCGGTTTGTGTTTTACCTAAATCTCAAGTAATTTTCATTATCATTTGTTTTTAATATTCTACCTATTGTCATGCCAAAATCAAGTGTGTCAGCCAAAAGTAGGGCACACAAATTCAGCAGTGACAAAAGAATAGAATATGAAAGAAAGGACATGTTGCTAAGTCAGTGAAACTTATAAAAACACTAAGAATAAGAAGACATCAATGAAGAGCCAATTATCTGTTGAAGGGTCCTCTTTACAGTCTTTCGTCTTTTGGAGACCACGGATCAGCAAAGTGTTTACTTGGCTGCCAGTGTGTGCTTGACAAAGCCACCGGTTGAACATGCACCCAAAGTATTGTGTGGACACTTTAAATAAAAATAAAGTTGGATATGACAATGTGCTAGGGATTATTACTAACTCAGCACAGTACATGACTTTATGTGCCAATACTCTAAAAGACTTAGTGGTGGACAAACTTGCTCATATTCAATGCTGGGCCCACAAAATCAACTTGGTGGGTCAGATTTGACAATGCGGCAAAATGAATTGAACATAACAGTTGCTAAACAAAAGCGGCATTTCTCAATACAAGAAAAAGGAAGCATTTGTATTTTGACTTTCTTCGTGACAAATATAAGAATGACCCTAGAAAAGTTAGGCATTTTCCCATGCCAGTACAAACTAGATGGAACACATGGTTTGAAGCTGCAAAGTATATACATAATTTGATACATTCCGATTTTTTTGCAGTCCTCAATCTTTTCATTTTTGTTGGTTTTTATTACATTACCTAAGCTGTAATCATTTTTCGGTGCTAATTTAATGTTGAATTTGTTGAAGATTTTTTGAAATTTGTCAAATACTAAATAAAGGATGGTATGTGAACTTCTTGAATCTTTATCTGTCTGAAGAGTACTTTCATTAATCATTTATTTGTTCCTTAAATTTATTTATTTTCTTGTGTATCATCTTTTCTTGAAATCCATTATCCTTCACAATTTTTATGATGTGATTTTTCTCTTTATTGCAATTTTCCTTGCTCATGGGAACGTTCACAAGTCTGTGTGTTAAACTATTAAATACTGCCTGTTTGTGTGAAAAATGGTTAAATCCTGTAGCTTTTATATAATTGTCAATGTGAGTTTCTTTTCTGTAGATTCCAAATTCTATTTTATTTTTTTTCTTTATTCCTGATCAATTTAAGGTCTATTATTTTCTACTTCCATTGTAAAGTTTATTGTTTTATTTCGAATATTTAACAATTTAATGGCATCTTTTAATTGTTTCTGTTTTACTATTGCTATATCATCTACATATCTTCTCCAAAATTTAAACATCAAAAAAGAAAAAGATAATTAATTTAAAATCTGAGTTAAATAAATTGAAGAAAAATAAAAGTACAAAAAATATAACCACTAATTTAGGGGGGGATAAAGAAACTGAGAAGAATGTAATTAACCTATCATCGGAAAACTTTACAAAAGAGCAAATGTCTATTTTGGACAAGGGATTGAAAACAATTACTCTAACAATTTAGAAGACTACACAGCTGATGTTGAAATTGCTATCGATGACATGAATTATGAAGAACAAACAATAATGAGAAAAGAATGTGGCGAAGTTATTGAAAAAATTAAAAACACAAATATAGCAAACCAATGCAAAACAAACATGAAGAAAGCCAAAAACATTAACAATAAAAATGTTAAGTTATGTAGATAGGAAATAACACTATGAGGTTCTTTAATATTGTTTATTTTTTATTATTAAAATAAACAATAATAAAAATGTTGTTTTTTCAAAATCAGACAAAGGGAATAATTTGTTTGGATAAAGAAGATTACAATGATAGGATGGAGAATTTATTAAAGGGAGAAGAATATGAAGAAATAAAATCAAATCCCCCCGCAAAAACAATTAAGGAAGTTGAAACCAGCCTAAAATCAATTAAAAATAATATGACACAAAAGGAGAAGTTTAAATTAAAAATACCAAATCCCAGAAATTCATGGTCTTCCTAAAATCCATGAAGACGGAAAGAAATGAGACCTATCATCAACAATATCAACTCACTGACATATAATATATCAAAATGGCTAAGCAATAAATTTAAAGGTATGGAAAAATTTGAAAATTTAGCAGTAGAAAATTCTTACCAACTAGTGGAAAAATTAGAAAATGTAGAAATAGAACCGTCAGAAAGATTGGTCTCATTTGACGTCACTTCATTGTTCACAAACATCCCGACAGACATAACTTTGAAAATTTTAGAAAAAATGGTTGAAAGAAAACAAAGTAGATAATGATAGTGTTAAAGAATACATAAAATTAACTAAATTATTAATAATTAAATGAATCGTGATTTCTTACCTCATACTTCTATTTTTTAAAAATTTTTTTAAACACAGCACTGCAGTATCGGCAACATGTTGTCGTCATCATCAGCTGTTTTCAATCGTGAAAACAGCTTATGATGACGACGTGTCGCCGATACTGCAATGCTGTGTTTAAAAAAAAAAGCATAGAAGTATGAGGTAAGAAGAAATCACGATTCATTTAATTATTATTAACTGAACCTCATAATGTTAAAAATTCCCAAAATTTAATATATAAATTTAACTAAATTATGCTAAAAATGTTCTTCACCTTTAGAGGAAAGTACTTTAGACAAAAATCAGGACTTGCAATGGGAAATCCATTATCACCATTCTTAGCAAATATGTTTATGGGGAACTTTGAATGTCATGTAACCAAAGCATTCCCTTTGATGTTTAAATTTTGGAGAAGATATGTAGATGATATCATAGCAATAATAAAACAGAAACAATTAGAAGATGCCATTAAACTGTTAAATATTCAAAATAAAACAATCAAATTTACAATGGAAGTAGAAAATAATCATGAAATACCATTTTTAGACCTTAAATTGATCAGGAATAAAGAAAAAAAAAAAAGAAAATAGAATTTGGAATCTACAGAAAAGAAACTCATATTGACAATTATATAAAAAAGTACAGGATTTAACCATTTTTCACACAAACAGGCAGTATTTAATAGTTTATAACACACAGACTTGTGAACGTTCCCATGAGCAAAGAAAATTACAATAAAGAGAAAAATCATATCATAAAAATTGTGAAGGATAATGGATTTCAAGAAAAGATGATACACAAGAAAATAAATAAATTTAAGGAACAAATAAATGATTAATGAAAGTACTCTTCAGACAGATAAAGATTCAAGAAGTTCACATACCATCCTTTATTTAGTATTTGACAAATTTAAAAAAAATCTTCAACAAATTCAACATTAAATTAGCACCGAAAAATGATTACAGCTTAGGTAGTGTAATAAAAACCAACAAAAATGAGAAGATAGAAGACTGCAAAAAATCGGGAATTTATCAAATTAATTGTAAAGATTGTGAAAAGATATACATAGGAAAAACAGGAATCTAAATACAAGATTAAAGGAACACCTCAGAAATGTTAAAAATGGAGGAAAAGAAAAATCTGCCATAGCTGCATATGCCTTGTCAGAAAAACATAGAATAGAAACCAAAACAAAATTACTTAAACAACTGGAAAAACCGAAGGAACTCACAATTTGGGGAAAAAATTTACATATGCAAGAATAAAAACACAACTATGAATTCTGAAATACCCGGTTATAAGGAGAGAGGATTGATTTGGAAGTTCGTCAGTCAGCCATCAGATGGCGCGGAGGTCAGTCTGCAGGATAGAAGGCCGTTGGACATCAGTTGTGGACGTAATACAGCATTGAGAATGTCACAAATGAAGTAACGAAACTCGAGCATGCATGGGAGTTAAGAAGTATGAGGTGAGTGAAGAAAGATTAAACAATATTAAAATAAACCTCATAGTGTTATTTCCTACTACATAACTTAATTACTTCTTAATATTAAATAATTATAACCCTTATATTATTCTGCAAGGTAAAAAAAGGGTTAAGTTATGTAGGCAGGAGTTAACTAGTGTCTGGATGTTAAGCATTTAAAAAATTAAAAATAGGCAGGCAAAAAAGCACTAAAAATCATTCATGTAGGCAATAAAAATTCAAAATAGGCTCATACAAAAAATGGGCAAGAACATAACTTTTTACAGTCTTACGTTAAGAATATAAACATACGCTATCAATAGCATGTCAAGATATCAAAGATGCTTTTGGAATTAGTTTTGTCTTTTTACAAAGAGCAGAACTGTCACTTGAGAATATTTTCGCACCAAATTCTTTCACGAAATTGGTCAATTTGTCTTTTACTGTTATCCGCTCTTTAGGTATCTTAAAAAAATTATTCTAAAGGTTAAACAAAAAAAAAAAAAAAAAAAAACAACCGCACCACTTTGCCTTTGAATCACCTGTCTCTGGATGAGGACTGCAGACTTAATTCAGTGTTACTAAGAACAAAAATAATATTGCCAGTCACCTAAAGTTTTGAGCACCAGGTGTGAGACAGAGAAATAAAGCTTGAGCCATCTACCGTCTTTGTCACTCAACAATATTTGCATTAAAAAGAAGCAAAGAACTTTTCTCCAAGCCTTAGAGCCGGAGCATAATACAATGTGACAGAGCATAGGGCTATTTCGCTTAACGGGAATGCATGAGGTGGAGAAATACAATATTTACATAACGGGAGTGCATTGAGGGAGAAACCATCTACCTCCTATGTTATTGGGCTATTACCACCCTTATCCTAAACTATTCCAAGGGAATTAATAAAAAGAACACTTGAAATCTTCTATGAAATGATTTGTGCCATAAAGTTTATCCATTTCAATTGATTTCACTGAAATATTGAGTTAATTTCAAGAAAAAATTGGAAATAGGCATTTATAGTCAAAATGAACTTCATGAAAACAACTATAGGGTCATTGGTATGAACTTATATGAAGTCACTTTTACAATATCTATAATAAATAACTGTAGGCATTTTCCCTAACATCCGGTCTCTAGAGATAACACTATGAGGTATTTTAATTTTGTTTAGTTGTTTCTTAACTCACCTCATACTTCTTAACTCCCTTGCATATCTAGATTTCGTCACTGTATTTGTGACAGTATGAGGTGAGTTAAGAAATAACTAAAAAAAAAAAGGTTTCGTATATCGGATAAAAAAATTGATTTCTCCATATGGTGTTGTGGTGAGTGATTGAAGGCACAGATTGAAACCTGAGAATGCAGAGATACTCACCATGGTTGTTTTTTCTTAAAAGGTAAATTTTGCTTACAAATTAGTGGCTATGATTAAAATTTTATGCATTTTAGTGTATTAAAATCAAAATCAATTGTACAAGCTAAAAGTTGACCTTGAACTATTGGATATATCATTATTATCGGGTTTAATACACTAAACTAGGATTAGAAAGACTCAAATTTACATTTTTTTAGAATAACACTGCCAAATTCCCAATAACATCGAAATCTTTAAATTTTAAAACATATTTTCCCTAAAAATAAAACCACTTTCACAGATCTCTACTTATTAACCCATCAGAGCGGGTGGAGTTAAATGGCCGGCGATTCCCTGTCGCGGGAGGAGAGTGTTCACAGGCATTTAAATCCAGTTGTTCAGTGCCAGTATTCCAATAATGCATTTAAATGGAAATATCTTAAGTAATTTAAATGTTTTTGCAATTCGTTTATGGTGAACCCTTAATATAATATTTAACTAATTTAATTCATTACGGTTCTCATGTAACATCTCTGCATGTGTAGACTTATTGATGATTGTTGTGCCACAGTTGAAGTAGGTTCTATTTACTAAATTAATATTAAGAAGCTAAAGCTGTTACTATGATTGAAATAAGTATATTAAAATACACAACTAAATTATTGTAATCAAATGGTAAAGAGAAAAATTTATGCCTGAGCCGGGAATCGAACCCCGAACCTTCTGCTTTCCGTGCTGATGCTCTTAACCCAATGGACTCTTATTTAAATGTCTGCTAACTTTCCCCTCCGCTCAGATTTAAATGGCCACAGTAGACAGGAGGTGTCATGCTCTTTACATGCAAACACAAAAATGCTCATAGAATGGAATTTAATAAATAATTTTCTTTAGAAATTTTAGTGAAGGCTTCTGAATAATTGTACATGCATAAAGCGATATTTTGGTGTGGTAAATCCCAAAACATTCCGGGACATGAAGTGCAACTTCACACTTTTTGCACTGAAATCTAATTTCACTTCTTTGGTTCTGTTTTGAACACATGTTTGTAGGGTTTGTTTTTATTGTCTGTGCTGGGGATATACAATGGAAAGTGAGCCCAGTTCCTTGCCTGTAAGCTGACAGGGGTTGTACTTGATGGTGGTGGGGTCTCTCACATTTAAGGATGGCAGCTGAATTGTCTCCAATAACTGCTTGGCGACAGCTATTCTGAAGGTCGAATATGCTGCCTTACTATTTGTGAAATTATTGTAGACCACAAAAGAGCTAAACATAAATATGTCCAGCAAACAGAAAAATAATTTTCTGTATCCTTTTATAGTCCAACGCATTATAGGGAAAAGGGCAGTGATCTGGTTCTTGCAAGTCAATGCCTTGCATCCTGGTACTTCAGGCAGAGTCTTGGTTTTTTTTATTTCTTCCTTAAGTCTTTGCTCTTTTACCCTCCTCAGTTTTCCTGTCGGTGTTCTGTCTAATGTTTCGAGGACAAAACTCTCTAATAAACTCAGAATCCCATCACGATCATCACCACACACCCTCTTAGACGCCATTTCAAAGACATAGCACTACAAATGTCTTCTATATATTTCCAACAAACAGATAACTTCTAATTACACAAATTCTTACAAAAAAAAGCGGGTCGTCCAACATGCCTTCTCTCAGGAACCTAGCAAAGCTAACACATTAGACATCTATAGGGTAGTTTGGAAGTTATTACAAAATATATGAGCTCATGCGCTTGACGTGAATGTCACGTCATTCGAAGACTGGGCCTCACTAGAGCGCGCGTGAATGTCACGTCATACGAGTTGAATGGGTTAAGCATTGAGCTAATCCAGGCTTCCTTCCCATCCAAGCATAAATCTTTCCTTTACCTTACTGAGCACTACAAATGTCTTCTATATATTTCCAACAAACAGATAGCTTCTAATTACACAAATTCTTACAAAAAAAAAGCGGGTCGTCCAACATGCCTTCTCTCAGGAACCTAGCAAAGCTAACACATTAGACATCTATAGGGTAGTTTGGAAGTTATTACAAAATATATGAGCTTGTGCGCTTGACGTGAATGTCACGTCATTCGAAGACTGGGCCTCACTAGAGCGCGCGTGAATGTCACGTCATACGAGTTGAATGGGTTAACCATTAAGCTAATCCAGGCTTCCTTCCCATCCAAGCATAAATCTTTCCTTTACCTTACTGTCGTGGTCCCACATTTAAATGCTATGACTCATCATTCACAAATACACAATGAATGGCTTCTACCTGAAGAAGACATGAAGGGACTCCACATAGCTATAGCATTATTTATTAAATTAATATTAAGAAGCTAAAGCTGTTACTATGATTGAAATGAGTATATTAAAGTACACAACTAAATTATTGTAATCAAATGGTAAAGAGAAAAATTTATGCCCGAACCTTCAGCTTTCCGTGCTGATGCTCTTAACCATTGAGCTAATCCAGGCTTCCTTCCCATCCAAGCATAAATCCTTCCTTTACCTTACTGTCTTGGTCCCACATTCAAATGCTATGAATCATCATTCACAAATACACAATGAATGGCTTCTACCTGAAGAAGACATGAAGGGACTCCACATAGCTATAGCATTATTTATTAAATTAATATTAAGAAGCTAAAGCTGTTACTATGATTGAAATGAGTATATTAAAGTACACAACTAAATTATTGTAATCAAATGGTAAAGAGAAAAATGTATGCCTGAACCAGGAATCGAACCACGAGCCTTCAGCTTTCCGTACTGATATTCTTAACCATTGAGTTAATCCAGGCTTCCTTCCCATCCAAGCATAAATCCTCCCTTTACCTTACTGTCTTGGTCCCACTTGGATGGGAAGGAAGCCTGGATTAATAAATAATGCTATAGCTATGTGGAGTCCCTTCATGCCTTCTTCAGGTAGAAGCCATTCATTGTGTATTTGTGAATGATGATTCATAGCATTTGAATGTGGGACCATGACAATAAGGTAAAGGAAGGATTTATGCTTGGATGGGAAGGAAGCCTGGATTAGCTCAATGGTTAAGAGCATCAGCACGGAAAGCTGAAGGTTCGGGCATAAATATTTCTCTTTACCATTTGATTACAATAATTTAGTTGTGTACTTTAATATACTTATTTCAATCATAGTAACAGCTTTAGCTTCTTAATATTAATTTAATAAATAATGCTATAGCTATGTGGAGTCCCTTCATGTCTTCTTCAGGTAGAAGCCATTCATTGTGTATTTGTGAATGATGATTCATAGCATTTGAATGTGGGACTAAGACAGTAAGGTAAAGGAAGGATTTATGCTTGGATGGGAAGGAAGCCTGGATTAGCTCAATGGTTAAGAGCATCAGCACGGAAAGCTGAAGGTTCGGGCATAAATTTTTCTCTTTACCATTTGATTACAATAATTTAGTTGTGTACTTTAATATACTCATTTCAATCATAGTAACAGCTTTAGCTTCTTAATATTAATTTAATAAATAATGCTATAGCTATGTGGAGTCCCTTCATGCCTTCTTCAGGTAGAAGCCATTCATTGTGTATTTGTGAATGATGATTCATAGCATTTGAATGTGGGACCAAGACAATAAGGTAAAGGAAGGATTTATGCTTCGATGGGAAGGAAGCCTGGATTAGCTCAATGGTTAAGAGCATCAGCATGGAAAGCTGAAGGTTCGGGCATAAATTTTTCTCTTTACCATTTGATTACAAAAATTTAGTTGTGTACTTTAATATACTTGGTCGTCATTAGTTTGATCCTTCTGGGAAATTCTCGTATAAGACTTGAAAGCATAATAATAGTCCCTTCGATTGGTTGCCAGCCAAAGGAAGGCAAGACCAGTGATGGGGCTGCCAGCTTATAGCCTCTGGTCAGGCTTTTCTCAAACTCGATGCTATTCTTTTTGAAGACGATTTAGCTCTTCTGGCACTTTCCGAAAATGATTTGCAACGATCAATTTATAATTTACAAAAAATAGGTGCCAAATTTAATATGGAAACATCAATTAACAAAACTAAAATTATGGCATTTCATGGGAAGGACCCCATACAAAGTAAAATCTGTCTCCAGAATAAAATTTTAGAGAGATCTAATCAATTTAAATATCTTGGATATTATCTCTCTATCTGGGATGAAAAGGATATCCCTGAAAAAGTTACTAGTTATAATAAAAGTTTAGGAATTATTAATCAAGTTATGAAACCATCCCTTGTACAAAAAAACACCAGATTACGTTTATATAACACTTTGGCTAGACCAGTGTTGACCTATGGTAGTGAAGCATGGACACTAAGAAAACAACATGAAAGCAGAATAACGGCTTGTGAAATGAGATTCATGCGCAGAACAGCGGGTTACACCAGATGGGATCGGAAAAGGAATACCGATATCTTAAAAGAATTGAAGACTACGCCAATTTTGGAATATATTAAACAGTACCAACTAAATTGGAAACACCATCTTGAAAGAATGAGTTCAAATCGGATCCCCAAAGCTATTTATAATTATATACCAAGAGGACGAAGATCACTGGGCCGTCCTATGAAACGCTGGAGGGAAAATTTTCTACAGGATCGTAACAGGCCTTGGTCTAATACTTGGAAGGAAGAAGAAGACTTTAATATACTTATTTCAATCATAGTAACAGCTTTAGCTTCTTAATATTAATTTAAAAAATAATGCTATAGCTATGTGGAGTCCCTTCATGTCTTCTTCAGGTAGAAGTCATTCATTGTGTATTTGTGAATGATGATTCATAGCATTTGAATGTGGGACCAAGACAGTAAGGTAAAGGAAGGATTTATGCTTGGATGGGAAGGAAGCCTGGATTAGCTCAATGGTTAAGAGCATCAGCACGGAAAGCTGAAGGTTCGGGGTTCAATTCCCGATTCAGGCATAAATTTTTCTCTTTACCATTTGATTACAGAGGTTCTATTTAATTGTATTATTTTTGGTCTGATCACCTTACCTCAATATTAATTATTAATATTGAGGTAAGATGATCAGACTAAAAATAATATAATTAAAATAACCTCAAAATATCACTTCCTAAAATTAAATATTAGGTTCTATTTGTAAGTTTATCACATAAGTAGCACAGTGAATAGCACTAGGAATTCTTTGAAGAATTCAGAGAACTGGCTCTACCTAACAACACAATGAAATACTTACACAAAGAGAAGGGGCTTAAAAAAAGTATAAAATAATAATTAACTTCAACTACACATGAGACATGCTAAAAGACCTTCATCAACCTTAAATTTCAATCTGTTTCCAAGGTGAAACCAGTTGATGATATATGACTCACAAGAGGTGTGGATTTGAAAGATCAACATGCTACAAGCCGGAAGATCTAGGGTTCGAGTCCCGGTTGGTCAGGATTTTTAAACTGAATCAAACCTTCAGGCGGCACTGTGAACCCAGGGTTGACTCAGTCTCTAACTAAAATGAGTACCAGCAGCTTGTTATGGGCCGCCGGGCAGAGATAAGTACCTGGCTTACATCAAGTGCCGACAGTCTAGAAAAGGTGAGAGCATTAACCTCCTAATATCCCAAGGAGCTCCTGAGGCCTGTAGTGGGACCACTTTACCTTTTAGAAACTGAGTGATTAACTACTTTTCCATAATGTAAGGGTACCGTCCACTGAAATATATATACATAATTATATATCTGAAATTTACTGTTGTGGTACTGTAATATAGCGTAAATCGGAAATAACTTTGTTGGGCCTTTATATGTACTGAATTTTGCGATTTTATTATTAAAAATGAAGAGATTTGAAAATAGATTCAATTTGATAGACAAACTAATCTACAAAAAAAAAAGGCAAATTTATTTTTCCAAGAAATCCTTTATCAAGTTATACATATAAGAAAAATGTCAGAGGTCGCAAGAATAAATGCAAATATAAAATTATTTTAACTTGTTACTTAGGGCCGTCATCGATTAATATATGCACTAATATAAACTTTGAAGTCTCTACATAAAAGTTATATAAACGGTAAATAGTTAATATAAACACAAAGATCACAATAAAAGCTTAAAGCAGTGCATGCAGCTAGCATATACGTCACGTTGCTACGCATCTGGTGAAGAATTCAACATGCGTATATGTCATGTACCTCCACGCTGATGGGTTAACTATTAAAAAAATTGATTAAATTGGCCAGCCATTGAGACTGGATCTTAGATCTTTTAAATGCATACTGCTTGTATTCCAATGAAGTCTCTGCTACATTTTTTTTTGACATGATCTAATAAATAAGCCTAGAGAAATGAAATATCTACATGTTTATACTCACCATTTCCAAACATCTTGCTGTTCTTCTTCCTTCTTCTTTTTTCGAGGGCTACTACTCTGAGATTCTTCTTTTATTTTTTCCTTCTTTATCAATTTCTTCTTCTTTTGCTGTAAAAACAAATCAAGTGAGATTGAAATAAGATTACTCTAATTCAGCAGTACTCATTACGCGGCCCGCATGTGGCTCTTGAAGATATTTATTAAGGCTCTTGGAATAATTTTACCTTCATTACATTACATTTAAATTTTAAATTCTAAGTATACAATAACATTATCTTTATTGAAATTCTACAAAACTTTGGATATCCCTGTGTCATTCCGAGCAGTACAGTACCGATCGTGTTCAACAATGGAATGCAATCTCCTGGCTAGTGTTATTGGTTTTGAATATGTATACGTTTGTTTTTAAAACCGTTTAAACTTCTGCATTGTCGTCCGAATCTTTCACAATGATATATTATACAATTTAGTTTCTATGAACTAGTGACTGGATACTGTGTGTTACCTAATCAGTTGAAGTGAATTTCAGTGTTTAATAATGGCTGGTGCTTTTTCGAAAGGGAAAAGAGAAAACTCGAAGATGAAGGAAGAGTTTTTCAAGATACTTGGGAGCATGAATTTTTCTTCATACCTGCTAAAAAGGAAGGCAGTGCGATGTGTTTATTATGTTGAGACGTAGTTCAAGGTTATAAACGATTTAATCTTAATAGGCATTATAAAACGGCGCATTCAAATTTTGAGTGCAAATATCCTAAAGATTCTAAATTGAGAGCAGAAAAACTAAAAACATTAAAAATGTCAATAGTGTCTGAACGGAAAATGATGTTGGATACCGTAAGTGAAAATAAATTGATAACAAAAGCATCATATGAAGTAGCAGAAATTTTAGCACGCAAAATGAAACCGTTTGCCAAGGCAGAGATTTTTAAGGAGTGTTTTCTAGTCGTTTGTGACACATTATTTTCTAAATTCCCAAAGGCAAAACAGATAAAAAGTGACATACAAAAGTTACAACTTTCCGATTCTACTTGTGTTAGGAGAGTTAATGAAATGTCTGTAGACATGCTCCTTTGTACTCTCGATAAAATTCGTGAATGTGACTATTTTAGCCTTGCTCTGGATTCGTCCACAGATATTAGTTCCACATCTCAGTTGCTTTTATTTGTTACATATCATAATAAGCTAGGGATTATAAAGGAAGAATTTTTAACTGTAATACCTATCACAGGTCAGACACACAGATTTTTTTGAAGCAGTTAAATCTTTTTTTGACAAATACAAAATTGACCTAAACAAACTTTTATCAGTGTGCACTGACGTTGGTAGGTTGTCATACAGGATTCATATCTCTGTTAAAAAAAAACATTTAAATAGAGACCACTTATTAACATACCATTGCATCAAGAAAATTGTCAGGAGAGTAGCAGAGTTCGACCATCAACTTCACAGCAGTAATCTACACAACTCTAAGTTGTCTTAAAATTATGTACAGTACCGTAATAATAATAATAAAATAAACAGTTAATTACTAACAAAAATTAAATGACAGTAATCAGTAGTGTTTTGTCCATAAATGTAAAAAAAAAAAAGCTGCGTGTTACAAGACTGAGAAATGTGAAATTTGGTGTGGCTCTCGAACAGATATGGTTTCTTATTAATTATATTATTTTTTAGTCTGGACATCTTACCTCAATATTAATGTTGAGGTAAGATGTCCAGACTAAAAATAATATAATTAAAATAACCTCAAAATATAACTTCCTAAAATTAAATATGGTTTCTTATATTTGGTTCTCTTGTAATTTCTAGTGAGTACCACTGCTCTAATTAGTGCCGACACAGCATCTTGAGGAATTTGGGTAGCTACAATAAACAGCAATTCCAAATTGAGAATACCAGCTATAACTTTTGATGGACCTGACATGCTGACCAACTAGATGAAATCTGTCAATTACACATGCGGATGTGACATCAGGAGCCAGCTGATAAGCCAAGACCTCCTAAGCTGTCGTGCCTTGGAATTTATTTTTGTGTTTCAGTTTAATTAATGCAGAACATTGACGTTAGAAAAATAGCAATTACAAAATCCATTTCAAATTACAATTTTTAAAATAAAATTTACAATATAAAGATAGAATACCTGAGATCTCGGTCTTCCTCAACTTTGGATGTAGGATGTGGAGTACTTTCAGAGCATATGCTCCATCTTCAGCTTGTAAATTGATTGTTTTTTAAGACCAAACTTGTATAAAAGCTTTTTTTTTATCTCTCAAATGAAAATACACTGGAATTTGCAAGTTGCATTAATAGTCAATTTACAATTGGTTATGCCATTCCTACTCTTCTAATAGATGAGGTATGGCCATAAAGTAGTAGTTTTCTATAGCTGCATTTGATATCATTTAACTTAATTTGCTTCCTGCTTCCCAAAAGAGTGGTGAGACGTTTTTATATTATGCCTCCTTGTTCAGTTTGGTGGCCACAAAGTAACCAGACTGATTTTTTTGTACATGTTGCTTAACACTGAGGATTCTGGGCATTGGTTTGAGATCTCTCCCCCCACACGCTGCATAAGTTTGAATCAATGCAACTATTAGTTTGGCTGTAGCAGTGGAAAGAAAAAGAGTGCATATCTCCTCTATGCCAAATCATGTTAGGTGTGGAACAGAATGAGTTAACATCAAACTTTTTATGAAACTTGGAAAATCTTCTATGGAAATGTACTATTTGTTGAGGGAATGATGCAGTTAAGACTGTCTACCCCATTCTCAAGTTCAAAAGATGTAAAGAGGGAAGGGAAGATTCAAAGGTGATCCAGCTGCCCTCACACATAAAAAACTAAGTCTAACACTGAAAGAGTCATAAGAATTAAATAAATCGTGATTATTTCTTACCTCATATCTCTATGTTCCTTTAAACACAGCACTGCAGTATCGGCGACTCCTTGTCACCATTGTCAGCTGTTTTCACGATTGCAGTGTTGTGTTTAAAGGAACGTAGAGGTATGAGGTAAGAAATAATCACAATTTATTTAATCCTTATGAATTGAACCTCAAAATGTTAAAAATTCCCAAATTGAATATCTAAATTGAAAAAGTCACTTAAATTTTTCGAAAAGATTGTTGCCTGAGAAATTGGATAATTACTGAACTGTCAAATCTTAATAATGTAACTGGCACACAAAAATCTTCACACAAAGAAAGTTTGTGCAAATTTTGTCCTCAAATTTCTTACTTAGGAACAAAAGGAATCCAGAATGAAAATTTTAGTAGACATTCTTCACAACATTAGAATGCATCATTACTTGTGAATAAACTTGGGCGTTTCAGTATGACATGGAAAGTAAATGCCAATCTTAGAAATGGAAAAGTGCTCCTTCTACAATTAAAAACAAGACGGATGTTCAAGTTCAAAGCAAATGTGATCATTTACAGCAAGCTCCCGATTATCCATGTTAATTGGGACTGAGATATGCACGGAAAATCAAAAACACGGATAATACAACTAAGTTATTCTAACAACAAACATGCAATACAGTTTATTTTTTCTTTCATTCACCTCATACGAAACCCAGGTCTGAGAGAAGTTATGAAGTATGAGGTGAGTGAAAGAAAAAATAAAGAATATTAAAAAACCTCATAGTGTTATTTCCTATCAACATAACTTAATGCAATACAGTATTGAACTTTTATAGGAATAAATCACTATGAGGTTTAATTTATCTTATGCAATACAGTATTTATTACAGTACTGTAATTCGAAAACTGTTGTACTTACAACAATTAATTTAACCGAAATGTATGTCTAGGAACCACAAATCTCTATTGAAGCCACATGTTTTACACCATGAAGTCCAATATTTCCCCCTGCTTCAATTTATCATTTACACTCTTTCCGATTACAGTTCTTATTTTCCTAACACTTAAGACATCAATGTCATCACATTAATTCCGTCCCATATATTCTATACATTTTAATGCTTCTGTATAGCTAATTTTGTTTTCAATGATCGATGCATTTATGTCTTCACTTCCTCCTTCCCCTCCATCACGTACTTTGTTAACAATAGCTATGCCATTCAATGTTTCAAAGCGGATTCAGCCATATTTTCTTCATCCATGTCTTCACAGCCAGCAACTTCTTTCAACAAGTGAGCTATATTTGTAGCATCGTCACAGTTTTTGGAAGTAAAACCTACAAAATCTTCTTCATTCTTAGATGGCATGAGTTTAATCTACAATCGTTCTATTATGGTTTGTTTCACTTTTTCCCACGACCTACAAATTCCATAAATGGTATCTAACACATTTAAAGATTTCCAAAATGTGACAATGTCAGTTCCCTTGTGTATTATTGTACACGGTCGATGTGATAATGTTGTTTAACTATAGCAATCACACCTTGGTCCATGGATTAATCAGAGATGTGACACACATCACAATAATCTGACCATCATCAGATATAAGTTCACTTGAACTTGGGTGGCAGGGTGCATTGTCTAGAAGTACAAAATGCTTTAACAGGCAGCCCTTCCTTCTCAAGATGTGCATGAACAGATGGCACAAATTTCGACCCGAACCAGTCTAGAAAGATCTCAGTATCCATCCAGGCCGCTTTCTGATTCGCATAATTTAAGGATAGATTTTTTATGTTCTGTTACTACAAAAAAAAAAAAAAAAAAAAAAGGAACAGACAACCTCTTTTTACTAGCTTTGCCAGATTGGAATGCCAAGCTATGTGTTGGTAAGCCTTTCCAGAACAATCCAGTCTCGTCTGCATTATAAATTTGTTGGGGCAGATATCCATGTACCAAAACTGGAGAACTCTTCAATGAAACCTTCAGCAGCTTCTGTACTTGCACTTAGTTTTTTGCCCTGTATTCTGAGCTCGTGAATCCCATAGCATTGTTCGAAGCGGGTCATCCAACCTGAAGAGGCATTGAATTGCCCTTCAATTTCCAATTCTTTGTGAAAATATTTTGCTTTTTCTATGCACATACTTCCAGACAAAGGAATACCCTCGCCTCTTTTCTGCTTAAACCGAAGGTACATAGCAGCATCCAACTCCTCATAAGTCTGTTTTCATTGACTTTCTTTTCGAAGGTCCTTGTGCGCTATTGGCAAAATATGCAAATTGGATCTATTTTTGTTTAAATGCAAACTGTCAGTTTGCACACCAATGTTGTAACCTTGAACAAGTTTCGCAACAGATCCTCCTTATTCAAATTTATTAATCACTTCTAGCTTCTGTAATATGCTTAAAACCATTTATTTACGTTTCCTCTACATTTTCTTTTTTTACAAACTGCTGCACAGTTCTCCTGGACTACACTATCCTACACAATACCAATACAGTTCTGTAACAACAAACTTTCAGTCTCATACAACAGAAATTTCCAAAAGTGTATTGTATTGTCAAGGTACCGTTAAATGTGCCAGGGGAGGGGGTTATGAGTGAAGATTACTCTATTGTGCTATTTTCTAAGAACAGTTCACAATAGCACATTTAAAAATAAAGACTTTTTCATAACAATACAAAATACAGTACAGTATTTTATCTTAATTTTTAAAAAATATAGTAAAAAGTGTCATGCACAGAAAATGTGCATGAATAATCAGGAGTTTGCTGTATTTCGATATCCAAGGAGTCATTGAGATATACTCTATACCTCAGGACAGGACTGTTAACCAGATGTACTACAAAAAAGTTCTGAAAACTCTAATGAGCAAGTATAAAGAAAATACTAAAAATGTGGAAAAATGAATACCAATTCTTCGACAAGACAATGAACAGCCTCTTAAGAGATTTTGGCAAAGCACAAGGTCCATGTGTTAGAATATCCACCATATTCACCCTACCTAGTCCTGTGACACTTCTATTCCCCACTGGTTTAAGACTATAAATGCAGTTAATGCAAAACAATGGAGCACTTGAACTGCATATCACAAGATGCTCTGTTTCCAACAGTGAAAGAACTGGATGGAGAAATTGAGGAGGAGATAATTGAAGGAAGCAACATTTCCACTTAGTAAATTTTTAGTTAAGTAATTTTTAATCTGGTAACTCTGGATCTCATATCTCATATATCCTACTTGGAAGAAAAGAAAATTCAGAAGAGTATTAACATATTGGTGATGAGCTATGGAGATCTGTGTGTTTAATTGTCCAGCGCTAGACGACTGGCCAAGGAGATTTCCGTTTCTACATGGGATTTGATTATGTCTCTTCACTTTTGAAAGAGGTAGGAAATTTTGTTTTTCCTCACTCTACAATAAATTTTTAGTTTTCTCTGTGCCCTTCTCTTTCCTTTAAAATTTCCAATTGACAGAAGAAAGTAGTTTAAAGTTATTAGTAAGGAATAGATTTTTCATGCATTTGCATTTTCTTTAGTAGGATTTAAATCTATAGACCTATGTTTATTCATTATCTTTATGAATCAACATATTTTGAGTCTGTTAAATATGATTTTCAATTGCAAATAAATAACTAAATAACTCACTGGCACTATCGAACTCTGAGGTCCATGGTTTCGATACATTGCTATCCACAGCTAATATTTTCCAATTGTCCCCTGTATAATTTATCTTCATTATCTTACTTACTTACTTACTCACTGGCACTATCGAACCCGTAGGTTCATGGCCGCGCGGACATAAGCTCTCCATACATCCCTATCCTGAGCTAATGCTTTCCAATCATTCCCTGTATAATCTACTTCCTTCAAATCATAGTTAATGTTGTTCTCCCACCTCATTCTTGGTCTACCAACTGGGCGTTTTCCCTCTGGCTTTCCTACAAGAAGCTTCCATGCACGTCTTTCATTCCCCATACGTGCAACATGTCCTGCCCATCGCAGTCTACGAGACTTTACTGTTCTTATTATATCTGGCTTCCTATAAAGACCATGTAGTTCATTGTTATGTAGTCTCCTCCATTCACCTGTCTGTTCATCTCTCTTTGGTCCAAAAATTTTCCTAAGAACTTTATTCTCAAATACTCGTAATCTCCTTTCCTCCCGTAAAGTAAGAGTCCATGTTTCGCACCCATATAATATAACTGGTAGAATAATAGTTTTATATATTTTCAGCTTAACGTTTTTTGAAAGGAGTTGGGACATCAAAAGTCTCTGCAATGCATAATAGCATGCATTTCCAGAATTGAGCCTATGTTTAATTTCTTTGTGCGTCTCATTCCTATTTGTGATTATTGTTCCTAGGTATTTGAATTCAGCCACTTCCTCAAAATTTCCCTCATTTGTCATTAGCTGTCCATTTCCATTATATACTGAATTTCTACCTGTGACCATATATTTAGTTTTACTGATATTTACTTCCAGTCCTAATTTCATAGTGTTACTAAATAGTGTGTGCGTGTTGGCCTTTAGTATCTCCTCGCTATCGGCCAATAGTACTACATCATCAGCATAAACTAACAGCTTATTAATACCATTCAGTTGTAAGCCTTCCTCATTCTCTAAAGATTTAATGGCATGCTCTAGTACAAAATTAAATAGTAGAGGAGATAGTGCATCTCCTTGCTTCAACCCATTCTGGATTTCAAAAGTGTCTGAAAACTGTTTGCCTACACGCACCCTACTCGTTGAGCCATTTAGACACATTCGTATAAGTCTAACTAACTTTTTAGGAATTCCGAACTCCAGCAGGATACTATATAACTTCTCCCTCTTAATTGAATCATATGCTTTTTTGAAGTCTACATATAGTTGATGTACAGTGCCATTATATTCCCATTTCTTTTCTAAAATCTGTCTTATACTAAAAATCTGATCTGTTGTAGACCTGTTTCTTCTAAATGCACATTGATGATCTCCTAGAATGTCATCAATGTAGGGAGTAAGTCTGCTTACTAATATATTTGTAAGAATTTTGTATGAAGTTGAAAGTAATGAGATGCCCCTGTAGTTGTTGCAATCAGTTTTATCTCCTTTCTTATAAATTGGTACGATAATTGATTCCTTCCATTCATCTGGAAGAACTTCTTTTTCCCAAATCATACTAAGCAACCAGCGTATTTTGTCTATCAATTTTTCTCCTCCTGATTTTATGAGTTCTGCTGGGATCTCATCTGAACCTGATGCTTTATACATCTTCAATTTTTCAATCGCCATTTCGACCTCTAATGCACTTGGCTCTGCGACTAGCATTTCTGCTGTCTGTAACTTATCCTCCTCAATGTCCTGTTCTGTATGTACATTTAATAGCTGATTAAAGTAACTTTTCCATCTATTTAATATACTCCTAGAATCTGCAATCATATCCCCATTTTCATTTCGAATTATGTTTGTTCTAGCCTGAAACCCTTTCTTCTCTATACTAATTCCCTGATATAATTCTCTAATGTTCCTATTTTTTGCATTCATTTCAAGATCATTAATCTTCTCTCTCAAATATTCCCTCTTTTTACTCTTTAGTAACTTAGTGGTTTCCCGTCTAATACTACACAATTGCTCTAAATTAACCTCATTTGGCTCGTGTAACCATTTAATTTTTGCTAGTTTTCTTTTCTTTACAATGTCGGCACATTCCTCATCAAACCATTTCTTCTTTTGCCTCTTTTTTAAACAACCAATGCTTTCTGATGCTGACAATTTAATAGTATCTCTTATAGCCTCCCATTCTTTATTTATACCAGTTTCTTCTTCGTTTGCCACATTGTCATCTGAAGATTCCAGTACTTCAAATCTATTAGCAATTTTGATTTGGTATTCTTGCCGCATTTCATCATTTCTCAAGTTTTTTAATTCATATTTTACAGAATCATCTTTAGCATTCGTTCCTCTCATAAGCGATAGCCGTTGTCTGATTTTCACTCTGACCAGATGATGATCCGAATTGCAGTCTGTCCCTCTAACTGATCTAACATCAATGATGCTACTGTGCCAGCGTTTATCCACTAATACATGATCTATCTGGTTCCGAGTTTCTCCATCTGGGGATGTCCAGGTGTATTTATGAATATCCTTATGCTGAAATGTTGTGCTCTTAACAATGAGATTCTTTGATGTGGCAAATGTGACTAATCTAACCCCGTTGTCGTTACTATCTTCATGAAGACTGAATTTGCCTATTGTTGGTTTGAATATATCTTCCCGCCCCACTTTTGCATTAAAATCTCCTAAGACAATTTTCATATGATATCGTGAAAGGCTATCAAATAAGCATTCTAATTCTTCATAGAACTCATCCTTGATCTTGTCATCTTTATCTTCTGTGGGGGCATGTACATTTACAATTATAAAATCATGCCGTTTACCCTTTAGAATTATGTATGATATCCTATCATTAACAAACTTAATATCTCGGATAGCGGATAGGATCCTCCTTCTGACTAAAAAACCCGTTCCAAATGCAGGTCTTTCTGCACCCCCATAGAATAATGCAAAGGTTCCTGATTCCTGACTACCTTCTCCTGGCCACCTAATTTCCTGTAAAGCGACTATATCCAAGGGCGATTTATCTAGTTCCCGCGTTAATATCTCTAGTGCCCCACTATTGTATAAAGTCCTAACATTCCATGTTCCTAGGAACATGTTCATTATCTACTCACTTTTTTTAACATTATCAATTATATTAATATTGTCCTCAATCCACAGAAAAACAGTGAAATGGAGCAAGAATGCTGTGTTATGGCTTCTAAATTGTCACTTTTAGGGTCTATAAATTTTGAAATGCTAACAGCAAAATGTCACACAAAAGTTTTTTTCTAAGACACCACATCAAGACAACCAGGAAGGCTGTCAGGAGACACGCGGAAACATAAGTTAATAGCAATTGTGACTGGAAATAAGAAATTCCTGCCACGTTTAAAGAGAACATAAGAAGAGAAAGGAAACTCGCTATATGTGCTACTTTTGCTGTGTGCCTTTACATAAAAGAAAATATTTTGAACAGTATAACACCATTAAGTTCTAGAAGAAGGTCTGATGAATACACTAAAAAATTATTACATAAATAATATCGCTATAGAACATATATACATTGATTTAGAAACCATATTCTGTTAACACAGTTCAAAATTTATAAGTCCACCCTACACCTTGAAATGTCTGGTCAATGAGAAGTGGTTACTCCGCACAGCTGTCAGTCATCTTTATGTGTTAACCCGTTGGATGGGTGTTACGTGAATATCCGTCTCAAGAAAGCCTTCACTTGGTGGGAGTTACGGATATATCCAACGAGATATATATTATTTTTTTTCTAAGTTATTTGGCGATACAGGAATGAAAAATTTTGAAGATCTGTTCTGTATGGGTATGACATCTAGTGTGATTTTTTTCAACCCCCTTTGACCGGTCTCTCAACAGTTTCTTATTACGAGAGTTAAAATCACATATCATGTATGCGCGCAAGAATGGACTAACGTATATCGGTAACTGGCCAGCTATATAACATTCATGATAAAATATTATTCACTAGACGTGTTCAGAAAAAAAAAACAGACACCATCTGTTTGCTCAACATAATATATCTCTCAACTCAGATTAGCCTTAACCCTTAATGCAAGAACGGTCTAAGTTAATGAAAAAATAATAACTCTGGTACAGTTTCTTGTAACTTCTCATTCACATGTTTAAATGAGAGGTCTGTCTTTTATCACATTAGAAAAATATTGCACAAACATTCAATTGGGGTTGCTAACTTTTACCCTCCATTCTCCAGTCTTGAAGTAACTAGTTCAAACGTCTTATTTCGCTTCTAGTTTTTTTTTTCACTTCATCATATTTTTTTTATAAGCTACTTACAATTTACTGAAAATATGAGTGTTTTCTAAAATGAAGTTATGTAGCATTCATAATACTAACAACAATAATAACCAGTGACTTCTCAACACACCAGTGTTCAATAACGACACTGATAATATCTGATGACGTCAATAATCACTATTACTACAATAAAAACTACTAATTGTACAGATATATATTTTTATGGTATATTAAAGTTCTAAAAACAAAAAAAATTGCGATTATTTGTAATAACTCAAAACTGACAGTATTTAGTAACGCCACTGGTCATATGTGTCGTAAAATTTTAATATTTACACAGTGTTAAAAGAGATTGTATATTTACATTATAAACTTCGGAGTAAATTGCCAATATAAATTAATTAATTAATTTATAAATATATCCTAAATGCTTAGTTTTTATCAATGTAAGACTTGAAATAACGCCACTGATGACAGACACCATGTAAGGCCAGAGGTAACATTTATTGCATTTAAGACATTTGCATACTTTTTAATATTCATTACATGTAATATAAATAAATTGAACACGAGAAGACACTTGTGCCGTTTTTGTACTAAAGTTGAAAAAAATAAAAATATGAAATTTCGATTAAAAAATATGACCATATGAAAGAGAATGGTTGTTTTGTATAATATTTGATGGATATGTTACAAATGTTCACTCCCTGTATTTTTTATAATATTTTAAATTAAAGGAAGAAAAGGCTCCCCACAGAGCTGTAGAACTGCACTAGCTAGGTCCCCAGTTAAGGGGTTAACAGTGTTCATTACTGATATTGAGATTCCGTTTCACTTTAACAAAAGAATCATATCAATAAAATTAGTGAAGAATACATCATCAAAACATTTGGAAAGGAATGGGAAAATTTATAAACTTACAACATTACTACAATAACATTGAGACTGCTAACAGGACATGACTGTGTAAATAAGCACCTACACAGATATGTCATAGCAAATTCAACAAAATGTTTTTTGAAATGAAGATAAGGAACAAAACCAATTCTTTCGTTGTTCAGCTTTTCTAGCCCAAGCCTTCCTGATAAATATTAGAGTGCAAGATTTGATTTCATTGTTAAGTGCTCTACATTAGATACCAACCGATCAACCATACTGAAATTAAAACCTCCGCCCTAGCCATCTATGGCTGTAATCAACGTAAGTATGGATAAAAATATCTTCTCAATGGTAAGAGTGCCAGTGCATAAAGCTAAAGATCTTGGATACAAATCCTGGCTTGGATGCCAATTTCTTCTGCCTATATAGTGTTCAATATGTTTTCCCTGTCTATTAATTAAGATATATTCTAAATATTAAAAACACTTTAATATTATCAAGAAAAGGGCAAGATCTCATCATTGTTTAAACATTTCTAGATTATCAACTGATGCTAGAATTGTTGCTAAGTTTATTTTAACAAAAGTATACATTTATGTTGTGTATTTTATGTTATTTTTCAAAGGACGATGTTTAAACTATTACTTAATTTATGTTCACAAAGGAATATATTCTTGGATCTGTTATATATACTGCCTTCCTTCAATTATATGAATGTATAAAAATTTTTCCTTAAAGAGAATTTAGATTAAAAACTCTCCTGGCGCCTCATCACACATCATATTGAGGTAATGTAACTATCTTCCAGGTGCCCAACCTAAGAAATGGATTAAAATTCTGCCAATGCCAGGGAAGAAAACCACAAACATCATAAAAGACAATCTGATGGCATTAGGAAAAAAAAAAAAAAAAAGCAGGGTAGCACTATTCAACTAAAAGAAAATAGTAAACACTGCAATAATTCTATTACTTACTGGCTTATAATCATCCTCCTCATCATTTTCTTCTTTCCGTTTCTTTGATTCTTTTTTAACCTTCTTTCTTGCCATTAGAGGAATATCATCTTCATCAGAATCATCTATTCTCCGCTTTACTTTATCCTGAGAACGCGAGGCCTGCAACATTAACACATACCACTCACTTCTTCCTATCAACAAGTACATACAACCATAATTATTAAGATTATTTAGTTTGGATTCTGCCCACACCAATTAAATATGTTTGCAATTTTGTACAAATAAGATAAATGACTAAACCAGTCAATATTTTTTTAATTCACCCCCTTATAAGAGCATTAATTTTTAGTATACTCAGACCAACGGATCTGTGCCCCTACAGTGCTAACATTAAGGTAGAATATACCTCATAGTGAGAATTCCTAAAATAAGTAGTGCTAACATTGTTCTTAGAAAAGTACACGTCTATACTCACACCATTTCACTGCACTCCCCTCCCCCTACGTCAAACGACAGCCATGGTAACTTATCGAGTAGGGATGTTGCAAACTTCCCCCAGTGTCATGGCTCTTGAATATTGAATAATGTAAGGTTGGAGTTGAGTTGACAACACTGTAGTGCAAGTGCAAGAGAGGGGATAGGAATGCAGGGAGGAAAATGATTTGCTGAGGCAGAAAAGGAAGTAGGCTTTAGTTCACATATAGGACGGGAGCACAGATCCGTTGGACAGACAATAAAAAGCCCCATCATACCTAATTTTTTATTAGATATTGACATCTTCCTTAACTTCTTAGAAAAGTAAAACCATATTTCTTAATTATAAACATTAAAAAAATTCAATCTCTACCACTTCATCCCCATGCAATTTTTTGATCAGTTAATTATTAGAAGTAAAATATTAACTATAATGAAAGGAAATGCTGAAAGTTTGATACAAATAATTACTTAATTCATATTAATTTAGATATTATTAATCAAATGCACTACTTATAAAATAATTTAATAATAATAAATCCATGGCACAACAGTTTCATAGAGCCGAGGGCAATTAATTTGGTTGTTGACAATTGATACCAGAAGACAATATAGAACATTTTAGTGACTAAGAGCTTTTAATTACAGTTTTCTTATAACTGTGCATTATTTTGTCATGAGGGCACACATATGGAGTTAAAATTACCCGAACTTTGAATAAAGCTCAATAAACAAATTACATTGTTTTTTATTATTCGTTTTTAGACATCTTAATGATGGACAAATTATATTTGAAAAGAAAAATACATGCTTAGACTGGGGTTTGAACCTAGGATGTTTGGCTCTCTATGCCAATGCTCTTCTGAGTGAGCTACCTAGGTCTCCAATATAACCGTGTATTTTTCTTTTATACATAGTTAATTCCCTAACCCCAAATGCTACGAGCCGTTGCTATGATTTTTTGTAAATGGCAGCTTCTTTCAATGTTTTTATTATTATTTAGACATCTTAATGATGGACAAATTATATTTGAAAAGAAAAATACATGCTGGACTGGGGTTTGAACCCCAGGAGGCCTAGGCAGCTCACTTGGAAGAGTACCAGCATAGAGAGCCAAAGGTCCTGGGTTCAAACCCCATTCTTTTCAAACATAAGACAAACTACACTCTGAAATGAAATTAACATACATGTACACTTAATTCAAGATGCACATAACATAGTTCTATTAAATTTATAGTATTAACCTTGTTTAGATATACAGATATTTGAAGTTGTTAGAAAAATTAATTACTATCCATTCCTTCTAATCACATGAAAAGACAACTAACAAAGAATAACTACTTGAAATAGTTAGTCCATTAATTAAATAAAAATAAAACGTAGTTTTATTTGATTTTCACATTTATTATATAATTCAGTGACAGCTGTTTCGGTACACTGTACCTTATGGATTTTCATCAAGTAAACACCAACTCAATTGATTAGTTAGTCCATGTCTCTACTCATCTGAATTTCATCCTACACAATCCTCACACACTGGAATTGAATGTTCCTTGCAAATAAATTTTCCACAAGAATTACATGTACAGTTTGTCTTCCTATCTTTCTTTTGCGGGCATATTAAACATCTCCTAGAAGATAATCTAACTCATTTCTGTATTGTTTCTATCTTCAATTCTTCTTGTTTCTCTTGAGATGACAGATTAGAAAGAACCTACATTGTTACAGAAAACAATAGAATACTTCTTTCACCTAACATCCACTGATTTTTAGCATTCAAATGATTTGACCTTAAGAGCGCCAGCAAAATGTAGACCAAAGAGAAGGTTAATTTCAGTAGAAATAAGGATTGCATCAAATTCTCGACTCAAGTTGAATAGAATGGAAGTGATATATGTATCTGTGCAGTTCACTATTTCATTTACAATGTCATCACTTGTGAGGCATGATCAAATTTCTAGGAGTGGTTTTGCATCCCAAACTTGTCCTTTACATCCTGGCAGCTGTCTGACTAAATTACAGGACCTGGTCCTAATGTTATTTTGTGGCTCATATTTATTCCATCCTTTCCTTTATTAGTAATTAGGTGAGATAATGACCTCTTATTCTGAATTGGTATCATGTTCACTCTCTCAAACATGATGTTCATCTTCTGATTCACCACCTGGTCTTTGCTCTGTTTGCATTGCAATTCTATTATTACTAATGAAAATGTTGTTACCACATCCATGGGTATATTTTACCCAAAATCTGTTATAAACACCTGAACACTTCAATAAACTGCAGGAAACTAATTAAAAAAGTCAACAATGTAAAAATGTGAGAGTGAAAGGTACTAAATTGCCAACATTCTATATGTTAATATTATTCGTTTTTAAACATCTTAATGATGGACAAATTATATTTGAAAAGAAAAATATATGCCTAGACTGGGGTTTGAACCCAGGACCATCTGCGCTCAGATGGAAGAGCATTGACATAGAAAGTCAAAGGTCCTGGGGTCAAACCCCAGTCTAGGCGTATATTTTTCTTTTCAAATATAACATTCTATATATTAGACAAGTGCTACCAATGGAAAATAAATAGGTTTGGGTATTTTTCACCCCCACGTGTGTGTTTATGGGTTAACCATTCCTTAAATTTAAGCAAATATTTAATTTACTGAAAAGAAAATTTACATTTTTTACATGAAACTGGGGACTAAAATTTATTAATTATATTATTTTTGGTCTGGACATCTTACCTCAATATTAATGTTGATTTGTTCTTGAACATGTTTCAAAACAATTCTGTTTTATCTTCAGCTTTCCCAGACTGGGAAAGCTGAAGATAAAACAGAATTGTTTTGAAACATGTTCAAGAACAAATCAACATTAATATTGAGGTAAGATGTCCAGACCAAAAATAATATAATTAAAATAACCTCAAAATATAACTTCCTAAAATTAAATACTAAAATTTATTTTTATTTAAGAGTTGGAATTATGCAGTTATATGAATCAGGGGACTAAAATGTATTTTAATTTAAGAGTTGGAATTATGAATTTGTACTATCAAACAAATTTCATGCACCTTTCAACATGCTCACAGTATGTGCATTCACAATACACACAAACACATGCTTCTCTTTCTTTCTTTAGAGATTTCAACTGTAAACACGATTTAAACAAGTTTAACCACGACCCCCTTTAACGATCAGTGTTATGAATGAACATTAATTATATTATTTTTAGTCTGAACATCTTACCTCAATATTAACCCGTTGGGTGGGCGTTCCGTGAATATCCGTCTCAAGCAAGCCTTCACTCGGTGGGAGTTATGGATATATCCAACGAGATATATATTATTTTTTTTCTAAGTTATTTGGCAATATAGGAACGCAAAATTTTGAAGATCTGTTCTGTATGGGTATGACATCTAGTGTGATTTTTTTCAACCCCCTTTGACCGGTCTCTCAACAGTTTCTTATTACGAGAGTTAAAATCACATATCACGTATGCGCGCAAGAACGGACTAACGTATATCGGTAACTGGCCAGCTATATAACATTCATGATAAAATATTATTCACTAGACGTGTTCAGAAAAAAAAAACAGACACCATCTGTTTGCTCAACATAATATATCTCTCAACTAAGATTAGCCTTAACCCTTAATGCAAGAACGGTCTAAGTTAATGAAAAAATAATAACTCTGGTACATTTTCTTGTAACTTCTCATTCACACGTTTAAATGAGAGGTCTGTCTTTTATCACATTAGAAAAATATTGCACAAACATTCAATTGGGGTTGCTAACTTTTACCCTCCATTCTCCAGTCTTGAAGTAACTAGTTCAAACGTCTTATTTCGCTTCTAGTTTTTTTTTTCTCACTTCATCATATTTTTTTATAAGCTACTTACAATTTACTGAAAATATGAGTGTTTTCTAAAATGAAGTTATGTAGCATTCATAATACTAACAACAATAATAACCAGTGACTTCTCAACACACCAGTGTTCAATAACGACACTGATAATATCTGATGACGTCAATAATCACTATTACTACAATAAAAACTACTAATTGTACAGATATATATTTTTATGGTATATTAAAGTTCTAAAAACAAAAAAAATTGCGATTATTTGTAATAACTCAAAACTGACAGTATTTAGTAACGCCACTGGTCATATGTGTCGTAAAATTTTAATATTTACACAGTGTTAAAAGAGATTGTATATTTACATTATAAACTTCGGAGTAAATTGCCAATATAAATTAATTAATTAATTTATAAATATATCCTAAATGCTTAGTTTTTATCAATGTAAGACTTGAAATAACGCCACTGATGACAGACACCATGTAAGGCCAGAGGTAACATTTATTGCATTTAAGACATTTGCATACTTTTTAATATTCATTACATGTAATATAAATAATGTTTTCCAAATTACTTTTAAATTGAACACGAGAAGACACTTGTGCCGTTTTTGTACTAAAGTTGAAAAAAATAAAAATATGAAATTTCGATTAAAAAATATGGCCATATGAAAGAGAATGGTTGTTTTGTATAATATTTGATGGATATGTTACAAATGTTTACTCCCTGTATTTTTTATAATATTTTAAATTAAAGGAAGAAAAGGCTCCCCACAGAGCTGTAGAACTGCACTAGCTAGGCCCCCAGTTAAGGGGTTAATATTGATTTGTTCTTGAACATGTTTTGAAACAATTCTGTTTTATCGTCAGCTTTTCCAGACTGGAAAACAGAATTGTTTTGAAACATGTTCAAGAACAAATCAACATTAATATTGAGGTAAGATGTTCAGACTAAAAATAATATAATTAAAATAACCTCAAAATATAACTTCCTAAAATTAAATATGAACATTAATACTCATAAAATCAATGCCATTCATTCTCCTTCATCTAGATTCATGTTCCCAATCTGGGAGTCAAGTTAATGTTATTCATATAGCCCACCTCTCTCCCCAATTACTGACTCCCTATGAAAAGCTTATTTTATTGCATTCACTCATAATATGACACATATTATACAATAAATGCGAGAAAAGGATGGAAGGCCAGTGCATCCCAGTCTTCAGTTAATTCCACTACGATTGACCATATTAACTGGCTGCAAAGCGCAACAATTCAGCCAAATAAACAGACATATGACAACACTCGCTGTTGCCCAAATTAAAACAATAATACAGATCTAAACAATACTCAATCTCAATATTTAATGTTAATACCGTATTTTAAATTACTATTTAACTCATGTCCCAAATGGGAGTCAATGACCAATCATGTTTCAATGAATTTTGTTTCTTATAGTGTTTACCAGGGGATATGAATATAGGTACACCAAATTCTATATTTGATGGTTTGAAAATACGTGACACTTACATTACATGCTCTAGCTAAGTTCTTGAGATTTAGAAAATTCTATCTTAGCATGCATTTCTTCTGACGACAATTCTTTAAAATAAGTGTACACAAAAAAATTATAGCTTGTTCCTGCGAGCATATAATGTTTCTTTTAGGCCTGTTACCTGCGCCACTGGTACTTGGTTTAGAGAGATATTATTTACACTATGGAACACTCTAGCATAAAAATAAAAGAAAAGAAATATATACAGTTTCCTAGAAAGATGAACATTTTCGATTGCCGCATAGAACTATCACTTAAACACTTAAGAGGGAAATTCTCGTTCGCATACAGTACGTCTTATCATAAAAAAATCATAATGAAGACTGATTTAATAGTGAGATCACGAAGATCACTGGGCCGTCCTATGAAACGCTGGAGGGAAAATTTTCTATAGGATCGTAACAGGCCTTGGCCTAATACTTGGAAGGAAGAAGAAGAAGAAGAATTTATATTGGCAATTTACTCCAAAGTTTATAATGTAAATATACAATCTCTTTTAACACTGTGTAAATATTAAAATTTTACCACACATATGACCAGTGGCGTTACTAAATACTGTCAGTTTTGAGTTATTACAAATAATTGCAATTTTTTTTATTTTTAGACCTTTAATATACCGTAAAAATATATATCTGTACAATTAGCAGTTTTTATTGTAGTAATAGGTCATCAGATATTATCAGTGTCGTTATTGAACACTGGTGTGTTGAGAAGTCACTGGTTATTATTGTTGTTAGTATTATGAATGCTACATAACTTCATTTTAGAAAACACTCATATTTTCAGTAAATTGTAAGTAGCTTATAAAAAATATGATGAAGTGAAAAAAAAAACTAGAAGCGAAATAAGACGTTTGAACTAGTTACTTCAAGACTGGAGAATGGAGGGTAAAAGTTAGCAACCCCAATTGAATGTTTGTGCAATATTTTTCTAATGTGATAAAAGACAGACCTCTCATTTAAACGTGTGAATGAGAAGTTACAAGAAACTGTACCAGAGTTATTATTTTTTCATTAACTTAGACCGTTCTTGCATTAAGGGTTATGGCTAATCTGAGTTGAGAGATATATTATGTTGAGCAAACAGATGGTCTGTTTTTTTTTCTGAACACGTCTAGTGAATAATATTTTATCATGAATGTTATATAGCTGGCCAGTTACAGATATATTTTAGTCCGTTCTTGCGCGCATACATGATATGTGATTTTAACTCTCGTAATAAGAAACTGTTAAGAGACCGGTCAAAGGGGGTTGAAAAAATCACACTAGATGTCATACCCATACAGAACAGATCTTCAAAATTTTGCATTCCTGTATCGCCAAATAACTTAGAAAAAAAATAATATATATCTCGTTGGATATATCCGTAACTCCCACCGAGTGAAGGCTTTCTTGAGACGGATATTCACGGAATGCCCACCCAACGGGTTAATACATAAAGACTTTGTGTAAATTTTTGAACTCATTTAAAGAGTGTAATTGAAGTACTATGAATAATAAATTAATGAGTCATTTTAACATCTTACCTCATATTTCATGTTTTTCAAACACGGTAACTATAGTTTTCAAATGATATTGTCATTCATTTTCAACCGCCATTATGACTACCGGATATTTGTTGGAATCTCCCTCTATAACGTTGCCATCTGGTGTTGATTTGACGAACTTCGAGATATCGTTGCCATCTGGTGTTGATTCGATGAACTTCGAGATGAGGTCACGTTCATCCAGAATGTCGAAATTCATAGATTTAAATTTGTTCTTCTGTATAAATATTTTCTCCCAAACTGTCAAATCCAAAGGTTTTTCCAAATGTTTTAGAAGATTAGCTTCTTTTTCAATTCTATGACCTTCCAACAAACTATGTGCTGCAATAGCTGATTTTTCAATTTCACCATTTTTAATATTTCTAAAGTGTTCCTTTGTGCGAGTGGCCAAATTTCTTTTTGTTTTTCCTATAGTTTACCGCGTTTGAAAAACATGAAATATGAGGTAAGATGTTAAAATGACTCATTAATTTATTAATTAAGAACCTCATAATGTGTTTCCCAATTTTAACTTTTAATACTATGAATAAATTATATTGTGCTATTTGAAAAAGCACTTATATCTTGAATAACAATGGAATTACATGAACCAAATCAGAAAAATTTCAATACCTCTGTAAACATAGAGGTTATTTATAGGTACACAAAATAAATGAAACCACCTGTATTTTAGTTATGTTTTAAATGGACTATGTTATGCATCAACCAGCTAAGCTCTTTTTTTTAAATTGAGATTTTGATGTCATCTGTTGCACTGGCTCATGAAGCAAGTGTACACACACTATCAGCACCAAATCTTTAAATATAGCGTTATTATGAAAGGAAAATGTAATTGCTATAAGTATTATCAGAGATTCTATGTTTTGCAACAAATGAGTACGAATCCAAAACTTCAATAATCCTAATCTAAATTTTGCATCATGCAGCTAAGCACCAAATATTCCTGCTCTTAGATTGTTGATGCATAACTGTCAAACAAGGAAAATAACTAGCAAAATCCAGTATTGTTAGTGAAGACTGACTTAAACTTTAAACACATTTTTTCTCGAAACTTGCATAATGGTGTATAGCATGTTGATGCATAACACCATCCAAATAATAATAATAATAATAATAATAATAATAATAATAATAATAATAATAATAATGTATTTGGAAGAATTTTAACATCCTAATCCAAACCGTGAAAAGTGAAGTGCATTTGAGTGGAATTAGAACATACACTTTAAAATACAGGATTTCAAGTCAGACCAGCTATAAAATGAGGAAACACAATAAACATCCAAACAAATATATTATTTTATACAGTGAGGCTGGTGGTATTGTAGTTCCAAGATTATATTCACACAATACTATGAGCCTCCTTGTAAAATGACAAGTAACCACACGACATGCAATT
Source organism: Diploptera punctata (assembly GCA_030220185.1). NCBI lineage: Eukaryota > Metazoa > Arthropoda > Insecta > Blattodea > Blaberidae > Diploptera > Diploptera punctata. The sequence goes on from JASPKZ010001981.1 coordinate 272,629, forward strand.
AGTGTATTGGGCAAACATACCGGCCCAGCTCTGTGAGATTTCCCATGACTTCGCCACTGAAACGAGAGCAGTGCATCACATTCTAATCTAAAAGCATCTGGTATTAGTTTCTAAGCATTGTAACTCATCAAACTACTTGTTACACAATAAAAACTGTTAAAAAACAAATTTTAAGAAATTTCAAATACCAGCAATTAAAACCCTATCTCAATACACAATTTGCTTTCAATTTCCTATTACTCTTAAAATTAATCCCCTTTTAAATTTCTTAAAAATAGATTTTTTATTATGTATTTACCCGAATACAAGAAGATAATTAGTCTCACATTCTCAGATTCAAAATTCTGAGGTATTGGGAGTGCATAATGAATCCATAATGGAAATGCTAATTTGTGTGTGAATGTGAACATTTATTTGGGCTTCTAAACATCCAAGAACTTTAATGCCCTTTCAGTGTTAATAAAATAATTAAAATATCATACTATATGATAATAGATAAAATAGATCTAATTTTTAAAATCTATGTTAACACTTTTAAGCTATTCTATACCACTATGACACTATCATGGCTACTTTGAGTATTCGGAGAACAAGTGATGTTGGCGGCATCATCATTGCCAACATGTTTACACTAATATAATAAATTTGGGAATTTTAATATTGAGGTTTTCTTAATAAGAATCAACTGAATCATGAATTCTTCTTGCCTCATACATCTATTTTTTAGAACTGCAGTATCAGAAAAAACATCTTTTCCACCTCAGCTGTTTTACGACTGTCAATTTTTTCTTTTGCCAGTAATTTTTCAAACTGCCATCTGGTGTACTTTTGAAGAACTTTCTAATCAAACTTGGTTTGTCTGGAACATCTAACTTCATGGTTCTAGTATGGTTTTTTTGAATGTATATATTTTTCCAAACTGTTAATTCCAAACGTTCAGATAGATGTTTCAAAAGTTTTGCTTCTTTTTCAATTCTATGATACTCTAATAAACTATGTGCTGCTATAACTGATTTTTCAATTTCACCATTTTTTATGTTTGTAAAGTGTTCTTTATCGTGAGTTTCTAAGTTCCTTTTTGTTTTTCCTATATACACTTTATTGCAATCTTTGCAATTAATTGGATAAATTCCAGATTTTTTTAATGTCTGGGTGTTAACTTTTTATCAGTTAACAGAAGATTACCCAGCTGAATTTGTTAATCGGAGCCAATGTTATATTAATGTTTTTTAAATCTTTTGAAATTTGTTATGAACTTCTGGATGGTAAGTAAATTTCTTGAATTTTTCATCTTTCTCGGATTATGTTGCAGAGTGGTGTATTCATGTAACCTTTTTTGTTGTTTAAACTTCTTTAATTTCTTCTTTATTATGTCATCATAATAACCATTTATGTTTGCTATGTGTACAATATGATTATATTCATTCTCAAAATCCTCTACATTAAGTGGAATATTTATTAATCTGTGTAATAGACTGTTGAAACTTGCATGTTTATGTGGAATATGATTAAAACCTAAAGATTTTATGTAGTTATCAGTATGAGTGTCTTTTTTTATAAGAATTAAATGAATCGTGATTTCTTCTTACCTCATACTTCTATGTTTTTTTAAACACAGCACTGCGGTATCAGCGACCATCGTCACCACCTCAGCTGTTTTCACGACTGTCAATTTTTTTCTTTTACCAGTAATTATCCAAAGCCATCTGGTGTTCTTTTGAATTAATCATTTTCTAAACTGCCATCTGTTGTATTTTTTTAAGAACTTTGTAATCAAGCTCGGTTCGTCTGGAATCTCGAAGTTCATGGTTCTAGTATGGTTTTTTTGAATATATATTTTTTCCAAAACTGTTATATCCAAAGGTTTGGATAAATGTTTCGCTTCTTTTTCAATTCTATGATGCTCTAATAAACTATGTGCTGCTATAGCTGATTTTTCAATTTCTCCATTCTTTATGTTTCTGAAGTGTTATTTTTTACGAGTTTGCAAGTTCCTTTTTGTTTTCCCTACATACATATCCTGTTGCAATATTTGCAATCAATTTGATAAATTCCAGATTTTTTGTTGTCTGGGGTGTAACTTTATTATTAGTTAACAGAAGATTACCCAGGCTGATTTGTTAATTGGAGCCAATGTTCCATTAAATTTTCTGAACATTTTTTGAAACATATTATGAACTTCAGGATGGTAAGTAATAATGGCGGTTGAAAATGAATGACAAGATCATTTGAAAAACTATAGTTACCGTGTTTGATAAAACCTGAAATATGAGGTAAGATGTTAAAATGACTCATTAATTTATTAAATTTCTTGAATTTTACATCTTTCTTGGAATCATGTTGTAAGGTGGTGTATTCCTGTAACCTTTTCTGTTGTTTAAATTTCTTTAATTTATTCTTTATTATATCTTCATCAAAACCATTTATTTTAGCAACATGTACAATATGATTATATTCATTATCAAAATCCTCTACATTAAGTGGAATATTTATCAATCTGTGTAATAGACTATTGAAAATTGCATGTTTATGTGACAAATGATTACAACCTGAAGATTTTATGTAGTTGTCAGTATGTGTGTCTTTTCTATAAATATTAAATTCAATTCTTTGCTGTTGTTCATTTCTTATTAAGTATAAGTCTAAAAATTCCTTCAAAAGAACACCAGAGATGGCAGTTCAGATAATTACCGGCAAAAGAAAAAATTGACAGTCGTGAAAAAATTGACAGCTGAGGATGGTGACGATGGTCGCTGATACTGCAGTGCTGTGTTAAAAAAAACATAGAAGTATGAGGTAAGAAGAAATTCACTTACTTGTGTTTTGCACTCTTTTAACTTTACTATCTAACCTCTCTTGGTTAACTCTTGTTTTTTTTCGACCCCGGGCATCCAAGGGCTAGGGAGTCTTTCCTTTCTTCCATTTCTTTATTTTCTTTTCTTCTCCAGAAAAGCCTGACCAGAGGCTATAAGATGGCAGCCCCATCACTGGTCTTGCCTTCCTTTGGCCAGCAACCAATCGAAGGGACTATTTTTATGCTTTCAAGTCTTATACGAGAAGATCACTGGGCTGTCCTATGAAACGCTGGAGGGAAAATTTTCTATAGGATCGTAACAGGCCTTGGCCTAATACTTGGAAGGAAGAAGAAATCACGATTCATTTAATTCTCATGAATTAAACCTCATAATGTTAAAAATTCCCAAATTTATTATATAAATGAGTGTCTTTCCTATAAATATTAAATTCAATTCTTTGCAGTTGCTCATTTCTTATTAGGTACAAGTCTAAAAATGGGATCTTATGTTTTTTCCGATTGCAGTTCTGTGTTAAAGAAAACATAGATGTATGAGGTAAGAATAATTAATGATTCATTTGATTCTTCTGTTTACACTAGTTTAGTCATATCAAGTCCCACTTTTACAGTGTGTTTCAACTACTCGTTTAATGCAACAAATATTCATAAAATATTAAATGTATTTAGTGACAGAATTTAATTATTTTTAACTCATTTTACTCATAAATAAGAAAAAAAATTCTTGTCATGGCCTCTCTAAAGCCAAAGGTCCCGGGTTCGAGTCTCGGTCTAGGCGAGAATTTTTCTCTTCAAATATAATTTATCTTTCAGTGAGAAATGTTAAATCAATAATAAAAACATCAATATTTAACTGTGTTTATGTCAGTATTTTACCCTCTCTATTTATTAATTTTACAGGTTAAAGTAATTTAATTATTCAAAGTTAAAATTGGGAAACACATTATGAGGTTCTTAATTAATAAATTAATGAGTCATTTTAACATCTTACCTCATATTTCAAGTTTTTCAAACACGGTAACTATAGTTTTCAAATGATCTTGTCATTCATTTTCAACTGCCATTATGACTACCGGATATTCGTTGGAATCTCCCTCTATAACGTTGCCATCTGGTGTTGATTCGATGAACTTCGAGATGAGGTCACGTTCATCCGGAATGTCGAAATTCATAGATTTAAATTTGTTCTTCTGTATAAATATTTTCTCCCAAACTGTCAAATCCAAAGGTTTTTCCAAATGTTTTAGAAGTTTAGCTTCTTTTTCAATTCTATGACCTTCCAACAAACTATGTGCTGCAATAGCTGATTTTTCAATTTCACCATTTTTAATATTTCTAAAGTGTTCCTTTGTGCGAGTGTCCAAATTTCTTTTTGTTTTTCCTATGTATACTTTATTGCAATCTCGACAATCAATTTGATAAATTCCAGATTTTTTACTATCTGGGGTGTTCATTTTCTTATTGGTTATTAATAAGTCTTTATTTCCGAGCGTCCCAATTGGGAAGATGTTAAATATTTTAGAAAAATGGCTTATTTCCTTGAAACTACAAAGAGAAATAATTAATGAATATTTGAATCTTACAAAACTTTGTATCGACAACAATTTTTTTACCTTCAATGAAAAATTTTATAAACAAATCTCAGGTCTGGCTATGGGAAACCCACTTTCACCATTTTTGGCAAATTTATTTATGGGTTATTTAGAATGTCATATCACCAATGCTTATCCCTGGATGTTCAAATGTTGGTATAGATATGTGGATGATATTTTCTCTGTGATAAATTCTAAATATATTGAAGATGCATTAAAATTACTCAACCTCCAGGAAGAATCTGTGAAATTTACTATGGAATTAGAAAATAATAACCAAATCCCATTTTTAGACCTCTACATAAGAAGGAATGAACAACAACAAAGAATTGAATTCAATATATACAGAAAAGATACTCATATTGACAATTACATAAAGTCTTCAGGTTTCAATCATATTGCGCATAAGCATGCAATTTTCAACAGTTTGATATATAGATTATTGAATGTTCCACTAAATGAAGAGGATTTTAAGAAAGAATACAATCACATTTTGGACATAGCTAACTTAAATGGTTTTGGAAAGGAAATAATTATAACTAAATTGAAGAAATTCAGACAACAAAAAAGATTAAAAGAATACACTACCCTGCAATCTGATTCAAAGAAAGGAAAACAATTTAAGAAAATCACTTATCATCCTGGAATACATAACAAATTTGAAAAAATTTCCAAGAAATTCAATATTACATTGGCACCGATAAATAAATTTAGCCTTGGTAACTTATTAATAACCAATAAGAAAATGAACACCCCAGATAGTAAAAAATCTGGAATTTATCAAATTGATTGTCGAGATTGCAATAAAGTATACATAGGAAAAACAAAAAGAAATTTGGACACTCGCACAAAGGAACACTTTAGAAATATTAAAAATGGTGAAATTGAAAAATCAGCTATTGCAGCACATAGTTTGTTGGAAGGTCATAGAATTGAAAAAGAAGCTAAACTTCTAAAACATTTGGAAAAACCTTTGGATTTGACAGTTTGGGAGAAAATATTTATACAGAAGAACAAATTTAAATTATGAATTTCGACATTCCGGATGAACGTGACCTCATCTCGAAGTTCATCGAATCAACACCAGATGGCAACGATATCTCGAAGTTCGTCAAATCAACACCAGATGGCAACGTTATAGAGGGAGATTCCAACGAATATCCGGTAGTCATAATGGCGGTTGAAAATGAATGACAAGATCATTTGAAAACTATAGTTACCGTGTTTGAAAAACATGAAATATGAGGTAAGATGTTAAAATGACTCATTAATTTATTAATTTAATTATGTTAGGTTAGCTTTTAGATATATTCTACATACATTTGTTGCGACTGAGTCAATGTGATCTGCGGAAATCATTTTTAGCACGTTTTATTGATTTTTGTGATCACATTTTTCTTGTTTGTTAGCATGTAAGTTGGCTACTTTGATCAATGAATAATATGAAGGTTACATTGTAAATATGGCAATTTAGGTTAGTTGAACACAATTTCTCACTTCATTTTATGGCATTTCTGTGTTTTACTTTTTTTAGGAATTCACGCTATGAGATTTATCTATTTAGGTAATTTTTTATTACTCACCTCTATGAAGAATATGAGGTGTGATAAAAAATTACCTAAAATACCTGTGATTGTTTTTGGAAAAAATCAACATATACATTTATATCACAGGTAACTATTCAAATAATGCAAGTATTTTTCCATTCTTTTTAATTTTAATTTATGTTGGTGGCATGGTGGGCTAGAATCCCCAATTTATATTTTATCAATACAGGGACTAGAATTTATGAACTGTAAAATCCTTTTAAGTATGTCAATATTGTCCTCTAGCTAATTTATGTGGAATTCAAAATTTGTAGAAGCTACACTATGAGGTATTAATAAAATTCCATCCATCCATCCATAGTAATTCTGCCCGAGGGCAGGTCTTTCACTGCAATCATAGCATTTTCATACTATGCTTTGCTAGGGAATTGTAGGTGTGGTAGCTTCCCGTTTCTTTCCACACCGGTGAAGGATGATGATGATGATGATAAGGACGATGGCCATATGATTACGGGGACCGTTTGGGCCTTAAAGTTTTCCTGACATTTGTCTTACAGGTGAGGAAAGAACCCCAATAAAAACCTCACCCAGAAAAACTGTCTCGAGCGGAGATCGAACACGGGCCCGCTGCGTGACAAGGCAGCACGCTACCTCGAGACCACAGCAGTGGACAATAAAATTCAATATCAATAAAATAACACCTCATTTCATATAGTCTTTTTTTTTAGACTGGTTTCAGAGTTAATAATTCTCCATTCTCTGTATTTTTTTGATTGTTCTACCACGGTGATAACCTCAATTTTGGAATTTAACGGTAATTATATTGATGTTATATTTAGTTTTACATGTTTCAGTCCTGGACAAAATTTATTTTTTGAAAGGAAAATTAATGTCTGAATCAGGAATTGAACCCTGGGCCTCCAATGTACATAGGGTTGGAGGTCCAGAATTCAATTCCTGATGTTAATTTTTCTTTTCATAAAAATTAATGATTATCATCTTGGATTGAATAAAGAAATTAAGAGATTCATAGATTTAAGGGAAAAAACATGAAATAGGATGGCAGACAAAAAATTCATTAATAAATGTTTAGAAATGCATTCAGTACCTAATTTCATTAGAAGAATAATTAACAACAATAAAGTAGGGAAAAAAAAAAACATTAATGAATGATAGTGAGTGGAGAACATATTTTAATCGACTCACCTCATACATTTTCAAACTTCTTTGATACCGACGGTTTCAGACAATATCATGTACTTCATCAGTCATGGCGTCCACTGATGAAATTCTGTGATTGTTGATTTCTTTAGTGACATCACCTCTTGTGCTGCCATCTTTCATTGGGATTATAAACTTTATAACGAAAGATGGCAGCACAAGAGGTGATGTCACTAAAGAAATCAACAATCACAGAATTTCATCAGTGGACGCCATGACTGATGAAGTACATGATATTTGTCTGAAACCGTCGGTATCAAAGAAGTTTGAAAATGTATGAGGTGAGTCGATTAAAATATGTTCTCCACTCACTATTAATGATATAACCTCATAATGTTTACTTCCCAATATTAATTTAAATTAATGAATGAGTTGGAGAAAATGCTTTAACATCTCACCTCATCTTATCTTCACGATACTGGTGAGAAGTTAAAGCATTTTCTCCAACTCATTCATTAATGTAAATACCTCAGTGTTTCCTCCCACTGTAATTTTAATTAAACTATAAACAAAAAACGGTTGAAAAAATATTTTTAAAATGGAGAAAAGCAAACAATATTAAATAATAAGCAATTTAGACATGCAGTTAAATATTCTCCACATATAAATAAAAAATGTAGGGAATTTTTTATTGGAAAAGCTCTGATAAATTTAACAAACTGCAGATAGTAAAAAATTTGGAATTTATCAAATTAGTTGCAAAGACTGCAATAAAGTATATAAAGGGAAAACAAAAACAAATTTGGACACTTGCACAAAAGAACACTTTACAAATATTAAAAATGGTGGATTGAGAAGTCAGCAATTGCTGCTCATAATTTGCTAGAGAACCATAAAATTGAAAAAGAAGCTAGACTTTTGAAACATTTAGCAAAACCCTTGGATTTGACAGTTTGGGAAAAGATGTACATTCAGAAGAACAAATTTAGATCCATGAATTTTGAAATTCCCAGCGAGGAAGATTTGATCTCGAAATCCATCAAATCAACACTAGATAGTGAAGACGAAAATCCTACAGTCATAAAGAAGGTTGAAGATAGGAATAACGTTTCCTGAAACCGGTCCTGTGCTTTGAAGAACACAGAGTGTATGAGATGAGATAATCATGATTCATTTTTATTTATTAACCCTCTTAGAGCCAGGCCTGACTGCGTGTGCTAGGGGTTTAAATGCCAAAGCCGTCACGGCCGGCTTTAAAGTTCCAGCATTTAAATTGCCAGAAACGATTTGATCGGCCGTCTAAATTTTGCATAGTTTAACTAATTTTTTGGCATCCTATAGTAAAGGAATGCAACTTGCATGTTAGGGGAATCTTTCGACCTTGCTTAATATATTTATGAGGTTGTTTTGGCTTTCACACAGGGTAGTTTTACAAGTTAAAAACAAGCTCCTTCAGTTAGTTGCAGATGTTAAGTGTAGATTTTCAAGTCGCAATGGCAAGCGGTTCTAGTGAAATTTTTAAAGCTGGTGTAGATGACGAAAATTGAATTTAGTATTTTGATCAATGTGAAGTTTATTCCGATGGATTATTTTCCGCGGGTGACAGTGATGATTTAGGCTCTGATAGTAGTGACGGAATTGTACCAGACACACCCCCAAATCACCACATATGAAAAAAAAAAAAAAAAGGCATTTACACGCTTCTAATGGAGCTTCCTCGGTTCAATTTGATATACAGGTAAACGAAGATAATGGTAATGTTACCTGTGATAACGACGATGGCGATGAAAATGATATTCAAAATTTCAGAGAAATATTTCCTACCGAACCTGACCCAATACTGAGCCTCCTTTCACATTCATGGAATTGCCTGGACCAAAACATACACCTCCTCCTGATTCCTCTCCAATACCTTATTTCAGATTGAAAGGTTATTTATTATTAATGCGAGATTTATTATTAAGGCTTAAAAATCCATTGTAATATTTGTTTCTCTATTAGGCTAAATTTAGTGATAGGTTTACACTTTTTTCATTAGTGTTGGTGTTAATTTTAGTGTCTAGAAAACATTAGTGTTAATTAACAGTTACTAAAAATAAAGATTGAGTTATTCAGCAACAAGTCTTCTTTGCAGAAAGTTTAGGTGAGTACCATAAGAATAATTATTATATTTAATTAACTCATAGATATTTTTCCTTCTCTCTCTCTCCCTCTCTCTCTTTTTTTTTTTTTTTGCTAATCGTATTCGATGTAGATTCGATATTTTATGTGATTTCGTAATAGAATGAATGCACTTCGTTATAGTATTTTTTTTACCGTTGTAATATCAATTTTAAAACAACTTTTTTATGTTAAAAGTATTAAAAAATATTTCACCGTGCACAAATATCATGTTTAGTTAAATTGTATTAATAGTACTTCACAATAATTAAAGACAATATTTTGATTAATCGATTGTGTTATGTATGGGCACTCTATTCCATAAGTTTTAAATTATAATTCGTTATACTTGTTTATTTATTTGCAAATATTCAGAGCCGTGTATTTTCAGCCAAAAAGGCGTGGCAATTCACAGTATGCTAGTCTAGCGGATCGCTGGCAGCCAACAGCTGACCGTAACTAGCCGACAGGTTCGGCACTCGGCACTAAGAGGGTTAAAATGGTAACTGTAATTCTATGGACACAAGTTCTCTGTTTCCATCTGGCTAGACATTGTGATACAAAATACTTGAGAAAGACTGAGATCTCAGGTATTCTATTTTTACATTACAAATATTACAAGCAACTTCATAATTTAACCTCAACGGTGTTTCGTCATGAATTTTAAAAGTATCGACAAAATACTTAGTATTGTTTATTTTTTATTATTTCACTCACCTCATACTTCATAAATCATAGAACTGTACTTTTTACATCTAAGATTAAACAACAATTTAGGACAAATAATTTGGGATAACCTAGAAAAAAACTTCTACAACCAATTGAACCTCAAAATGAAGAAAAAATTTGATGTACAAAAGAAAAAGATAATTAATTTAAAACCTGATTTAAAAAAATTGAAGAAAAATATAAGTACAAAAAGTATAACCACTACATTAGGGAGGGATAAAGAAATTGAGAATAATGTAATTAACCTATCATCTGAAAACTTTACAAAAGAATAAATATCTTTTTTGGACAAGGGATTGAAAACATGCATTAGTTACTCTAACAATTTAGAAGATTACATAGCTGATATTGAAATTGCTATAGATGACATGAATTTTGAAGAACAAACAATAATCAGAAAAGAATGTGGGGAAGTTATTGAAAAAATTAAAAACACAAAACTAAAAAACATATGTAAAACAAACATGAAGAAAATAAGAAACATTAATAATAAAAATGTTGTTTTTTCAAAGTCAGACAAAGGGAATAATTTGGTAATTTTGGATAAAGACGATTATAATGATAGGATGGAGAATTTATTAAAGGGGGAAGAATATGAAGAAATTAAAACAAATCCTCTCGCAAAAACAATTAAAGAAGTTGAAACCAGCCTAAAATCAATTAAAAAAATTATGACACAAAAGGAAAAGTTTAAATTAAAAATACCAAATCCCAGAAACCCCAACATTCATGGTCTTCCTAAAATCCACAAAGACGGAAAGAAAATGAGACCTATCATCAACAATATAAATTCACCGACATATAACATATCCAAATGGCTTAACAATAAATTTAAAGGTATGGAAAAATTTGAAAATTTAGCAGTAGAAAATTCTTACCAATTAGTTGAGAAATTAGAAAATGTAGAAATAGAACCTTCAGAAAGATTGGTCTCATTTGATGTTACTTCATTATTCACCAACATACCGACTGACACAACTTTGAAAATTTTAGAAAAATGGTTGAAAGAAAACAAATTAGATGATGATAGCGTTAAAGAATACATAAAACTAACAAAATTATGCTTAAATCAAATGTCTTCACCTTTAGAGGAAAATACTTTAAACAAAAATCAGGACTCGCAATGGGAAATCCATTATCACCATTCTTAGCAGACATGTTTATGGGGAATTTTGAATGTCATGTAACTAAAGCACATCCTTTGATGTTTAAATTTTGGAGAAGATACGTAGATGATATCATAGCAATAGTAAAAGAGAAACAATTAGAAGATGCCATTAAACTGTTAAATATTCAAATAAAACAATCAAATTTACAGTGGAAATAGAAAATAATCATGAAATACCATTTTTGGACCTTAAATTGATTAGGAATGAAGAAAAAAAGAAAATAGAATTTGGAATCTACAGAAAAGAAACTCACATCGACAATTATATAAAAGCTACTGGATTTAACCATTTTTCACACAAACAGGCAGTATTTAATAGTTTAACACACAGACTTGTGAATGTCCCCATGAGCAAAGAAAATTACAAAAAAGAGAAAGAACACATCATACAAATTGCTAAGGATAATGGTTTTCACAAGAAAATGATACACAAGAAAATAAATAAATCCAAAGAACAAAAAGTCATCAATGAAAGTACTCTTCAGACAGATAAAAATATAGGCAAAAAATTCAAGAAGTTCACATACCATCCTTTCGTATTTGACAAGTTTCAAAAAATTTTCAACAAATTCAACATTAAATTAGCACCGAAAAATGATTACAGCTTAGGTAATTTAATAAAAACCAACAAAAATGAAAAAATTGAAGACTGTAAAAAATCGGGAATTTATCAAATTAATTGTAAAGATTGTGAAAAGATATACATAGGAAAAACAAAAAGGAATCTAAATACAAGATTAAAAGAACACCTCAGAAATGTTAAAAATGGAGAAACCGAAAAATCTGCAATAGCTGCACATGCCTGGTCAGAAAAACATAGAATTGAAAACAAAAGCTATGATTTATGAAGTATGAGGTGAGTGAAATAATAAAAAATAAACAATATTAAAGAACCTCATAGTGTTATTTCCTATCTACATAACTTAAAAATACTTAGTATTCATATTTGAAGAGAAAAATTATACGCTCAGACCGGGACCCTTGGTTCTCTAGACCAAGTGCTCTACCAACTGAGCTACCTGAGCAAGTACCGATCTAAACGCAAATCTTTCTCTATATACATTGTAATTCCCATCCACCAAATGCTGTGAAGCCATGCTTCTATCTTGCAAATGGCAGCTCCTTTATTAAGAAGACATATTTGGGAATAAAGGAGCCGCCATTTGCAAGATAGAAGCATGGCTTCACAGCATTTGGTGGATGGGAATTACAATGAATATAGAGAAAGATTTGCATTTAGATCGTACTTGCTCAGGTAGCTCAGTTGGTAGAGCACTTGGTCTAGAGAACCAAGGGTCCCGGGTTCAAATCCCGGTCTGAGCGTATAATTTTTCTCTTCAAATATGATTTATCCGTCATTGAGATGTACGAAATCAATAATAATAAAAAAAAATACTTAGTGTTTTATTTTTTTACAGAGATAAAGATAATGCCAAAACATTTAAATGGTAAGGTACAATACAGCACTTTACATCTATATACAACATATATAGAGAAAAATTTGCGTTTAGATCGGTACTTGCTCAGGTAACTCAAATGGTAGAGCACTTGGACTAGAAGACCAAGGGTCCCGGGTTCAAGTCCCGGTCTGAGCGTATAATTTTTCTCTTCAAATATGATTTATCCATCATTGAGATGTATGAAATTAATAATAAGAACATCGAAAAACGCTGTACTGGCATTTATAATGTAATTTATAATTCCCAAATATGTCTTCTTAATATAGGAGCCGCCATTTGCAAAGATAGAAGCAAAGGCTTCAAAGCATTTGGTGGGCGGGAATTACAACGTATATAGAGAAAAATTTGCGTTTAGATCGGTACTTGCTCAGGTAGCTCAAATGGTAGAGCACTTGGACTAGGAAACCAAGGGTCCCGGGTTCAAGTCCTGGTCTGAGCGTATAACTTTTCTCTTCAAATATGATATTTCACATGTTTGGATTACGGTACAGAAAATTTAGGACAACCCATTAGCAGGCAATCTGTGAATCAATCCTAGCCTGTTTTGTCTCAGATTGTGAAAAAGGTCACTTTTGGACAAAATAAGCAGCCAAAAATAACAAATTGTCTCTCATTTAATAAAACAGAAACTCTTGTTGGTAGGTATTTTACTTAATATTGTTCTTTAACATCTTAGATCATTAGCAATGCAATTCAAATCTGGATTTGAAAGGGCCAAAAAATGTTGCATTTTCAAACAAGACATCCTTTTATGTTCTGTAAATCTATGACATGAAACTCATAACTTAATTTTCGTTCTGAGAGAAATTATGCACAAGATTTTTTATGCCCTTAAAATTCAACCTTGGCCAGGTGGTGAACCCGTGAACTTCAGAACCAGAGGAGAACATACAAACAACTAGTTCACCAGGACCAATGGAAGTTTTTTTGTAACATGTTGGCTTGCATTTCAGCACAAAGATTGAAGCACGTAACTATCATTTTATTATCCCATTAGTTTTTACATCATAATTAAATGAATCGTGATTTTTTTTCTTACCTCATACATCTATGTTTTTTTAAACACAGCACTGCAGTATCGGCGACACTTTGTCGTGCTGTGTTTAAAAAAACATAGATGTATAAGGTAAGAAAAAAAAAATCACGATTCATTTAATTATTATTAATTGAACCTCATAATGTTAAAAATTCCCAAATTTAATATACAAAAAGTTTTTACATCGTCTGCATTGAACTTCTGATGGGATTCATATAAGCTATAGGGAGTCTCTCCAAAACAGTGGATTGACATATTGGGTAAATACAGTATTCATGACTTGAGACTTGGTACAGATTACTGGGTGCAATTTAATTGAAACTAAGAAACTTACCTGTTTATAAAGGATTTGAAAACAATTTGAGATATGGATTCCAAGGTCTCAGACAGAATATATTCTGTTATCGGACATTAATATTTGACACTCATAATCCTGAAATTTATCAATAATTGATAGGAAGTAATAAGAGGTAATATTATTAAGAGATTGAACTAGAAATGTACACCTCATCTCATAATAAATTTTCTCACCTGGATGTTTTCAGAGTGCATTGTCTCCATCCTTGATTAGATTTGAATCTATATGAGATGAAGTGTATATTTCAGTTCAATCTCTGTATCATAATCCAGTATTAAAATTAAATAGAAGTGCGGGATGACTTTTTACCTTAAATAGGGATTTGATAAAACACTGCTATTAAGAACTAATCAATCATATTTTCAAAATTTAGCTTTTATTGAATCTGTAAAACTACTGGCAAATAATTAGTAATTCTTTAAAATAAATTTAAAATATGAATAGGAAATAGTTTTATTTTAAAAAGAGAAATAAGTGTTTGGACTGGGACTTGAACCCCAGATCGCTATGTGCGATCGTATGATACCAATTACATTATCTGAACTCCGGTACGAATGTCAACAATTCTTTCCATTTTAATCTGTGTTTCTATTGAGAATATATACATTAGCCTACTTTTAAGTGTTAGCTTCATATTGTGATGTTATATTTTAAAATAACACTTTCAAGAATTGGACAGTTTTATTTTAGAAAGAAAAATTAACTTTTAGTTAATAAGTTAGAGATATGGGGGTTTAAGTCCCGGTTCGAATATTATTACGAGTTAAGTTATTTTGACTCACCTGATATTTTTTTAATATTCTGCAGACTATAGTTTCGTTGCATTTATGCGGCATTGTCGATGCATTCTAACTCTTTTTTTGCAGTTGTCATCCTGTTAGGTCGATTTCTACTACCTCTGTTGGCTGACTGATGAACTTCCAAAATAAAATTTAAAAAATGTTTTTCCCCCTTTCCCCGGGAATTTCAAAATTCATAGTTTTCTCCTTAATCTTGTGGATGTAAATTTTCTCCCGAATTGTGAGCTCCTTAGATTTATCTAACTGTTTCAGTAATTTGGCCTTTGTTTCAATTATGTGTTTTCTGACCATGCATGTGCAGCTATTGCAGACTTTTCTATTTCTGTATATAATACTTTTTAAACTATTATTCACTAAGAGTAGTTAATAATAATAATAATAATAATAATAATAATAATAATAATAATTAGAACAAGAAATAAACGTTATCTCAGTCAAAAAATGAATTTATTAAGAATAAAATAAAGCATTAAATAAACAAAAAGATTTAATTGAATGGTGTGAAACATTATTCCTTGTTAAAATATTTTTAATTATAAATTGGAATTTTAAATTTGTAAATAGAAAAAAACTAAAATTGTCTCGGTGATGATAACTATGTATTATAAACAAACATGTCTTGAAAATGATCTCACATAAGGAGATTAAAATGTAGACTTAACAAATTAATTTTTTTTACTGAGATAACATTTATTTTGTGTAGTAATTATTATTATTATTTCTATTTCTCCATCTTTAAAATTTCTAATGTGTTCTTTCAGCCATGTATTCATGTTCCTTTTTGTTTTTTTCTATGTATATTTTTTCACAATTTTTACAATCAATTTGTTAATCCTTGATTTCTTGCCAGCATCAATCTTTTCATTTTTAATTAATTTATTCAAATTGTAACAATTTTTCATTGCCAATTTAAGGTTAAATACTGAATTTTTTTTAAATTTATTAAATACGGTATGTAAATTTACTGAATTTGTTACCAATTTCTTTATCTGTCTGAAGAGTACTTTCATTTATCACTTTTTGTTTTTTGGATCAAGAGTTTTCTGTTCAGGTAGTCGAATGCTTTGCTGTAGTCTATGAATACAGTATAGTATTTTCCTTTGGGTTTTCGTAAGGCTTCTTCTATTTCGCCCATTAGGCACCTGACGGCTTGTAGAGTGCTTCTATCTCGTGTGAAGCCAAATTGACATTCAGGGATTGAGACCACTTCTTCTAGTCTGTTTGTTACGATCTTCATATATATTTTTAAGAGGTTGTTTTCAAGTGCCACACCTCTATAAGCATTGGAGTTGCTTGTGTCTGCTTTTCCCTTGTATAGCACTTTAATGAGAGATTTTCTCCAGCTGTTTGGTATACCTGAGTTTAGACAGTTGTTGAAAATGTTGGTCCATAGTGGTAGTAGTTTCCCGAGGGACTCTTTGATGTATTCTATGTACATTCGATCAGGTCCCGATGCTTTTTTATTTTTTGCCTGTCTTATAATGTTCTCTATTTCCTCTGGAGTTGTCATGATTTTGATGTTTTTGTGGTTCGTTGTCGGTTCCTCTGATTCGTTTTCGTTTCTGGTGTAAGCGACACCTGTGTTGTTTTTGTTTAGTAAGTTTTGAAAGGGTCCCTCCCATTTACCCATTGGTATTTCTTTGGCTCTTGTAATAGCTTTTCTCCTCAGTGCTATGAAAGGGTCTTTCCTCGCGTCTTCTGCCATCTTCTTGGCTTCTTGTTCTACGAAGTTGTCTTTCTTCCGTTTTAGAAGTAGCTTATATTCCTTTTTACATTGTGCATACATGTAGTGTTCGCTCTCTGTTTGTTTCCTTTTTTAGTCCTCCAGGGCGACCCCATAAGCCCGCTACTGTTTAACATAGCAACGGCAGACATAGTGGAGATACTCGAAGGAAAGACTTAATTTAATAATGTATGCAGACGATATGGCCTTAGGATCGCCAAACCGAGAAGAACTACAAGAAACACTTTTAGAATTAGAAAGCTGGGTAATGAAAAACCAACTGAGCATCAATATGCAAAAGACCTGTCTGATGATATTCAGAAAAGGAGGGCAGACATCAAAAAAAGACATAATGACGCTATACAATGAACCTATAACAACAGTCAACAAATTCAGATATCTAGGCGTAACCCTACAAACAACAGGGAACTCGTTCAGATACCACATACAAGAAAGGACAGCAGAAGCCACGAAAGCGATGTATAGAATAAAGAACATTGCATCCTTGTCACTAACGTCAGCCATTACACTTTTCAACACGACAATATCCCCAATAATCACGTATTGGCTCGAATTAATATGGGAAAAATTAACAATCAGTGACTTAGAACGCATTGAAAAAGTCGAGGCACGGTTCCTAAAATGTGCCCTCAGAGTGGGAAAATATGCTCCATCAAGGCTGGCATATGAGCTGGCCAAGGAAACTTTTTACATAGAAGATCTGAGACTCAGCCTACCATCTACCGGAGCCAGCAACAAGCTACTAGAACTGAGAAGAATGAAAAGAGCGGAGATAGATATCGACTTCTATGGGACGACTGCAATGATCGATCGCAACTGGACCAAAGAGAATCAGGAACAGAGACACACCATTACAAGACTAGCCATTCACAGCTTCCACCACAAATTATGCAAGAACAAGACATTCCACACCTCAAATGACCAATGTGTATGTGAATTGTGCGGACAGAGATGCAACCAATATCATATCACCGAGAGCCGTGAAAGAACAAAATCGATCTCCGAATATAGCAAAAAATAATACCCATTTGGGTGAACCTTCCATATTTTATATGACTTTTTGTTTTTTTAAATTTATTTATTTTCTTATGAATCATCTTTCCTTCGAACCCATTCTCTCTTGCTATTTTTAATATGTGTTTTTTCTCTATATTAAATTCTTCTCTGCTCATGGGAACATTCACAAGTCTTTATGTTAAACTGCTAAGACTGCCTGTTTATGTGCAATATAGTTGAAACTAGTTGTTTTAATATAATTATCAATGTGTGTTTCCTTCCTATAAATTCCAAATTCTTTTTTTTCCTTTTTTCTTCATATCTCTTCAATTTAAGGTCCAAAAAAAAAAGGTATTTCTTGGTCATTTTCATCTTCCATAGTAGACTTAGTTGTTTTGTTATGAATATTTTGAAATGCCTGGGGAAAGGGAAGAAAAAAAATTGATTTTGAAGTTCATCGGTCAACCAACAGAGGGAGTAGAAATCAACAATGCATCACAACATCGCACAGATTCGATGAAACTATAGTCTGCAGAATTTTAATATTATTATAAATATGAAAGATAAAGTTAATAATTTTGTTATTTTAAAATTCTTTAAATGTTTAGATATAACTTAAATAAATAAAAACATCTAAATATTAATATTTAATTTTAGGAAGTTATATTTTGAGGTTATTTTAATTATATTATTTTTGGTCTGGACATCTTACCTCAATATTAATGTTGATTTGTTCTTGGACATGTTTCAAAACAATTCTCTGTTTTATCTTCAGCTTTCCCAGAGTCTGAAGATAAAACAGAGAATTGTTTTGAAACATGTCCAAGAACAAATCAACATTAATATTGAGGTAAGATGTCCAGACCAAAAATAATATAACATCTAAATATTGTTTATTTTTTATTATTTCACTCACCTCATACTTCATAAATCATAGCAGACCCTGGGTTTCTTCACGTAATTTGTGACATTGTCAATGCTGCATCACGTTCATTGTAGTTAAGGTTTAATAAAAATGTCTTAGCAATAATTAAAGGAATTGTACTACATAACGGTTTTTGTAAAGAATGCTTTTAAAAATTGTTTCAAGTCATTGTTGTCAACATTATAAAACCTTCTGTTATAACTATAATAAAAACACCTGCATAACTACATATTCTTAAATGAAAGTAAACTAAACTCTGATTGGATGTTAAAACAATTAACTTTCTTATTTAACAATTCAAATTAAACCTTATATCTAGAGAACTATTAACCAATAGAATTTAAAAAATAACATCATGTGATGTAATAATGGTCTTAAAATTACAAAAGAATTACACTAGTCATTCTGCATACAATTTTCATCAATGATAGAAGCAATAAGAGTAGCATTGTGCCCAACCAGTTCATTTCAACTAGTTCGTTCACAAAATTTAGCGAAGCCCTTCATTCGCCAAAAAAAAAAAAGAGAGAGGCTGAAGGGGGAAGCACGAAGACACGAGCAGGGTAACAACCCACATGGTAGCTGTGGATTTTAAAGATAAACAGAAATAGTTCTGTAAATCCTATTTTAATTTATTTGAGTATGAATATTTCTAACATGACTGCTACCATACTTTTGTTTATTTTATAATTATTTATACCTCCTTTTTATTTCTGTTATAACTGTATTATTAGCATAATTGTATTTATATACAGATTTTCAATGTATGCATATTTCATTTCAAGTTGTAAATGTTAATAAAAAACAAAATCGTAACTCTATAATTTGAAAAAAAAAAAAAAAATGTGGAGTATTTTAAAACTTTTAAGGAAGATAAATTTAATTTAATTTATATATGTATTATTTACACATATTATTTGCATAATAGTTCTTTAAAAAGATAGAAATATGCAAAATCGTACTATTGGCAATTACTTGATCTTAATCTTTACACTAAAACTAAAAATATAAAGAGGGTGAATACTGGGTAGGCCAACAAAATTTAGCCTTGTGTGTGCACTTTTACAGAATGGCTTCTAATTCGCGATCAAGAAAAAATAGTGAAATTTGGGGTTTCTTCGCCGATTTAGGCGATGGTAAAGCAAAGTGTAACTTTTGTTCTAAACACAGTTTCATTCAGGGGGCGGGATGATTTTAAACTTGCACGGCATTTTACTAAATTTTGCAACAGCTTTTTGTAAACCTAGTAAAATATGTTGTTTTAAAACTTGAATAAAATGGATTTTTATTAAATACTTTCGGAATTCAAGTAAATAAAATGTAAAGTGATTGTAATATTAGACTACATTAAATTTGTAGCGTTAGTAATGCCGTAGATCAAAAGGAGTAATCCCTGAGTAATGCTGCGTATGAGTGATGACGTCAGGAAGGTGCCGTAATGTACATGTACTGAATGAATGAGCGTGTCGAATGTTGAGAGTTTGAAGTACAACTGACTGTTTAAAGCCAGTTCACTCTGTCAAGGTAGTTCGTTCCTCTAAGACACTTCACTCTTCCAAGGTAGTTCGTTCTGTGATACCACTTCCTTCATCTAAAACACTTAACTCTTCTAAGATAGATCATTCTTCCAAGGTAGTTTGTTCTTCTATGTAACTTCACTCAGACGAGATAGTTCGTTCATCTATGGCAGTTCACTCTGGCAAGACAGTTTGTTCCTCTCAGACGCTCACTGCAGTACGAACAATATGGATGACGTAGGAAAGAGGCAGGGACATGCAAGGTCGATAGGCGGAGAAATATAGAGTAATCAACGAATGAGCGAAAGTTGATTTGGAGTGAGACATCTAGAGCTTGAAATGAAAAGTAAATTTTAAGTTTAAGTAGCAGTAGTGAACTCTGAACTGGCAGTTCACTAAAAGTGAGTACTTTTTGACACTTCACAGTAGTAAAGCATTCTTTTTAAACGACTCACTCTCAAATTACCCATCACTAAATAAGAGCTCTCCTGATAAAATGTAATATTTAATACAAGAAGAATAATTGATATGAGAAAAGAAAAGATTTAAAAATATAATAGGAAGTAACATTAAGAGGTTTAGTCCACCGCCGTGGTCTCGAGGTAGCATGCTGCCTTGTCACGCAGTGGGCCCGGGTTCGATCCCCGGTCGGGGCAGTTTTTCTGGGTGAGATTTTATCGGGGCTTTTCCTCACCTGCAAGACAAACGTAAGGAAAACTTTAAGGCCCAAACGGTCCCTGAAATCATATGGCCATCATCATCATCATCGTCCTTATCATTATCATCATCCTCCTCCTTTACCGGTGTGGAAAGCAATAGGAAGCTACCACACCTACAGTTCCCTAGTAAAGTTGCAAAGCATAGCCGAAAATGCTATGATTGCAGTGAAAGACCTGCCCTTGGGCAAAATTACTATGGATGGATGGATATATTTTAATTTTAATAGTAAATTATGTGTATCAAATGTAAATAAATTTGACAACTAATAACTTAGATATATTTTGCTGAAATCTTGAGTTTATCTCAAATTATTTGTCTGCAATTCCTTTATAACCAGGTAAATTTCTTTTACACTTTCTATATGATTTGAGTCTTGGTGTATACATACCAGAGGGACATCATCCTCGGTTTCCTCTTCTTCGCTTTTAATATCAAGTGAGGGCTCGGACTTGATGAAGGACGACAGATCTGTATAGCTATTCACAGTCACATTTTCTTCTTCTTCCTCCCCCTCATCCAGAAAGTCTTGATGCTCTTCTTTTATGGTGACGTTAGCAAATTCAGCTTCTTGTTCAGGTTCAGGCTCTGGAGCTAGTGCAGGCACAACCTCTTCCTCTTCAGGCTCTACCTTAATTGGCTTCTCACTCTTCTCCTTCTTTTCACGATGACTTTCTCCTTCCTTTGATTTTGCTGCAACACAAAGCCTCACTTTTTAACATTCTTATACTAATAGAAGAGAGCAAAAAGAAAATGTGATTGTTTGTTTTCAATGCCACACATTCACTACATTTTCATGTTTTCGATCTAGCAATTAAGAACTGCACACCACCACCCGTTCTGGACTTGAGATTGTAAATTTTACAAATCAACTAACTAAACAAACTCACTTGCACTATCAAACCCATATGTTTATGGCCATGCTGACATAAGCTCTCCATACATCCCTACCTGAGCTAATGTTTTCCAATCATTCCCTGTATATAATCTACTTCCCTCAAATCATAGTTAATGTTATTCTCCCACCTCATTCTTGGTCTACCAACTGGACGATTTCCTACAAGAAGCTTCCATGCACCTCTTTCATTCCCCATTCATGCCACATGTCCTGCCCATCGCAGTCTATGAGATTTAACTGTTCTTATTATATCTGACTTCCTATAAAGACCATGTAGTTCACTGTTATGTAGTCTGCTCCAATCACCTGTCCATTTCTCTTTTGTCCAAAAATTTTCCTAAAAACTTTATTCTCAAATACTCATAATCTCCTTTCCTCCCTTAAAGTAAGAGGACATGTTTTGCATCCACATAATATAAGTGGTAGAATAATAGTTTTATTAAATTAATATTGAAGCCTGGATTAGCTCAGTGGCAGGGCATTAGCACGGAAAGCTAAAGGCTCAGGCAAAAAATTTTTCTCTTTACCATTGATTTATAATAGTTTTATATATTTTCAGTTTAATGTTTTTTTGAAAGAAGTTGGTATGTCAAGAGTCCTTGTAATGCATTCCCAGAATTGAGCCTATGTTTAATTTCTTTGTGCATCTCATTCCTATTTGTGATTATTGTTCCTAGGTATTTGAATTCAACCACTTCTTCAAAATTTCCCTCATTTAGTCATTAGCTGTCCATTTCCATTATATAATGTATTTGTATGTGTGACCACATATTTAGTTTTACTTTCAGTTCCAATTTCTTAGTTTAGTGTTACTCAATAGTGTGTGCATGTTGACCTTTAGTATAAATAAACAACAGCATCTTCATTTCACATTTTTCAACCATCTCTTCCTTGGCAATTCCAACAAACTTTTATATTTGGTTGGTGCTTTAAAATTAGCTTAGGAATCCTGGGGATCTGGACATAAAACCCTGCTAAGCTATGAACCTGAACCAACTGGTAAAGAGACAGAGATCCTGTTACCTGAGCTAGTGTGGCAGACTTACACAATACGACTGTCAAGACCTCTCTCTGCTATGTAAAATGGGCTAATGAAATAATATTTTTAATAACTCAAGTCATTAATGCTGCAATTGAAAGCTAGATGTGAAATGGCTGACAGATTTTCCTCAAAAGGCCTCTATTTCATGCTTAACGTTTCAAATCACTTGGGACAACTATTATAAAGAGATATCCAGCCATCTCCACATCTTCAATATGTCCTCTAATCTGGTTTTGCCATTTAATTCTGACCTTTCCTTTGGTCTTTTCCCTCTCAGTTTTGTTAGAAGCATGTTTTCTGTAATCATTCTGCCAACATGTCCTTACCATTTTAATCCATTTCTTTCTGTTGTTCTTAATTTCCTCCACTTTTAACCAAATCTCTCATCTCTATGTTATTTTTTTTCTCTCTCCTAAAATTCCTATCCAAAATTTAATTTCCAGTTTGAATTTTACTACTCTCTTTTTTTTATATTGTTTCTGCTCCATACCTGCCCAGAGGTGATGTAATGTTTTAAGAATATAAAAATCCTGAGTATGATTTCTTTCAGAAGGGAAGTAAACAAATTGGTGCCATGCCATACATTTAAGAACCCCAAGAGCCTGTGAGCAAACTCTCAGGCACTTTCATGCCCAGTTTTGAATTGCGATGTTAATCTAATTGAGCTGCTCGGGGGAACATAATGGTAAGTGCCACTTCCATATAACAAGCAAATATCTTACCTATATTAAATTAATGTTGGGAAGTAAACATTATGAGGTATAATCATTCAAATTCATTGGAGAACATTTTGTTTAAACAACTCACCTCATAGGATTCATGCTTCCATGATATCGCGATTTCAAACACGACTGTGTGACTTGTTTAAACAAAATGTTCTCTAATGAATTTTAAATATTTGACGTCCTCGCTTGTTTTGTGTAACAGTGTGATATGTGATTGGTATTATTTTCTCACTTACACACTAGATAGCAGGTACAGCCATCTGCTCCTGGAAGCAGAAACACGATGGCAAGCGACATACCATCATAATATTCCAAAACATTCCTTTTGGCACTTACCATTATGTTCCCCCGAGCAGCACAATTAATATGCATCAATGAATAAAATAATAACTCGATACTTACACTTCTCTTTATCTTTATCTCTGTCCTTTTCTTTCGATCGGTCCTTGTGCTTATCACTGCTGTGCTTTGAGCTACTTGAATGCTTCTCTTTGTCTGAGCCATGCTTCTCTCTGTCACGACTGGAACTATGTTTTTCTTTGTCTTTACTGCTACTCGAACTATGCTTATGGCTGCTCGAACTGCTGCTGTGTTTTTCTTTCTCCTTGTCTCGACTCGAACTGTGCTTATCTTTGTCTTTGCTGCAACCAAAATATAAGTTATTTAATCTCACCACCCTATACACAAGCTATTCTAATGTGTGGTAACAACCAAAAAAGTGCAGTTATCACTGAAATATTAATATGCTGACCTTGAGCTGGAACTGCGATGTTCTTTATCCTTGCTGCTCTTATGTTCTCTATCCTTATCTCGTTTCTCATCCTTGTGCTTCTTCTCCTTATCCTTATCCCTGTCTCTCTCCTTGTCCTTATCCTTGTCTTTGCTGCTGCTACTGCTACTATGATGTTTATCTCTCTCCTTTTCTTTATCCTACAAACACAATTTCAGGTTAATCATCAGAAAATAAGTTATTCTCTTTACTAGTTCTCTTAGCAATTTCTCATACTACTATCATAGTTAAAGGTTAAATTTGGTGGAGCCTGGTGGAATGAAAATGTGGGGAGAGCTGTCAGCGACCCAGGTTAACCAACATGCAATATAATTAATGTAATTTAGAAGCTTAAGGCGTTAAGTGTACTTTTTGATAGATGCACTTAATGTCAATGGCTCAGTGTCAGACAATAGAGAAAGATTTAAAATAAAGTTCTTTACACATCTCCTCATATCCAGTCTTCTCTTCTAATTAAAATGATTTCAAAACCTAGGCAGTTCCAACCAATGTTCTCCTGGATGACAGAATATCTATCGTGAAATTACTGACAATGAAACCGCCTAGGCTTTGAAACCTGTTTAATTAGATGACTACATATGGAATGAGATGTAAAGAATTTGATTTTAAATCTTAAATTAAACCTCATAGTGATATTTCCTACAAAAGTTCAATGAATAGGGTAAAGAATTATCTTATCAGTAATTTATTAATGCAGAAAAACCTAATTAATGACACTAATAGTGGAAACATATTAAAAAAAATAGTACTACAATATTACCCCGCTTTTACAACATTCTTTAAAGGTCCCTACAATTTCGTATTCACAATGTATTAAAAACCTCACTTTTAAGTTTCTGAAATTTTATTTTCCCGCAATTTACGTCACATCACGTTGATCTTCAGCATTAAAGATCGAAGATATTCAATTTATTTGATCGATTATCTTGCTTCTGTACAATCGATATATAGCAGAGCAAGTTCATTGAGTCAACAAAGCTGGCTTTTGTACAATCAATAAAGAGCCAACTTTCAAACATATCTGAAATTCAACTCATGTACTTCTACGGCAAAACATTTTTTTAAATCTCTGAATAAAGATTCATAGTGCTGCTTGCTGAACCTCTGCTTGTTATTTTTTTTAATGGTGAAAGTAAAAGAAATAAAACAATTTTATGTTTACAAAACACACATTACATTGAACTATTATAGGAACATCGCTATGAGGTTTAATTTAAAATAAAACTCTTTATACCTCACCAGATATCCTGTCTTCTAAATAAATAAAAGACAGGATGTGAGGTGAGGTATAAAGAATATTATTTTAAATTAAAAGAAACATTACCCATCCAAGTGTTTTGTGCAGGCAGAAAATATGTTAACTAACAAACTGTCTTTCTCTTTCTATTCCTTACTATGTTGCCACTTCCTGTCCTCTGTATCATGTTGTTTGATTGGCAGGTAGAGAGCTGACAAATACTTGGTATTTTAATGATCCGTTGTTCTGTGCGGTCAGTGGCAGAATGACTAACTTGACAACCTTGTTACTTTTGCGGTTACATCTAGAAATGAGCTGTCCCTTCCTTGCCCTTCTCATTACATGTTGCCACTTGTGATTTATTGTGAGGCTGGTAACAGAGAGATGACAAATACTGTGATTTTAAATGATCCGACCGCTTGAGCATTCCATGCTTAAATGACTAATTTGACAACCATGTTAAGATCTTTCACACGTGTTTAGAGATTCTCCCCCACATTTGAAGTTTAAAAATTTCAATACGTGATCAGATGTACAGTTTTCTCCTACATCCCTTCCACAGATTCAGTAGATCGGCGACACTAATGTTAAAACTCTTCCCCTCCGCCCGTGAACAGTTAACTTGGTTGTGTAATATCTTCTTCTTCGCTTCACAGTTGTTCTATCCATCTTGTCACTGGCCTTCCTACATTCCTTGAACTTCTTGGCTTGTAGCTGAATGCTGCTCTTGGTAATCTTGTTACATTCTTTCTACATTATTTATATTATATACATTATTGTATATTATCCCACTCAGTACTTTTTTTTTTGCATGTTCTACAATGGTTGCTGAATATGAAGGTCAACATTTTTTTGTTCCTCCTAGTTTCTCATAATTAACACGTTCCCCCAATTTCCCTCTGGTCAATTGAAAAGTGGTAAAAGAAGGGTAACACTGTAGTATATTTTCCCCATCTGTTTTTTCCACATTCTAGAATGTATGCAGAATATGGGGTCAACATTTTTTAAGTTGATCTTCACTTTCTTTAATTTACATTTTCCCCGTGGTCCCTTGAAAAGTGTAAAAGAGGGGTAATACTTTATTTACAGAAAATTAAATTTAATAAAACAATGGTTTGAAATAAGAAAGAAGTAAAATTCCTTAAACCACATGATAAATTCCTCAACCTGGCAACACAGATTAGTCACAGCAGAAAATATGTTTCCTAGCAAGTAGGTCTGCCAACCTGAATAAATAAAAAGGTGGAACAGGTTACATGAAAACACCACTCTCAACATAATTCCAAGAAAGATGAAAAATTCAAGAAATTTACTTACCATCCAGAAGTTCATAACAAATTTCAAAAGATTAAAAAAAAAAAAGTAATATAACATTGGCTCCACTTAACAAATTTAGCCTGGGTAATCTTCTGTTAACTAATAAAGTTAACACCCCAGACAATAAAAAATCAGAAATTTATCAAATTAATTGCAAAGATTGCAATAAAGTACATATAGGAAAAACAAGAAGGAACTTAAGACACTTGCAAAAAAGAACACTTTAGAAACATAAAAAATGGTGAAATTGAAAAATCAGCTATAGCAGCACATAGTTTATTAGAGAATCATAGAATTGAAAAAGAAGCAAAACTTTTGAAACATCTATCTAAACCTTTGGAATTAACAGTTTGGGAAAAGATATACATTAAAAAAAACCATACAAGAACCATGAACTTCGATGTACCATTTGAACCAAGTTTGATTACAAAGTTCTTCAAAAGTACACAAGATGGCAGTTTAGAAAATTACTTCTTCAAAAGTACACTCGATGACAGTTTAGAAAATTACCGGCATAATAAAAAAATTTCAGTTGTGAAAACAGCTGAAGATGGGAATGACATATTTGCAGATACTGCAGTTTTGTGTTAAAAAAACATAGATGCATGAGATAAGAAGAATTCACGATTCATTTGATTCTTATTAAGAAAATGTCCACCACTGTGGTCTCGAGGTAGCATTCTGCCTTGTCACGCAGTGGGCCCAGGTTCGATTCCTGGTCAGGACAGGCTCCTGGTTGAGGTTTTTCCTCACCTGTAAGACAAATGCCAATGGTCTCCTAAAATCATCTGGCCATCATCATCATCCTAATCATTATCGTCATCATCCTTCATGGCATGGAAAGCAACGGGAAGCTACCACACCTATAAATCCCTAGTAAAGCTGCAAAGCAAAGCATGAAAATGCTATGATTGCAGTGAAAGACCTGCCCTCAGGCAGAATTATTATGGATGGATTAAGAAAACCTCATAATGTAAAAATTCCCAAATTTTTAATTTTAATTTCAAAGTTTATAAATGCAACCATAGATGGCAGCACAGAAGTTGACGGCGGAAGAATTTTATCAGTCAGAGTTGTGACTATGATGGACAAGATGTGATCTCGTGAAAAGCACGAAATTTATGGAGTTTTTAAAAAAAAATTCTCTGACAAATCTTTATATATGAAGGGCTTAGGGCAGTAACATGAAAAGCCACATTCTGTTAAGAAATGAGATATCTCCATATAAAAGTTGCCAAGTATTGCCTTTACCATGTGAGGAGTTAATACTTGTGTTTCTCAACAAATGGCAGAACAATGTTCAAAATCATATTATTGCTCAAAAGTTTATTCAGCTGTTTTTCCAGAACAATATGATATGCCACTCTCAAAATGGCGGAAATTATGGAGGACATAATTATGTTCAGGAGTGAAGATGAAAATTGAAGTTCCACAGTTGATGGCAGTGTTGCAGACAGTACCTTCACACGAGTGTGAATTAAATAATTTGTGGTCTTATCATATTCTTGACTGTAACAGTTAGTGGGCTTTCTTAAGTGCTATAATTTTGTAAGAAAATTATAAAATAATTAATTTGGAAGATTAATAAATATTTTATTAACATATAATTATTACAGGTAGTCCAAATTTATATTTAAGATATGCAGAAGTTGGAACTCAATTTCCATTCATTTTTAAGGGTTTCGCATTCGCACTTGAGACTTCTGAGTAATATTGTTTTTTTATTTGGATGAGTTACCAGGCCAACCACAAAACCCCCTACCTGGAGGACCAGAGTTTAATAATAGATTACATAATGAATCAATAAGAAATGAACTGGAGATATTTTCAATACTCGATACCAGAAGAGCACAAATACCGATGGAAAGAACATTTAGACAGAACGGGCAATACAAGATTACACAAAACGATCAACACCAACAAACTGCATGGAAAAAGATCTTTGGGACAGCCAAGGAAACGATGGACTTGAGACCAGAACAGGTCACATTGACCTAATCCTGGAAAGGAAGAAGATTTTTTAAGGCCTATGTGGCTTATATTTTTGCTATTAAAATTCTTCAATCAATTATTTATTTACTACACACTTAAAACAAGTAGGACTTTGAATAAATATATACTGGATATTTATAATTATTTATTATATATTATTTTTTATTGCAATTCACTAAAACCAGTCAATACTGAAGAAAGGACACTCATTACATGATCACCTGAAATGACAGAAGAATCTTCTGTATGGAAATCCATCCATAGTAATTCTGCCCGCAGGCAGGTCCTTCACTGTAATCATAGCATTTTCATGCTATGCTTGCAGCTTTACTAGGGAACTGTAGGTGTGGTAGCTTCCCATTGCTTTCCACACCGGTGAAGGATGATGATGATGATCATATGATTTCGGGGACCGTTTGGGCCTCAAAGTTTTCCTGACATTTGTCTTACAGGTTAGGAAAAACCCCAATAAAAACCTCACCCAGAAAAACTGGCCCGACTGGGAATCGAACCCGGGCCCGCTGCGTGACAAGGCAGCACGCTACCTCGAGACCACAGCGGTGGGCATATGGAATATAATATTGGTTTTAATATCACAAAATCAGACATATGTAAGGTGTGTGATGAATCGCATGTGAAAATGGATGCCGTGTGTTTGGAGAACAAAGAAGATGAAGCCAATACAAATAAAAGTTCATCAAATACAAGCTTCAACTATGCAAAATCTTCTCAAACAAAAGTCAAATAACAATGATCCCCATAGTTTTGTTATCCGTTTTGAATCGCAGTAGGCCCTCCTGGTACCAAAGCTGACATCAGGTCCAGCATTTTACTGCCATAAGTTATATCTGCATAATTTTGGTACTCATGACTGTAGTAGTGCAAGAGGCCATATGTTTTTATGGGGAGAAGAGACTGAAAACGGAGGTAGTGATGAAATATGCTGTGGAATATTGAAGTTTTTAGATACAAAGCCTGAAGAAAATGAATTAACTGTTTTTACAGACAACCGTCCAAGCACCAGTTAATTAAAGAGAAGAAATTAAAAAAAAACATTGAGTACTACTTTATTGTATCTGGCCATACCTTTTTGCCATCTGATAGGGGCTTCAGTCTGATTGAAAAATACCAAAAAAGCGCCAGCAAATTTATTTTCAAAAAGATAGGATGGAGGTAATAATGAAGGCAAACAGGATGACACCCTTTTCAAGTCAGCTGCATAAAGCGGGAGTTTGGTGACTTACTGCAAAACATTATAAAACCAAAGGCTACAGAATGTGAAGCTGTAAACTTTTCATCAGTTCTTGCCTACAAGTTTTCATCAAACACAAACTTAATGTGGAGTACAAGAGAGCATTGACAATGTCACACTAGTATGAAGAAACTATAGTTTACAAGAAAATAAAAAGTATGAGGTTAGTCAAAATCCCTAACTCATAATAATTAGTACAAGGAAGTATGTCAGCAGAGTTGGCAAACTAGCTTATACCACATTTAAGACTCTGAAACAGAAGTATATGGAACCACTGAAAATCAGAAGCAAAAATTTTTCAGATGTAAGGCGCCATGAATTTAATGTGTATACCAGACTTTAGTACTAATGGAAATAATAGTAATGATGATGTAGTCTTCAGCTCATATGATAAAATTGTCTCTAGCTCATATAATAAAATGGCATTTTTTCACTAAGCTCCTTAAATTCAGATATGCAAGTTTTATTTATGAACACATTTTCTATATTAATATTCCTTCTATTCTCAGCACACAATTTAGCAAGAATATGATAAGCCACAAAAATTCACATCATTTATTACAATTATAGCAAATAAATGTATTGAAATATCCATAAAATCATTTGTAAGTGAACCATTGAAGAATTGAAACATATAGACAAACAATGTATTAACAACAATACAGCCCAATTAATATCATTTCAGAATTTTTTAAAACATTAAAACTCTTTTATCTCAGAAAGAACAAAATGTGGCTTATGTTAATGCCCTAAGCCCTTCATTTATAAATAATTCTCTGTGTGTTTTTGTCACTCTACTCCTCCTAAACGACTGGACCGAATTTGATGAAATGTTGTGTGTGTGTGATTAGGTCCCTCAATGGTTTAGATTTACAATTGGACCCTCTAAAACCACTAGGTATAAGAGTTCACCTGAAGTGAAAATTTAAAAATTCTGTCACATTTTTCGATGGTTTTGTACCAAAAGTGCATTTGGTATGTAACATCTATGTCATATTATCTTTCCTCTACAGTGAGATTCTTGAACAGTGCCAATTTCCTCCTTCTTTGTGCTTTCTCTTACTTACCTCCCTACCCCTTCCCTCTGCGCTGTGTATAGTTATGCAACTTCCCCTCTTCTTCGGAACACTCAAATAAGTGATACAAGTTACAAACAGTGTCATCCTCATATTTATTATCGTCTGGATCACATCAGTTAGCTCGAGTGGAGCTGAGTTGTGTTGATTTGGTCCTATAAGCCAGGGTAGGGCTTCTGGGGTGCGGACCCTAACCCTCGGCTGAACTAAGGAGTGCATGTATGGGTAATTATTATTATTCTCATTATTTTGTTTTGATGACCAAGATAATTCATTTATATTGTTTATATTATTTACGTATTCATATTTTATTTAAATTCATATTATGGTCAAAAGTCATTTATGTTCAATTAATTTTGTATTTCAAGATCAGACTAATAATTTAAACATTAAATTCAATTTTAGTAAAAAGAATGTTTAATTACTGTTTAACTAGTTATGAAATTGCTGCTTCATATTTATTCCTATACAAAAAGTTTTCTCAAGTCATATTAGCTCCCCTTTTCTTCTATCTTTCATGATTGAAATATTATACAGAGTTAGATACGAACTATATAAATTACTACAGAGTATTTAAAGTTTCTTGGTAATAGTTATTATATGTTATATAAATAACATAAGAAAGATGAATCAATCTTTGCCTCTGATGGGCCTGGGCAAAGGAAAGTAAATAGCACAGATGTTTATGAACTAGGGGCTACAAAATGGTAGCAGAATGTATGAGCTGGCTACAAAAATGGTAACAGAACATATGAGCTGGCTACAGTTTCACACGAAACTCGGTATATCCTATTAAAATAAACTTAGATAGGTATTATATAAAAATGAACGATATCTGACAATTAGAGGTGGAGGTTTACTTGAAACATAATTAAAAACTGCCTAACGACTGGACTGATTTTGATTAAATTTTTTGGGTGTGTGAGTACCTGTATGGTTTAGATTCACAATTGGATTTGGTATGTGGTGCTGTAATAAGAGCCTAGAGGGCCCTAGCCAACCATTCGGCTGCTGGCCTCACATCCACATGCCAATCACATAGGTAGACGATCATCTAGCCAGTGTAGGGATGACATGTGGTCAGCATGACGAGTCCCCCAGCCATTATAGCAGGTTATCATAGGAATTTTTTAATGTCAGGCGTGTAGTCATCTGCATTATTGACATATTCCACACAACAATAATCTGATATCATGCTTGCTTCTTGAGCCACAACACATGACAGTGAGGGGTTTTCTTGCGAACTTACCAGCCTAAGAAACACGCTTTAGGAAAATAAATAGGCAAGTAATCCACGAAGCATGTGACTGCTGCAGTTACTGTGATTCGTTCATGGCCAAAGCACAGTTAAGCAGAAGCAAAAAAATAGATCACCTACTCGATTAATATAATTAGGTATTTATGTTAACTATAGCTGATTGGAATACAGTACTCACCTACATATTTCTTCGAAGATTAACTAAAAATTTGCATTTGTTTCAAACTGATTGTTCGTGAGAGGAAGTGGAATGTCAGTTACAAATATGGCGGCTGTTGTATAGTTTATAGTAACTTAACTTGGTGATAAAAAATGTGTGATGAAAATTATAAAAAGCACTCTAAAGGGAAATTGTTAAAGAGTGGTGAAAAAATGATGTTGTTAAATGTTAAGTTGATGGAGTATAATCTGTATAGTTAAATTAACTGCAGTGTGTCGGAGAGTAGGGTTGTATGCATTTGCAGGGAATTAAAATAAACTGGCAACATCAAAATGCCCAACAAAAAGAGGAAAAGGCCTAATTTGTTTAAGAGTGGTGGACGATTTGGTGAAGTATGCATAGGTTTTTTTATTTTATTACTGTGGTACAGTTATTTTAATGTAAATGTTTGATTTGAATTAATTTGTTTAAAATTAATATAAAATTATAGAATATTCACCTGGAAGGTCCGTCTCCTCAACTTAATTATCATTTAACTGTAGCGCTTTCGGGACTTGTCCCATCATCAGCAGGATTCAAAACTGGTGTTTCACTGAAGATCTGGTAGAGGGGGTTACATGTATTGGGTTCATTTTCGTTTATCAGGCTGTCGTTGTGAGCTGCTTTCATGATTTCCATCTCTTCGAGTACGTTTATCTTCGCTGGATTATTTTCTCTGTGCATTACTGTTAGGGTGTAAATCAAGCTATGCAAAACACGTTATCCATGAAGGACATCGCATGTTAAATATTGAAAACACCCTAACAGTAATGCACAGAGAAAATAATCCAGCGAAGATAAACGTACTCGAAGAGATGGAAATCATGAAAGCAGCTCACAACGACAGCCTGATAAACGAAAATGAACCCAATACATGTAACCCCCTCTACCAGATCTTCAGTGAAACACCAGTTTTGAATCCTGCCGATGATGGGACAAGTCCCGAAAGCGCTACAGTTAAATGATAATTAAGTTGAGGAGACGGACCTTCCAGGTGAATATTCTATAATTTTATATTAATTTTGAATAAACCTCAACGGAACACATCATGAATCTTATAAAAGTTAATTTGTTTAATATTAACAATTATAATTTAATTAGTTTTCGACATACCATTATATGTGTTAATACCGCCTGCAACATTAAAATTAAAACAATTGTTGTGCATTCATTTATCAGCTTGTAACAAGAAGATGGCAGATGTTGCATGTATTTCTACACGTGCTGCGCAGAGTAATATATTCAGAAGTTAAATGTCAAAGTGTGTTTCTTCGGCTGGACAGATAATAGTATTAAATAAAAAAAATATGCATGTAATTTATTTTGTTAGGTTAGGAAAAGGTTGGTCATAACGATTTCACACAAATGTCCACCATCTAGTAGAAGATTTGGTTCAACTTAAGATTGTGATCTATGATTTTCCATACAACATTCTTATAACACTGTTGCACTACATACTTTTACCATTTCATAGTATTCTAAACATTTTGCAAAGATTCTTAAAACATATTGTACAATTATTAAATACTTATCCATATAATATGCAAATTGTGGTATTTATCTCCGAATCATTTCAGTTCTACAGAATCACAGGGTGCATGCACAAATGTTTAATGTAACTCCCACGAGATGTCAGGACATATCTGTGAAATTGGTGTGACCAACATTCACAATTAATTCCAAAATATATTTTAAGAAATTAACTTCATTTTGTTAGGTTACGATGGGAGAAGTATACACCAGATGATATTAAATTAATGTTGGGAAGTAAACATTATGATGTATACTCGGACCTGTGCCCCTGTAGCACTGGCATCATTCTTCAAAAAGTACACGTGAGTTCTCACACTATTCCACCACTCTCCCCTCACACTACGCCAAATAGAAGCCATTGTAACCGACGAGTAGGGACGTTGCCAAACTTCTCCGGTGTCAGGCTCTTGAATATTGAATAATGTAAGGTTAATTATTACGTCTTCATATTTAATTTAAGTAGGTCTAATGATACTGATTGATTTCTACGATTAATGGATATAATTATAATAGTGGATATTTGTTGGTTAAATGGAAATTACGTGAAGTGAATCTACATGTTGTTTTTAAAGACTATTTAACTCATGCCCCAAATGGGAGTCAATTACCAATCACATTTCAATGATTTAAGAAATACGGCTACCAGATTGTATATATAGTGCATGAATGTCAGCAGAAAGCGCATGCGAGAGATAATATAAAAACATTTGTAACAATTGATTATACCACAAAAAAACACTGTTTGCACTTTCTTAAATGAATTATTTTCCAGGAAATGACGTTGCAGAAAAATATAATTGACATATTTACATCATAGGACACCAAAAATTAATTAATTTCTATATTCTTGGTAATAAATTTCTCCACTAGGGTGCATTCTTACAATAATGCGATCCTTCTTCTTCTTTCCAAGTATTAGGCCAAGGCCTGTTATGATCCTACAGAAAATTTTCCCTCCAGCGTTTCATAGGACGGCCCAGTGATCTCCGTCCTCTTGGTATATAATTATAAACAGCTTTGGGGATCTGATTTGAACTCATTCATTCTAGATGATGTTTCCAATTAGTTGGTACTGTTTAATATTAATTAAATGAATCGTGATTTTTTCTTACCTCATACATCTAAAGTAAAGGATTCCCACTACAGGCCTCAGGAGGCCCTTGGGGTAGTGGGAGGTTAAGGCTCCCACTTTTTCTTGACAATCGGCACTTGATGTCAGCCGGGTTGTCAGCCCTGCGTGACGGCCACCTTTACCCCCAGAACAAGCGTCTGGTACTCATTTCCATTAGAGGCTGAGTCGACCCCAGGGCCATAGTGCCGCCAGAAGGTTTGGGTCAGTTTAAAAATCCTGACCCCACCGGGACTTGAACCCTCGACCTTCCGGCTTGTAGCGCACCTCATACATCTATGTTTCTTTAAACACAGCACTGCAGCATCGGCGACACTTTGTCATCGTCAGCTGTTTTGACGACATTTAATTATTATTAATTGAACCTCATAATGTTAAAAATTCCCAAATTTAATATATAAACTGTTTAATATATTCCAAAATTGGTGTAGTCTTCAATTCTTTTAAGATATCGGTGTTCCTTTTCTGATCCCATCTGGTGTAACCCGCTGTTCTGCGCATGAATCTCATTTCACAAGCCGTTATTCTGCTTTGATGTTGTCTCTTTAGTGTCCATGCTTCACTACCATAGGTCAACACTGGTCTAGCCAAAGTGTTATATAAACGTAATCTGGTGTTTTTTTTTTGTACAAGGAATGGCTTCATAACTTGATTAATAATTCCCAAACTTTTATTATAACTAGTAATTTTTTAAGGGATATCCTTTTCATCCCAGATAGAGATAATATCCAAGATATTTAAATTGATTAGATATCTCTAAAATTTTATTCTGGAGACAGATTTTACTTTGTATGAAATGCCATAATTTTAGTTTTGTTAATTGATATTTCCATATTAAATTTGGCACCTATTTTTTGTAAATTATAAATTGATCGTTGCAAATAATTTTCGGAAACTGCCAGAAGAGCTAAATCGTCTGTAAAAAGAATAGCATCTAGTTTGAGGTTCCTATTGATGGGTATATATCCTCGTGTTTTCCTCCATTCGTTTATTAATTTATTCATATATATAATGAAAAGCACCGGTTAAAGTCCACATCCCTGTCTTTTCCCAAGAAGATAATTTACCAACTTGTTTAACAGAAATTTCATTATCTTTATAGATTTTGAAGATATTAGTAATATATTGTTGTGGAACATTATCATTAGCTAAAATTTATAGTAATATATTTCTGTCTACTTTGTCAAAAGCCTTTATGAAGTCAACAAAGGCGATATGAGTTTCTATATTGAATTCCTTGTGCTTTTCTAATAGGTAGTTTTAGAGCGAAGAATCCATCTGTACAAGATCTACCCTTTCTGAATCCATTCTGCTCTTCTCCAATTATATTTTCATAAATTTTTTTCAATTTGTTCTTAACTATATTAGCAAAAATTTTATATCCAGAGTTCAACAAGCTAATTCCACGATAGTTATCTTTGATTTGGCGACTTCCTTTTTTGAAGATTGGTATTACAATGGATTTGTTCCAGCTTTGTGGTGGTTCTTGTCCTTCCCATATCATATTAAGGAGAATAAGAAATCTGTCTTAAAATTTTGTAGTTGAAAATTTAAACAATTCTTGATTAATGTGGTCTTCTCCCGGAGCTTTGTTACTTTTTAATGATTTAACAACATCAGTTAATTCATCTATAGAAATTTGTTCCAAAGCAGTTTTATTAGAGATTGGTATTTGTAATAAATCATCATCCTTTTGTGTCCATAAATGATGAAAGTACTTAAGCAAAGAATCTTTAGATATACAATTTAAATGTGCATTTTCTTTTGAATCATTATTTAAATTTTTTAAAACTTTATATATTTTTGGTTGAGGCCTAGTGATATCATTTTCCAAAAATGATACAAATTGTTCCCAGCTTTGTCTATGTTTTTTGCAAACTTCAATTTTAGCTATAGCTCTCTTCCTATGATACTCTACTTTATCTTCATCTTTTTTTGTAGACAAGAATTTTTTGTATGCTTCACGTTTATCATCAATTACTTTTTTGATGTTTTCATCCCATATCCGTAGTTCTTTTTTTCAATTCCATTTAGTTTTGATACCCAGGCTTTCATTTGCTGCTTGCGTCAAAATACTTTGTAGAGCAAGCCATTCTTCTTCAATATTTTCGCCAGCCGGTGTATCTTGAACTAGATGATCTAATATGCATTTGTATAGCCAGGTAATAGTGGGATCTCGGAAAAGACTTACTTTATAAGTATGGTCCACACTTTAAAATTTTATATTATTAATTTTATTTTTCCATCTCGGTGGCATACAAATTGGACAAACAAGTAAGTAATGGTCTGATTCGATCCTTTGGCAATAACTAATATGATCTGGTTGCAGTGATGAACAAAAGAAGCAAATGAAGCATACCAATCATTTCTCATTTGTTTTCAAACAACGCCGTTTACATTAAATATATAAACATTTTAAAATAACTACAATTAAATAATGATTTATGAGTAAACAGCTTAATTTCATTCGTTAAATAGTCCTAACAAATGCCACTCTTGATTTCCAAATTATCGATAATTTGGAAACCACTCGTGGCATTATTTATGATAAATGTTTCATCATAAATACTTTTCCTTCACCTCATTGTCTTATTTGGTTAGATTTGGAACGCAATCTTGAAGTCCTAACAAAATTATAAAATTTTAGGAATGAACAATCATGTATCCTCCTCCTTTCTCATCCGGGCTAAGGATTGGCTATGGCAAAGTTACTACATGCCACGATCTTATTTACATATTATATAACATACTGATATTATACAGGAATTCTAATTTATGCTTATGAATTAACCTAATGATAATAATTTACAATTTACATACTATATAAGATAACATACTGATACTGAGTTCTTAGGTACTAAATTGATATTAAATTTTCCAAAAATCTTTTGAAATTTGTTGTGTGCCCAAGGGTGATATGTGAATTTCCTGTATTTCTTATCTTTTGGTTTTTCTATCTGAAGAGTACTTTCGTTCCTCATTTTTTTTTGTGTAACATTATTTCACTGAAACCATTTTCTTTTGCAACCTTAATTATGTGTTTCCTTTCTAACTCGTAATTTTTCTTGTCCATGGGTATATTTATCAATCTATGTACTAGGCTGTTGAAGACTGCCAATTTGTGTGAATTATGGTTGAAACCTGTTGATTTAATATAGTTATCTGTATGTGATTCTTTTCTGTAAATGCTGAATTCTATTTTCTTCTTTTCTTCATTCCTGTATAATTTCAGATCTAAAAACGGCAATTGTTTGTTCATTTCTTTCTAGTGTGGATTTGATTTTCTTCTCTATATTAAAAAGTTTTAAGGTATCTTCTATGGGCTTTTCTTTTACTATGGCAACAACTTTGTCTACATATCTACACCAAAATTTGAACATGAGAGGATGTGCTTAGATTATTTTGTTTTCAAAATTACTCATGAATAAATTAGCCAAAAAAAGGGGATAATGGGTTTCCCATTGACAGTCCAATTTTTTTTTATATAGAAACCCCTGTTATATGTTGATGCATAGTTCAGTTAATTTTAAGCATTCTTTTCTCCTTTCTTTGCCGATCTTGTTTTTGATAAGCCAGCTTTTTCAATATTTCTAATGTTTTTTCTTTTGGTACACTAGTGAACAATGCCGTGACGTCAAATGAAACTAATCTATCTGCTTGTTCTATATCTATCTCAGTTCCTTTTTCTACAAGTTGAAGAGAAAAGAATACTTAAAATTAAAATTAAGCCTTGAAACATATGTTCGACACAAGCAACTATAAGAGGTAAGAATGAACAGACAAAATGTTTTAATTATTAATACGAATGTAATTAATTTTGTTAGGTTAGGAAAGGGAATTTGGTGTACATCCATTTCTTATAAACATGTTTGGAAATTCATTGTCATACCAATTTCATAGATATGTTCTGCCATCTGCTGGAAGTTATGGAAAAAGTCTAGCATTTGTTGATCACAATTTTTTCCAAGTTTTACAGAATCGTAGTGTGCATGCATGAGATGCTCGATGCAGCTTCCGTTAGATGGCTATTAAATAGGTGATAACTTTTGCAATAAGTTTCCAAATATTTATAAAAAAATGGACGTACACCAACTTCCCATTTCCTGACCTAACAAAAATTACATGCATATTATTTTATAAACTAATATTGTATACATTAATTTGTCCCATCGGAACCTAACAAAATGAAGTTAATTTCTTGAAATATGGTTTGGAATTAATTGCAAATGTTGGTAACATCAATTTCAGAGTCATCCAGCGGAAGTTACATGAAAGCATTTGCACATCTGTAGAACTTCATTCACAATGGGCTAGTGCTGAGCATTTCCGATTACTGTTCATAAGGTCCCAGGTTCGATTCCCGGTCAAACCATGGGATTTTTCTTTTTCTTTTTCATTCCTGTGGTTACCCATGATCTGGTTTAGGTTAAGAACTCTCCTGGTGCATCATTATCATTTATCACCCATCATATCATTCGGGTAATGTAACCACACCTTCTAGCACTTCGGAAGTGGATTACAATTAAGCCAATGCCAGAAGAGAACACCAGAAATGTCGAAACGACAACCTGGGGCATTGAATAAAAAAAAATATTTGCACAATTATATAAATATTAAAAATTGTAAGAAATGTTTAAAATAGTACGAAACATTATTACAAATGGTGTGTAGTGCAACAGTGGCATATGAATGTTGTATGCAAAATCGTGAGCAACAAATACTAGACTTCAACTAAAGTTACATTAAGCATTTGCACATGGACATTGGGATTCTATAGAACTTAGAAAAATTCATGAGTAAGTGAATGGCAAAATCAGATAGTGTACTCTTTGTCTCACATGAATTCTTGTAAGTTCTATAGAATCACAGTGTGCATGCGCGTTGCTGTAATGGTTAATGTAGTGTCCAGTAGATGGCTCTGAAGTCGGCGTCACTAACTTTTGGAATAAATTCCTAAATGCTAAAAAAATGGATGTAAACTAACTACCCATTTCTTAACCCAAGAAAACAAATTACATGCATATTATTTAATAAATTATAAACTAATTTTATGTACACTAACTTGTCCCATCAGAATCTAAGAAAATGAAGTTAATTTCTTCAAATATGGTTCAGAAATATTTGCGAATGTTGGTAACACTGATTTGAGAGTCATCTAGCGGATGTTACATAAAGAATTTGCATGTCTGTAGAATTTGATTCACAATATTCGCGTAATTATATAAATATTTCCAATATTTAAAAATCATAAAAAATTTATAAAATAGTTTAAAACGCATATAAAAGTGTATAGTGCAACAGTAGCATTGTATGTAAAATCGTGAGAGACAAATAGTGAACCTCAAAATCTAAAGTGGCATGATTTTCCATACAACATTCATGTTGCACTAAACATTTTTCGTCCATTTAAAAAAATAATGTTTTGTACTATTTTAAACATTTTATAAATATTTCTTATGATTTTTAAATATTTATATAATTATGTGAATATTGTGAATCGAGTTCTACAGACACACAAATGCTTAATGTAACATCCACTAGATGGCTCTCAAATTGGTGTTACTAGCATTCACAAATAATTCCAAACCATATTTCAAGAAATTCATTTAATTTTATTTGATTCCAATGGGACAAGTTAGTGTACATAAAATTAGTTCATAGTTTATTAAATAATATGCATGTAATTTGTTTTGTTAGGTTAGGAAATAGGAACTTAATTTACATACTTTTTTTTAGCATTTGGGAATTTATTCCGAAAATTGGTAATGCCGGGATAAAGTAGACAATAAGTCTAACATGAATTCTTCAAAGTTTTACAGAATCGCAGTGCACATGCGCGAGTTGCTGTAGTGGTTAATGTAACTTCTAGTAGATGGCTCTGAAGTCGGCATTACCAACTTTTGAAATAAAATCCCAAATGCTAAAAAAAATCCACTAGGTGTCTCTCAAATTGGAGTTACCGACATTTGAAAATAATTCCAAACCATATTTCAAGAAATT
Organism: Diploptera punctata; assembly: GCA_030220185.1. NCBI lineage: Eukaryota > Metazoa > Arthropoda > Insecta > Blattodea > Blaberidae > Diploptera > Diploptera punctata. The sequence goes on from JASPKZ010001981.1 coordinate 313,799, forward strand.
AACTTCATTTTGATAGATTCCGAAGGGACAAGTTCATCATCATCATCTTAAGACACAACTTTAAAAGTGAAAGTTTTGGCCTTCTCAACAATCCTCCTCCATGCCAATCTGTCTCTTCCCATATTCAAATTAGTCACTTTCATTTTTCTTAGATCGTTCATTGTGTCATCCTCCCATCTGATCTTCAGTCTTCCAACAGCTCTGCCTCCTATAGGTTTCCATTTGTAGAGTTTTTTGACCAGTCCCTGATCATCCATTCTTATCAAATGTCCAAGCCAACCAATTCTGAGATATCTTATATGGTTTACCATATTCTGATTTTTGATTAATTTGTTTAGTTCGTTATTTGTTTCGATTCTCCAACAGTTATCAGTTCCTCTATTTGGTCCAAATATTCTTCTTAAAATTTTTCTTTCAAAAATTAGTAATTTCTGTTTTATTGTTTCTTTTAGGACCCAAGTTTCACAAGCATATGTAACTATTGTCCGATTCATCCAAGGCTTGATTTGAGACTTGAAAACAAATGTAAATTTTTTCGCCCAATGGGTTGCTGGCCCAGAGGAAATTATTGTGGGGTTCCCACAATGAGCAAATGAGATGAGATTTATGCGCTGTACAGCAGGCTACACAAAGTGGGACCATAAAAGAAATGAGGAAATTATGGAAGAGTTGGATGTAGAACCCGTTCTTCACCATATACAAAACGTCGCAAAAAATTTTCAATTTAATTTCTTATGCCATTGATGCACTAAACACTTTTAAACACGTTTAAAATATTTTGTAACACTTTTAAACACGTTTTAAACATCTTCCAGTGATGCAACAATCTTTTTTTTATATTTATATATTTACGTAAAACATGATCGATCTATATTGCTTAGTTGCTAATTTCTGCTATTTTCCCTCATGTTCCTATGTTGTTCCAACGTTGCCACCATCGAAAACCCAAAATACTCCAGATGTTGCCAACATCACTTCCACGTTCCCTGGATTTCACCTACGTTAGAGTAATTGATTTGTGTTACAGTAATTGATTTAGGTTTGGTTAGCTTTTAGGTTCCTTGCTTTTTAAATGTGATTTGATACGTAAAATAAATTACCTCTTCATATCTGTTATTCTATGAAAAATTCAAAATGTCGGACGGTTATCACGTAAAATCATATTTCCACTAGTTAACTATACATATTTAGACAAGTTCTGGGAATTTTGTGTCAATGTTGGTCATACTGATTTCACATACATATACCGCCAACTGCTGGAGGTTGCATTTATCTTTCTGGGGTTACATGGAGCACTAGCGCATGCGCACTGCGATTCTATAGAACTTAGAAAAATTTATTTGCAATGGTAAGTATACTTTTATCCTACAAAACTACCAGAACAACTGGAAAGCCCATCTTCAACAAATGCCGTCTCATAGAATTCCAAAAGCCATACTTCACTACTGCCCCAAGGCAAAAGATCGCTGGGACGTCTAAAAAAGCACTGGATGGAAAATTCCTCTTTGAGACCGTAACAGGCCACACGGCCTAATACTTGCATGGATGATGATGTAACTACTGGCCTAAGGAGTGTTTTGCTGGAGGGAAAATTTTCTACAGGTTTGTAACAGGCCCTGGCCTAATACTTGGAAGGAAGAAGAAGGAGTGTTTTGTATAACCTTATTTTTGCAGTTTTTGATATTAATTTGCTTTTACATAAGGTTCTATTTGCAAGATAAGCTTTATTCCCATTTACCAACCTTTCCTTAATTTCCTCTTCTAATGTATTATGTCCATTTACTTTGGTACCTAAGTATTGAAATGATTCTACTGTGTAAATTTGCATGTCATCAATTTGTAGATTTTCCGATTTTCTATTGTGATTACTACATTTTAAATATTTCGTTTTCTGTTGGGACAAGTTAGCATACATAAAATTAGTTTATAGTTTATTAAATAATATACATGTAAATTGTTTTGTTAGATTAGAAAATGGGAAGTTTACGTCAATTTTTTTGTATATGCAAATTTATTCCGAAAGTTTGTAACGCCAACTTCAGAGCCATATCCGGAAGCTACATTAACCATTACAGCAACTCCTGCATGCGCATTGCGATTCTGTAGAACTTAGAAGAATTCATGTGCGACAGATTGTCCACCTCATCCAAAATGTTTATAAAATGGTTCCAAAATGTTTAAAACAGTACAAAACATTATTACAAATGGCTGAAAAGTGTTTAGTGCATCAGTGGCATAAGAATGTTAGATGGAAAATTGTGAGAGTCCAATTGGTAACCTCAGCCAAAATTAGCTCATAGTTTATTAAATAATATGCATGTAATTTGTTTTGTTAGGTTAGGAAATGGGAAGTTAGTTTACGTTCATTTTATTTTAGCATTTGGGAATTTATTCCGAAAGTTGGTAATGCCAACTTCAGAGCCATCTACCAGAAGCTACATTAACCATTACAGCAACTCCTGCATGTGCACTGCGATTCTGTAAGACAAATACTCCACTTTTTTAAGTTTTTTCCGATTCTTAAATTTTAATTAGGCTGAACTGCACTTTTACTTATGCTTGATTTTTCAGTTTATTGTTGTAAACTATAGCTCTTCTTTTGTATTTACTAACATTTTATAATATTTTAAACTTTTTCAAAAAATTTTTATATTATTATCAGACAATTTTCAAGTATTTATTTAAATACGCAAATCACAATATTATGACACTGTTAGACAATATTGTGATGCTGCTATTTTCTCCACAGAGTATATTACTTAGTCTATGATTTTTCTATCGTTGATTTGGGTATTCGCTGCTTGGATCGGTGCTAGGGGGTGATAAGTGCACATCCATTTTTAATAAACGTTTGATAATTTTAATATTATTAATATATTTTTTTAACATAGATTTGGGAATTCATTGCAAACATTGGTCATTTAAATTTCATAGTGACATGCTGCCATCGAGAATAAGATTTTTGACCTTTAGTACTATAACAATAGTAACCAAGGATTATAATCGATATGTGGTTCGATGGTGGGTTATTGCTGGCTCTATAAACTCGGGCACATGGACACTGTTGTTCTATGGAACTTTGAAAATATTTCACACAAGTTTAAGTGCAGTTTTTCTTTTAAGTATACAGTAAAACTTGTTTAATCTGGAACATGAATAATGCGGAAATCTGTCCAATGTGAACAAATTTATTGGTCCCGGCAAAATAATAGTAATTTTGTATTGATGTAGACTTTCACGGCCGGAGTTGCTATGATGATCTTGAAGAAGATTTTCGGGCTGTAGGCCGTGAGGCTTGTAGTTCCCCGACGTTTCGCCAGAGACTGCGTCTGGCATCCTCAAGGATTGTCTTGAGACTGGCAATTCTGTCCACTGTCTGTCCTATTTATACGTTCACCGCGATGTGTTTGTAAGTTATATCTGTCTTCTGATTGGTAAGCGTTAGGGACTTCCACTGCTCCAATGAGATTGCTGTTTGATGGTCTAGTCGACTGTACTTGTAGAGGTTTGCATTCTGCATTTTTTAGAACCGGTATCCATATTTTGTTGACTTTTATTGATTCTTCTTTTCTATTGAAACTGTTTTTATGTTTGAATATTTCAATGGCTTCTCGTTGTAGATGGGTAAAATAGTGTGTGCAGTTAGATAATATGTCTGTATTCTGGTATTGTACTATGTGGTCATCAAGTAAAGAGTATTCTGCTACTGCTGACTTATCCATTTGTTTAAGATGACTGTATCTTTCATGCTCCTTAAGGGTCGAATGTTTGAATGCATTAGACAGTAAAAGGCGTTCTCTGCTGATAAAGTTTTATTCAAACACATTTTTCTTATATTTGAAGAGAAAAATTTTCGCCTAGACCGGGACCTTGGCTTTCCGGGCCAAGTGCTCTACCAACTGAGCTACCGAGGCGAGTTACGATCTAGATGCAAATTTTTCTCTTATGTACGTTGTAATTCCCTCGCGCCAAATGCTTGAAACCATAGCTTCTATCTTTGCAAATGGCGGCTTCTTAGTTAAGAAGACATTTATTGGGAATTTAACACTACTTTATAGCCAGTAGGGCTTCTATTGACGATTTTTATTATTAATTTATCACTTCTCATAGAAGGATAAATTATATTTGAAGAGAAAAATGTTCGCCTAGACCGGGACTCGAACCCAGGACCCTTGGCTTTCCGGGCCAAGTGCTCTACCAAGTGAGCTACCGAGGCGAGTTACGATCTAGACGCAAATTTTTCTCTTATGTACGTTGTAATTACTCAGAAATCTATTCACGCGGTAATAATTGTAAAGCTACCTGACAAGGTACCTTAAGATCGTAGCTCAAGATATAAACTTATGTGAAAATCCCGAAGGGAACCGATGTAGTTTGAAACTTATCCAAGATGTCGGACCTTGAAGACTTCGATCATGTTTTCGGTATACGCGGAGAAGAGGAATTTGATAGAGTCTACCAAAGAATTCAACTGGAAGAACAGGAGAATCGGCATAATATTGCGCGTCGCAGATGTGTTTGTATACGGTATTATTTGCGGGATGCAAGCGTAAATGCATTCCTCTATAGCAGACAAAAATAACGGAAGTGGTTTTATCACTGAGAATTCTGGGTAATTCGTTGCCAACATTACGAAAACGTCAACATTCATGCATGACCGGTTAAGGCGGCCGTTAATTTGATCTCAGCTCACCAGTGATTAGAAGTAATTTGAGTAGAGACTAATGTATTTGCATACGACCCTAAGTCTGGTTGCGATGCTGCTTCTGGTGGTGCCTATATACACTTTTCCACAACTGCATGGTATTCTGTATATGCCTGCTGTCTGATGGGGATGGAGCTGATCCTTTATAGGTCTGAGAACATTCTTGATTTTTTTGGTAGGCCTGTATATTGTCTTTATGTCTTCTTTCTTTAGTAGTTTTCCAATGAGGTCCATTACATTCTTAATGAACAGTAAAAATGCCCTGGTTGAAGTTTTTTCTTCTGATTCCTTGCTGCTGTTGCTGTTGTATCGTCTGGGATGATTGGCTCGGTTAATTTCTTTCCTGGTGTATCCATTGGCTGTGAATACCGTATGGAGGTGTTGAAGTTCCGTTTTTAATAAATTCGGATAACAAAGTTTCTTGGCTCGATCTGTCAATGATTTGGTGATTCCAAATTTTTGTTAGGGTGATGTTTCGAGGTTTTATGAAGATAACTGTCCGTGTGGGTAGGTTTTCTGTAGATAGTGTGATAAATGTTGCTGTCTTCTTCTCTTTTGATCAGGATGTCTAGGAGTGCTATGCTGTTATCTGTTTCTTTTCTACAGTGAATTGTATACTGGAGTTTATGTTATTGATGTGTGTAAGAAATTAGTCTAATTTCTCTTCCTCGTGGTTCCAGATTACAAAGGTGTCGTCTACATAGTGAAGCCATGTCTTGGGTTTGAGAGGTGTTGTATCTAAGCATGTTTGCTCAAAGCTTTCCATGAAGAAATTGGCAACTACTGGGCTTAAGGGACTGCCCATAGCTACTCCATCTGTTTGCTCGTTGAAGTCGTTGTTGAATAGAAAATAGCTGGTGGTTAAGCAGTGTTTGAAAAGTTTTGTGATGTCTTGAGGAAACTTGGCAGCAATGAGGTGAATGGTCTCATTTATTGGAACTTTGGTGAATAGTGAGATCACGTCGAAACTCACTATTATATCTTCCGGTTGCAATGTTATCTCTTTTAGGTTTTCTAAGTCTTTGACGTAAGTGTCACTGTTGTTAGTATGTGGTTTCAATAAAGTAGAGAGATATCTAGCCAGGTTGTAAGTAGGTGATCCTATATGGCTGACGATCTTTCTTAAAGGTGTATTTTCCTTATGAATTTCAGGCAATCCGTATAGTCTGGGTGGCTGGGCTTCATTCTTCTGAAGTTATTTATTCATGTCGTCGGGAAGCGAGGAGGACTTTACTAATTTGTTAGTTTCTCGAAGTATCCGTTTAGTTGGTTCATCTGACAACTTGCGGTAGTTACCAGGATCGAGTAACCCTTGAGGATGCCAGACGCAGTCTCTGGCAAAACATCGGGGAACTACAAGCCTCACGGCCTACAGCCCGAAAATACTTCAAAATCATCAATAGTAATTTTACGTGTATTTACTTTGCATAAAACAGAATCTGTCCAACGTGGAAGGTGGAAGCAGAAGGATATTTCTACACAATTAATGAAAAAAACATTTTATAAAGCGGAAAGACAGAAATAAATTGGTTTCCACTTCATTGAATTTCCATTAGGCAAAAAAAAAAAAAAAAAAAGGAATGATTCGAGCCGCCGGGTGAAGTAGAAATTTTACCTGTATTAGCCATTCAAAATATCTGTGCAGGCGGAAGAATTACGAAACTCTGTTTGTTGCTATGCATGACGTCACATAAGGCAGTGTATACTGTCTACGTCCCATTCCCCTCCGCACTCATAGATAGCAGTGTCACATGTTCTATTCCTGCATAAACACGACTGCAGTGCCCTCCGTCAACAACTGCGCTTATTCCTTAAACGGGTAATACCTGATATTTTATTTTGGCCTCACTGCATCCCGTTATGCGAAACACAGATACCAGTCTCACAAATAACCATTGCACTATAAAATCTTAAATTAGTTTCTGAGACCGGTCTTTCACAGGTACGTTCTGAATTTACGGAATAAAGATGTCTAAAAAAATGTATGTATCATTGTCATTTAAAGAAAAAGTGAGAGTTATTAGAATGTAAATTAGGGTATATTCGTAAACTCAGATCTCCCTCTCTCGAAACTCAAGAATGTTAGAATGTAGGTTTTCTTAATATAAGCTTAGAAAGTGATTGAAGATAAATCTCCAAATTTCCGGACCAATGCTCCAAAGTCAAGCTCTAGCTGTTGCTAAATCCCTGGGAATAATGATTTCAAGGAATCTTCAGGTTGGTTGTGGACAGTTTTAAAAGACGACACAATGTAGTGTGGAATGAAATTTGCAGAAATCAAAGGATGTAAATAAATGTAGTTAGTGAGCGGAAACCGAAACTGCATACTTCAATTTCAGGATACACACCCAAGAGACATTTTTAATGCTGACAAAACAGGACTGTTTTTCGTGCATTATCATTGAAGTCGTTCATACATACTATACTTCACTTTTCAAAGGCAGCAGAACTACAATTGGATAAGGTCGAGAAATAGGTGCACATGAATTATTCTAAGTTCCACAAAATTGCAGTGCGCATGCGCGAGTTGCTGTAATGGTTAATGTAGCTTCCGGTACCTAACAAAACAATTTACATGCATATTATTTATTCCCAAATGCTAAAAAATGGACGTAAACCAACTTCCCATTTCCTAACCTAACAAAACAATTTATATGCATATTATTTAATAAACTATAAACTAATTTTACGTACACTAACACTAAATATGGTATGGAATTATTTTCAAATGTTGGTAACTCCGATTTGAGAGCCACCTAGCAGATGTTACATGAAGCATTTCCGCGTCTCTAGAACCCGATGCACAATATTCACTTATAAATATTTAAAAATTGTAAGAAATGTTTATAAAATGGTTCCAAAAATGTTTAAAATAGTACGAAACATTATAAATGGTCGAAAAGTGTTTAATGCATCAGTGGCATAAGAATGTTGGAAAATTGTGTGCATCTTAAAGTGAACCTCAGCCCTACAATTAATCCAAGGTATGTAAAAAAGACATACGGTACTCTATAATCAAAGATTATGGAAAAAGTCAGTTATTTGGCAGACACGAATTCTTCTAAGTTCCACAGAATCGCAGTGCGCATGCACGAGTTGCTGTAATGGTTAATGTAGCCTCTGCAGTCGACATTATCAACTTTGGGAATAAATTCCCAAATGCTAAAAAATGGATGTAAACTAACTTGCCATTTCCTAACCAAAGAAAACAATTTACATGCATATTATTTATTCCCAAATGCTAAAAAATTGACGTAAACCAACTTCCCATTTCCTAACCTAACAAAACAATTTATATGCATATTATTTAATAAACTATAAACTAATTTTACGTACACTAACACTAAATATGGTATGGAGTTATTTTCAAATGTTGGTAACTCCGATTTGAGAGCCACCTAGCAGATGTTACATGAAGCATTTCCGCATCTCTAGAACCCGATGCACAATATTCACTTATAAATATTTAAAAATTGTAAGAAATGTTTATAAAATGGTTACAAAAATGTTTAAAATAGTACGAAACATTATAAATGGTCGAAAAGTGTTTAATGCATCAGTGGCATAAGAATGTTGGAAAATTGTGTGCATCTTAAAGTGAACCTCAGCCCTACAAATTAATCCAAGGTACGTAAAAAAGACATACGGTACTCTATAATCAAAGATTATGGAAAAAGTCAGTTATTTGGCAGACACGAATTCTTCTAAGTTCCACAGAATCGCAGTGCGCATGCACGAGTTGCTGTAATGGTTAATGTAGCCTCTGCAGTCGACATTATCAACTTTGGGAAGAAATTCCCAAATGCTAAAAAATGGATGTAAACTAACTTGCCATTTCCTAACCAAAGAAAACAATTTACATGCATATTATTTATTCCCAAATGCTAAAAAAAATGGATGTAAACCAACTTCCCATTTCCTAACCTAACAAAACAATTTACATGCGTATTTAATAAACTATAAACTAATTGTACGTACACTAACACTAAATATGGTTTGAAATTATTTTCAAATGTTGGTAACTCCGGTTTGAGTCACCTAGCGGATGTTACATGAAGCATTTCCGCACCTCTAGAACCTGATGCACAAATTTTGCATAATTTATAAATATTTAATAATCGTAAGAAATGTTTATAAAATGGTTCCAAAATGATAAAAATAGTACAAAACGTGTTTACAAGTGTTTAGTGCATCAGTGGCATAAGGATATAAGTAGAATTGTGTCTGCCAAAAAATGGGCTGTTGTACACTTCAGGTCGCAATTTTTTTTAATTTAATATCTTATTCCACTGATGCACTAAACACTTTTAAACACATTTAAAACATTTTGCAACACTTTTAAACACATTTTAAACATCTTCCAACGTTGCAACGATCTTTTTTTATATTTATATATTTACGTAAAACATGGTCGTGCTACATTGCTTACTGCTATTTTCCCTCCTCTTCCTATGTTGTTCCAGCGTTGCCACCATCAACAACCCAAAATACTCCAGATGTTGCCAACCATTTCCACGTTCCCTGGATTTCACCTACGTTAGAGTAATTGATTTGTGTTACAGTAATTGATTTAGGTTTGGTTAGCTTTTAGGTTCCTTGCTTTTTAAATGTGATTCCACGTTCCCTGGATTTCACCTACGTTAGAGTAATTGATTTGTGTTACAGTAATTGATTTAGGTTTGGTTAGCTTTTAGGTTCCTTGCTTTTTAAATGTGATTTGATACATAAAATAAATTACCTCTTCATATCTGTTATTCTATGAAAAATTCAAAATATCGGACGGTTACCACGTAAAATCATATTTCCACTAGTTCATTTCGTATTAATTATACATTTTTAGACAAGTTCTGGAAATTTTTGTCAATGTTGGTCATACTGATTTCTCATACATATACCGCCAACTGCTGGAGGTTGCATTTATCTACCTGGGATAATTGGAGCACTAGCGCATGCACACTGCGATTCTATAATTTTCGTGCAATCCGAAGTGTACCATATCCAAAAAAATGTACCACAGCCAAGATTATTAATAAGTTTTAGGGATAATCTCTTCATTAAGTGCAGCAAGAATTTTTTCTAAGTTCCAGGCAGACACCACGGGCATGCACTAACAAACGCAAAGTGGTTTACTCTATGGAATATCGCGATGCAGCCAACATTATACATGCTATTTAACAAACCTAACGCAATTTAAGTACACTAACCTGTGAAAGAATGCAACGCCCAAAAATAAATAGTAAGTTCTCAAATTCTTAAGTATATACCCTATGTTGGCTGCACTGTTATTGTATAGAATATTCTTAAAAATCAATATGGCTGCCACGTCTTCATGTTACATATAGTTATATATCATAGAAAAATATGTTCAAACAATCGTTAGAAAAAAATTAAAATTTTATTGTAAATGGTGGGAAATAATTTGAAAATAAAACCCTGTTGGTGCATGCGCATGGTGTCTGCCTTGGACTTAGAAAAAATTCATACTGCGCTTAATGGAAACATGAGCCAGTTTTAGTTTTCTTATAATGTGGAATTTTGTCTAATGTGATTTCGCTTTGAACAAGTTTTATTGCTGAATCTGTTAAATTCTTACCTTTCCACTTGAACCATGTTTTTCTTTGTCTCTATGCTTCTCTTTATCTTTATCCTTTTCTCTGTCTTTATGATCCTTGCTTCTTTCTTTGTGCCTGTCTTTATCTCTGTGCTTATCTTTATGCTCTGATTTATGCTCTTTCTTCGAGTGTTTTTCTGTATATCCATTGGAGATTCCATTTACCATAACGTGTCCATCTGTCAGAAGAAACAAAGCATGTGGTTGATTACAATGTTAATATGAACCTATCTTTAATAATACGTAATTGTGTTCATTATATTAAATTATATTTAACTTAAAAATGTATCCACTAACTCATTATTTTAAAAAAACGTTTAAATGGATCCATTTACATACATTCCCAGCATCAATTTAAAAGGTCCCTGAACCTATACATACCTCCGGCAGATTGGTTTCCGTCCGCACTTCTGTTTTCCTTTGATTTTTTCTCCTATAATAAAGCACATAGTAAAAAATGTGAACTGTAATCTTGAAGTCGAATGTTTGGTAAACATAACATTATAGATAAAATAATTTTAAATCCCATACGGTGTTTTCAAAAGCCCAAAGAAAATAGCATCAAACGTGTACAACATCACTACGTGGGACTTAGTCTCCAGACGCCATTTTGGGACTTAGAAAAATTTCACCCGTTGTTCTCTTCACTATATAATCATACTAATACCTAGCAATATATACATATTAAATGCATACAAAATAGTATCCATATTAAAATACGCATATTTAATACTTACTTGGTCAGTTGTACTGCCGTCCGTAGCAATATCTGAGCTCATTTTCACGAATTTATTGCATACGGAGGTATCAAACAAGATAGACTGCAAGCAAGACGCGAAACCAGAACGGCTAAATTCTAAGTGCTCAAATGGATCAATGCGCATGCGCCCATCAGCATGGGCAATGGCCTCTCAATCTACTCTACGTAGAATTATTTCATAAAAATATGAATCTTCACCCAATTTCAATAAAATATCATTATATCAATTGAAGAGTTGAACATTTATATTCTTGATCTTATTCTGCAGAAAAGTAAAGCGCAATGAATGACGTAAAACCGTGGATTCTTGACTTCCAACAGCTGATTAAAAAACTAACACTTGCGAACAGATGTAATACCGTGTGAACTAATTTTCCACGTGCACCTAATTAATTATAATATTGTATTTATAATTGCAGAAGTTAATAATTATTTAACACGCTTTATTTTAAGAAGTACACAGCTTAATTTATTATTTCGAGATATTTGTTGAGAATCAATTTCTAATGCACGAAGCACGTGGAAATCTTTAATAAGAATTCATACCTTTAAATTTGGTATAGCAGACCAATAACTGCATTTTAGAAACATAATACATGAGTTTGTACTGTTTCTTACTTTGAGGTCACTGAATTGCTTTATTTTTTATTTATATGTAAAGGGCTCTATAAAACCTTTCGATGGTCATTGCCAAGGTCATCTCCCTCACTTTTTAAGACAGGTGGGTTTTCAGTTTCAACGTCATCACAGCTGTCTGTGAAATGCTAAAAAAAAAGTAAGGGCTACTGTACTCATACAATTCACTATGGTACTGAATTCCAGAATGACGGAGCTATCCGAACCTCCGAACTGGATTTTAAATATCTCCGCCGTATGCATTCCGTTACTGTACCAAGATGACTCACGAAACACGGCTTTGTTTTACTAGAAGGGAGGAAAGAATTACCGTTTTTATGAGTCATAAAACATAGAGAAACAGTTTTAAATGCTCGGAAGTGTTATTGCCGCAAAAGGGTCAAAGGTTAAATACTGTTCTTCCTCTTCCATGGTTTCAATGTCGATCGGCTTGAAAATAAATAATAGAAACTAAATTTACAAAATTATTATTACAATCATTTGGAAACCTTGTTAATAGCACATAAAATGGATTTTTGGAGTTGGTATAATTATAATTATTATCGGAGAAATTTTTACAATATCAAACTATAAAACATCTCTGAATAATGTGGCATCTCAATGCTTTGGGGGTTAGCCCCAAAAGAAAAATTAGCTCAAAATGATACTGAAGCTTATAATGTGTTGTGTTTTTAGCGAATTCAGAAAGAATAAAGCTATTGAGGCTGTTCTCATGGAAAGATAATTTTTTTAATGATCTTCACCATAGACACTGAAAATTACCATGACCAAAATGTGTATGTGTTAACGCTCTAGCGACTGCAACTTTTGTTTCATCGAAACCAAACCTGGCATATATCAATTAATTAAAAAAAAAAAAAAAAAAAGCAAAGTTGAATCTTTCACCTGAAATGTAAATTTAAAAATCACCCTAGCGATCGCAATTTTCGGTGTTTCACAACGAAACACAGTATATACTATTGAAATAAACTGAGGAAGGTATTGCAAAAACCAGCGAAATCTGACCAATATAAAATTAAAAATTGACTAGCAACCGCCATATTTAGTTTGTCGCAATGTAAACCATACAATTTAATTAACCCTTAAATTTGCAATGTATCCAGTAAGATACATTAGTTCAATTTATTGATGATCCTTTAGTCCCGCTGCAGGACATGGGTGCTTCCCTAGTGGGAAGTTTCTTAACCAGAAGAATTTTAGTTATGCTTATTTCCCTACAAACGTCAGTGAGGGACATGTGGTTAGTAGATAACTAGAGATGTCTAGTAGGAAACAAGGTATTACTCGGATGGATAAAAGTCGGTTAAATTTTGCTCAGAGGATTTTTATTCAGACTTAGGGTTCTTTTAAAAGCCCAAAAATCTTCTTATGCTTCACAGCTTAAAATCCCTCCCGGAGGACTTGTCCCTTGGATTTTTCCAACCTAAAAATCCATTGATCCCATGACTAATATTTTTAATAAAGTAATGGAAAAATAATTGGCAGATACTTAAATTGGTGCAAAATTATACAATAACATGCACTTAGGTAATAACTACAGTTATGGACAATTTATTTTCTGTGCAGTCTGACACTTTTAAATAAACTGGCATCAGAAATTGAGTTTCTCCATTTTAACAAAAGAAATATATATTCCGATAACGAGCAAAATGGAATCATAAAATTTGACTTGTTGAGGAATTTGATTAGTTTATGCAGCTCCTGTGTGATGGACTTTTTACACCATGTTACTTGCTGCTCACTCCTAAGAAACAAAATCTAGAATAATTGTTGCTATATTTCCAACTGTGGCTATACGGTACTCCAGATGCTCCAACTAAAATGTGATCCAACAATAATTTAATTAATTAATTTCAATCGTTTTTTTGTTATTAAAATTTAGCTTTTTATTTTATTTTATTAAGCTTGCTCCAATTGGAGGATGACTGAAGCATGCTATTACGAGAATACAGAGAAACGAAAAAAAAAAAAATGCATGTGAATATAATAAAACAATTACAATTGATATAATGAACAGTGAGATGTTCCATAAAGATGGTACCTTAAGATTTTCAGAGATTTGTGAACTACTGTGATGGCTAGATCTTGTAAAAGGTTGTATTAGACTCAAACGTTTATAGAAAGTAGCCATGAAGAGCGATATTATTTCCCTCACACCAAACATTAATCCAGTGATGCTGAAGTTGATAAGTTAGTATTTTTCTTTAAAATATGGGATAATAGTCACATATTTTATTTTTCTTGATGTACTTCCTCAGACTGTCCTTTATGAGTTTCAAACCTTATTGTAGAATTTATTATCAGAGCTTGAGATGTTGAATCTTTAAAAGGATGTTATATCAATATGTCTATTGCTTCCATTATTATTGGCAGTCCCATGGACTTCTTCATATTCAGTATACTAAATATCTTTCAAGGCACCAGACAGTTTGGATCATATAATATTACGATGTGCAGATGCATGATCTCTCCAAAGGGGCAAAATCCCAATATATGTCCAAGGGTTTCGATCTCATTCATGCAGTGTCTGCAATGGTTGTCTTGGGACCTATTGGGAATGAAATATTCTTCATTTACATTAATTGTAAGTTGAGAGCCTGTCTCCAATCATTAGATGTCATTCGATCAGGCTTGATTATCTATTCAAAGTTAAAAATGGGAAACACATTATGAGGTTCTTAATTAATAAATTAATGAGTCATTTTTACAAAATGAATGACAAGATCATTTGAAAACTATAGTTACCGTGTTTAATAAAACATGAAATATGAGGTAAGATGTAAAAATGACTCATTAATTTATTGATTATCTATTTGTTTGTGGGAGTGAATTCACTAAACAGGTATTTTCCATTCTTAGGTAAAATATACTATTAAGAATTAAATTAATGTTTTTATTACCTCACCTCATATCCTTTTTCTTCTAGACTGCAGTTTCGTAGCTTATCTCCATCATCAGTAGCTTCTTGTCGACCTGTGTTATGTCGTTTTTTGGCAGTTTTCTTCTTCCTTCTATCGTTGGACCTATGAACCTCTGGATCAAATCAAAATTTGCAGGAGTTTTGAAATTATTGTTTTTTTGGATGTGGATTTTTTTTTCCAGACCGTGAGATCTTTCTGTTTATCTGTGTGTTTGATTAGGCTGGCTTTTGTATCAATTAAATGTTTTTCACACCAAGCATGGGCTGCTACAGCTGACTTGTCCACTTCACCCTTTTTGACATTTCTAAGATGTTCTTTCAATCTAGTTTTTAAATTTCTTTTCTTCTTCAATTTTTCCATTTTTGTTGGTTTTTAATTATCTTATTTAGGCTGTATTCATTCTTCGGAGCCAATCATATGTTGAACTTTTTAAAAATTTTCTGGAGCTTGTGGTGTTTTAAAGGATGGTAAGTGAATTTTTTGTTCTCTTCTGTTTGTTTTTTAAGTGTGCTTTCATTGATTAATTTTTGCATTTTAAACTTATTTTCTTGTGTACCATGTTTTTTTTATAACCATTTTCTATTGCTACTTTAATTATGTATTCTTTTATTAAATAATTATTCTTTATTAAAATTATGTATTGTTTTATTAAAGAATTATTCTTTATTAAAATTATGTATTCTTTTAATAATGAATTATTCATTATTAAAATTATGTATTCTTTTATTAAAGAATTATTCTTTATTAAATTAGCAATAGAAAATGGTTATGAAGAAAACATGGTACACGAGTTCAAAAGGCAAAAATTAATCAATGAAAGCACACTTAAAAACAAACAGAAGAGAACATAAAATTAAAAAAAATTCATTTACCATCATTTAAAACACCAAGTGAATGATGACAAATCCAAGAGCTTCAGAACATTTGAATACTACTCGTTTAAAACACCACAAGTTCCAGAAAATGTTTAAAAAGTTCAACATATGATTGGTTCCGAAGAATGAATACAACCTAATTAAGATAATTAAAACCAACAAAAATGGAAAAATTGAAGAAGAAAACAAATCAGGAATATATCAGATCAAATGCAAGGATTGTGACAAAATCTATATAAGAAAAACAAAAAGAAATTTAAAAACTAGATTGAAAGAACATATTAGAAATGTCAAAAAGAGTGAAGTGGACAAGTCAGCTGTAACAGCCCATGCTTGGTCTGAAAAACATTTAATTGATGCAAAAGCTAGCCTAATCAAACACACAGATAAACAGAAAGAACTCACGGTCTGGGAAAAGATCCACATCCAAAAAAACAAGAAAGATAAACTCATAAATTTTGAAACTCCCGCAAATTTTGATTTGATCCAGAGGTTCATTGGTCCAATAATAGAAGGAAGAAGAAAACCACCAAGAAATGACATAACACCGGTTGACGAGAGGCTACTGATGATGGAGATATAGCTCCGAAACTGCAGTATAGAAGAAAGAAGGATATGAGGTGAGGTATAAAAACATTAATTTAATTCTTAAATTAAACCTCATAATGTATTTTTCCCTGTGAAAGTTAAATAAAAAATTATACCACTACTCATATTTTTGATGACATAGTTCATTCCGTACTTTCCAAATGTTGGTAGAATATATGTTCTCAATGTTATTAATTTTTGCAAGCAATGGTTTATGTCATCTGTCAGATTTCGAGATGCAGTAATATAAATACTGTTTATATGATGTAATTTTAAGATAGCTGTTTATGTACTGTAAGTATGCTTCCC
This sequence comes from Diploptera punctata, assembly GCA_030220185.1. Lineage (NCBI taxonomy): Eukaryota > Metazoa > Arthropoda > Insecta > Blattodea > Blaberidae > Diploptera > Diploptera punctata. The sequence continues at coordinate 330,204 of JASPKZ010001981.1, forward strand.
AATGAGTTTGAAATAGTTCCGAGTCTTTTAAATTTTTGGCTGAATATAACATAATGGGCCGTATGAATAAAACTGGAGGTTTTGCTTGTGAGCACAGGGTAGAGGTAGAAGTATTTGCTTGGAAGCAAAAAGGTATAAGTATATGCATGTGCTTTGAATAATATGAATAACCTTTATCTTACACTTCTACCTTTTCCTTCTAAATAAAAAGCATGTGCTTCTAAACTCCCAGCCGAGTGTTTCGTAAATGAATCATCAGCATTCTTTACTACCTGAGTGCTTGATTATCTTTTCATTCTTTATAAGCAAAGTACTTGTGCTGACTCCACAATTTTCAACCAAAACAGATCATAACCATGCTTTTATTTCCTCTCTCTCAGTGCAGTCAAAACTATACATGTAGTGCAGTTTGTAAAAATGGCCTTTTCTGTTTCGGATGCAAGAAATAATTTGAAGTATGTAAAAAATACAATGGCATTTTTTGTTACTGCTCAAGGAAAATATCCACAATTATTACAAAAGTCGCAAATTCCAGAAAAAAAAACATGTAAGCAACTCAGGAAATAATTAAATTATTTAAACTTAATTATGGCACGCTGAAATTCAAACCAGTTGCTAAAGAAAATTAACAATATGAAAACTAGAACTCCAAGCGCGACAGGCCTAGAAGGCCCTTGGCCTACCAGTCGGCTGTCACTCTGTAATCATCTGTAATCGCGGACGATGGGACTCAGAAGCCTTGAAATATATGTTCAACAAAAACAACCATAAGAGGTAAGAATGTACAGACAAAATGTCTTAATTACATTTTGATTTATTACTGTTGATTTGCAGACCAATTTGAGAGAGTCTGCTTTTAGTCAACTCTGTAAGATGTTTGGCAGCAGCAGGGAGCAGCTTTACCAATATTACCATTTTATGAGCAAAACTTAAGAAATAATGTATGGAAGGTCAGGCACAAGATTAACCAGTTAAGTGGTAGCTACACATTTACAGCGCGCTTCCCTCAATGGGAAATTTAAACCAGATAGTGGCTACCCTCAGTGGGAGATTAAAATTTTGTATTCCTTTAAAAATTACAACTTTATTTTCTAATGCTAATATTTCTGTTAATATGCTATTTAAATATTTCAAACAAACAAAAAATATTATGTGAATATTGTAGTTTCTTTATATGCATTAACGATAGAAGAAAATATTATAATTGAAATAAAATAAAAATACACTGCTCAAAACAATTAGAGGAACACTTGTAATAAATTGAATAAGTAATTGTTTTTTAAAGCTGTGATGCTGAAAGTTGGACAATATGTAAATTGAATTATTAATTTTATCATTGGATACAAATTTTAAAGATCCATGGCCTAAATACAGAGAAATTACCTCAAATAACAAATATAGAGAAATTTTTTATTTTGGAAGGCACTGGCCACTTCTAATTGGTAAGCTTCCTGATGTTGCTATAGTGACGAATGTTGATTATTACCTTGTTTATTGAAGTCTCTGACAAAATGAGGCATTTAAATGAGTTTGAAGTGTATCATGCTCTACATTTTTTACGACAAGGTCAATCTCTGCGACAAGTGGCTAGAGAGCTTCGGGTTTCTCCTTCCGTGGTGTCCAGGTTACGCAACAGGCACAGAGAGACAGGTCAGTATTGTAGAAGATGTGGCCAGGGCCGTAAATTTAAAACAAGCCCCCAGGATGACAGATACGTTGTTCTTTCTGCTCTTCGACAGCGTACAAAAACTGCAAAAGATCTGCAGAATGACCTTCATATGGCTTCCGGAATCCGGGTTTCAGATCAAACCATAAGGAACAGATTAAGGAAAGAGAATATTCGTCCAAAAAGGCCCGTTAAAAAACCACGCTTAACAAATGGGCATAAGGCAGCAATATGCTGAAAACCATGGTGATTGGAACCTGAACCAGTGGGAGTCTGTGCTCTTCTCGGACGAATCCAGGTATCGTCTTACACGTTGTGATGGTCGATTGAGGGTGTGGGGACGGCCAGAAGAAAGATTTTCTGCAGAGGCTGTACAGGAAATTGATAGATTCGGAGGAGGTTCCATAATGGTGTGGGTCGGAGTTATGTACAACAATCGTATGGACCTTGTACTTGTTCCCCAGCGACTGAATGCTGTCCGGTATATTGAGCACGTTCTGGAAGAGCATGTAGTACCTGCTGCCATTGGAATATGCCCTGGATTTCTGTTTATGCAGGATAATGCCAGGGCACATTCTGCGGCTGTCACCAGGGATTCCCTGAGGAGGAATGAAATTGAGGTAATGGAGTGGCCAGCGGTCAGCCCAGACCTCAACCCTATTGAACACTTGTGGATCTTCTAGACAGGAAGGTCAGGAACCGACATCAAGCTCCACAAACTCTGCAGCAACTTGGAGATGCTCTGAAGGAGGAATGGGAGAATATTCTGCAAGAGGAAATCCAGAATCTTATTGGGAGCATGCCACGAAGGTGCCAAAGTGTCATCGAATGTCGTGGAGGCCATACACGATACTAACTCTATATAACGAGTGTTTAACTTTGAAAAATAAGCACAAGATTCAATTGCTTACATAGCGGAATTATTTGAAAAGTTAATTGTCAGCGTTATTCATTTGTTTTTACTGACATGAGCAATAAATAAATAAATAAATAAATAAATAACCACAAATAATGTACTTTATTAATTTCATGTTTGTACCTTTATCCAATGAAAACATATTTGCATATTTCATAGTGTTCCTCTAATTGTTTTGAGCAGTGTAATAACAAACAAACAAAAAATAATAAAAAATGCCACTGTTTAAATTTAGCATGCATGACACTGAACCTATAAGAATACACTTTTCCCTAGTCCTTCAATATCCAGCTGGGTGTCATAAATTCCAAGAAACTGTCAAATTTAGTCTGCCAAACAGCAGTGTAAACTAGTTCACTTTTGTACATTTTTCCGACCCTCACAAGTCCAGTTAGAATGTTGTGTTTGACCTTCACTCATACAACTTCAGTATACTTGCAAGTGGGGATTGGGGCTATAAACAAAGTAAATGATAACATCGTAACTAATAATGCTAGAAGTGTCCCTATACCTGAAAATTGAAAATATACTTATATACTGCTTCCATGCAGTCTACTTACAATTTATTTTGTTGAATAATAATTTCATCCCATTTCGCTCTCAGTAATCCACGACAGTGTGGTACCACTTGATACAAGGCACTGCATGTAATGCCACATTGCAGTAATCACATGCGAATCTTGTTTCACGCCATTCATTTTTCTTATAGCACACAACACAGCAATGCCTGGGTTCCTGTTTGGATGCTGATGGTGGGATAAATGACGGATAATGTAGAGCATTTATTCTGGTTGGAGGTACTGATTTTGCAGGTCTACCGGAGGACTTGTTTTCAGATTTATGATACTTCAGTATCATAAAAAAACTCCTGGCACGACAGGCCTAGAAGGCCCTTAGCCTACCAGCCGGCTGCTGGCCTCACATCCACATGTGTCAATCACAGAGGTAGATGATCATCAGCCAGTGTAGGGCTGACATGTGGTCAGCATGTCAAGTCCCCCAGCCGTTATAGCTGGTTATCTCAACCTGGAGCTGCTATTTATTTTAGCTATCCAAATGCTTCACGATGCTGGGTGGGCACCGGTCCCATACTGGCCAAAATACCATGAGAAAATTTCTTCCCCCATGGAGACTCGAACCAGCGCAAGTCCCATAGCTCTGCACCAAGGCTTCCTGCCTTAACCACTTGGCATGGCGCAGGACACTTCAGTATCATGTTCTCAATCAATTTCAATTGAAATTCCATTTGTTTCATATTGCCCCCTGATTTGACATAGAGCAAATATAAATTGAGGCAGCATATGTCTATGAAATGCCTAAATTGTTTCTGGTAATATTTCTTCATCCTCTTTCTTGTGCTACGATAACTCACAAGATAAGCATCACTAAGATCTACCCCTCCCATTCTCGAATTGTAGTCGAGTACAACTTTAGGCTTTGTGACATCCTGGCCTCGAACCTTGGTAGATACCATCTTCTCATCATGAGTTGTACTTCTTATCCTTCCACTTCATCACCATCAATTTGTCCTTGTAGGCCGATACATGTTCTCCCTTCTTTAGCTTGGCTTCTCTTATTTCAATAGGTACACCTTTTCTGTTCTGGCATAGAGTTCCAATTGTGTCAGTTCCTTGTTGACACAATTTTTCAAATATATCAGGACTCGTAAACCATATGTGGTAACCATATATCCCTGATTTAGTAGAGGGTTCATAAGTTCCAACACAACTTTAGACCCATAAGCCTCAATTTTTAACGACTGGTCGAATATTGTATCCTTCCCTACATATATAAGGAAGTTCCACATGTAGTCCAATTTTGCCTTGCATAATTCAAATGATTTTATGCCAAATCGGGAATGTTTAGAAGGAATGAACACTTTCCAAGCTAGTCTTCTCTTCCACATCATCAACGACTCGTCTATTGAAATATCATAATCCGGAGCGTACACACTTCTAAATCTATTGTTAAGGTGATCTAAAATCAGTTTGAGTTAGTACAGTCTCTTAGATCCACATGTTGCCTCATCATACTCCTCATTATTTACGAAATGTAAAAATTTAATCAGAAGGTGGAATCTCCTTTCTGAAAATAGTTCCAAAAATGTTGGGGTTTCCAAAATTTTCCTACATGAGAAATAACTTTAATTTCAGGTTTTTGGTGTAACCCTTGTAATAACAAAAATGCCAGCAATTTCATTATTTCGTCGCTATTCGTTTCATTCCATTTATAGGCTCTTGATTTCTCTTTTATTAAATGTGCATTCTTTTTGAGGAACTATTCAGCATAGTGATTTGTTTCATCACTTATGTGATCACAAATTTCTTGCGTAATAAATAGTTAAAAAAATTCCAAGGGATTGGTAGGGTCTTGAATTTTTACATTAAGTCTCCAGGCTGCCCAGAAAATGGGAAAGGAGGCTGCTCAGAGCCCACCTTAGACCACATGCCAGATCGCATTTCACTTATGTAGTCATTATCAATTTCAGTGTTTTTATCCTCTTTGTTTTCACTGTTTTAATTATCTTCACTTTCTGAGGAAAAACAGAGCTCACTGTCGTCACCATATTCACTTTCGGAACTGTCATTATTTTCATAGTTCAGTAATTCGTTCAATTCACCATCACTCAACCTTTTCCTTTTACTGCTTGGGTATGACTTACAATATATTTATGGGTTCAATGTTCGTTGCAGCAAAAATCAGTCTCTTAAAAACGGATGATCTTTATGGAGAGGTTTTGCTGAATTACATCTTCAATTTTTTTTATTTCTGGAATACTTTGGGGATACTTGTGGTCATGCAATTAAAAAAAAAGTACAAATTATTGTGACACTATGTGAATGTATGTATGTGGATTTGTCTTGAGAAAATACAAAAAATAGCTGAAAAGCAAATGAGAAGTTGAGATAGAAATACAGTTAGTAATTTTACATTACAAGATTTTCATAAATGTCATTTGTGTTAGATTAGCAAATATGTCTTATAAGAATTTAAATTCCATTATAGAATACTTATTAGAAGCTAGGAAAGTGTTGTGGACAGGTAGACTTATTAATTGGGAATAAAAGCATGAATTTGAGGAGTATCAACATTTTTTGGGACAATGATGGGAAAATTTAAATATTTTTTTTTACTAGACAACTTATAATGAAAGGTTTTTATTTTAGCTTCATGTTCCTAACAATATGATCTATTGCCACTCTCATTCAACATGACATACCAGCTCGGTGCAAAACAAAGTCTGTATCAACATTTTACGTTTCCAGGAAAAAAATTGCTGTGTTTGGAAAGCAGATACTTCTACTAAATTTTAAGAAAAAGCCTAGCAGTGAAAAACATTTATTTTCTTAGTTTTGATTATGTGTATACACTCTTCTCAGATAATGTTAAAATAATCTTCTTCTTCTGATTGCCATACTGTGCATCAGCATAAATTGGTGATACAGAAAAAAAAAATACTCGTTTCATCCTATTTACACACACTTTACTTATACACAGTGGATTAAAATAAAAATAAATAAATAAAATACAAAATAATAAAAAGGCACAAGTTTTATAAGCTCATATTACAGTGGAAGCTTTATTGATTATCTGAACAAATTTGAACCAGCTATAGTTTGGATAACTGAACATAAACATGGCAGAATACATAAAGACCCTCGTACCATTCAAATATATACAGAACACAGAGTACTACTCAACACATTCCATACTTAGGTAGAATAATTGGCATCAGATAATCCAATGTAATAACTAACTAAGAATTATGGGAAAGACATAATGAGAAAAGATTGAGAAGCAAATTAGAATTGGAAAATGGAGATGGATAGGTCACTTTAAGAAATGATGATACAATCATTCATGAATTGGAACCTGCAAAGTGTACATGGAAAAACAGTTATAAAAGAAGTGGTAAAGCACAGAAGGAAGTGAAATTGTTGGCAAGGAATAGTCAGATGGAAATGTTTCGCAACTGTCATCCTATGGGCCTAGGTACTACTTAGCATAGTGCAGTACAGTACAATTCTCAAATAAACTTTACAAGTCTCTTGTTTTTGTGCAATATTTAGACATATCTGCTTCTCTTGTATTGCTGATACTGCAATACTCTGTCAGCATTGACTTCCTGCAAAGTCAAATCCCTTTAACAGAATCACAGTTGTTCTGAGCTTATTGTAAGAAATAATCATTGATCTTTTTAAATGAATGTATTCACTTTTGGTTATGTTACATAAAGAACAAAGGATCCAGTACAATATTTTTAAAAATTGATTATGAAACACCATTGAGGTCACTGTGTAAAAGTTAAAAAATAAAATTTGTACATGAAATCTCAGTTGTTCCGCAAGCATGAACCTATGGGTTCGATAGTGCCAGTGAGTTAGTTAATCTCAGTTGTTCTCAAAGTATTTTACATTTTATCTAGTTGGCGACGACTAAGATCTCAGGTACAAATTACAGTATATCTCGGCAGATAAGACGATAGTTGAACCATTAAAAAAGCCCCCAAAAACCAAGGTCATCTTATAGGACAAATACAAAAAAAATTTGATTGAAATTTATATAAATTAATAAAAATTACTTGAACACACGACACACAAATAACAATGCAACCATTGATTGCGACTGACGTAATGATGCACGGTGACAAACCGATCAGTTGACATGCGGGGGGGGACTGTTAGAGATTTAGTGAATTCCCGTGAGTACAGCTACTATCAAACCAATCCTGAAAACATTCGGTTATTCAATTCTTTTGCAGTCTGTTTTGTGTAGTAAATAAAACATGGACATTATTGCTTATATTGTATAACGGGAAAAAGCAGGTTAGCCTGGGCAAGGCAACGACTATATGTATCTCGGGGTTGTGGATTTTCACCGTGGGATAAGTCGAGGAGCGAACTATGGACACTGAGTACAATCAGGAGGCTTACCAAGACAACACTGATGTCAATTATATAATATTTATTAATCGACATGTAGCACAAGGCGATCCACTGTTACAGTTCCAATTCCAGAACATTGGATTTATTTGGATATATTCCGGTATTTTTCACTTCGGAATAATACAAGTGCAAATAGCGGTCGACACTGGACCAATTTTCTTAATACTGAGGCGAATCTATCGCGTTTTGAAACACTGATAATTACCGGTCTTCACTCGACCTAAAGTGTAATATAACACCAGCACACTGATGCTTTTAAAATGAACTTTTAAAACTTGCCGTACTTGGCCTAACACATTTAGTGTATCTAATGGGTCGCTTGCCTGCGAACGGCGAAATATACGAGTCCGCACTGCCACGGAACTCAAACAATTAATCTTGCGCGGGAGTCTTATGTAAATTTTGCTTCTCATGGGAACCCTTCCCGGAGCAGACTACTTTCACGATATTCGGAATATATCCAACTCCATCTTACAAATACAATTTACAAAACCAATATTTTCATTGGCTGAACATATAATTAACATATATAAAAAATGCCTTACTTTCAGAATAATATTTACTTATAGACTCTGATTGGGCATTATGGTTCCTACTATAGTTAAACCAGAATCTCGGGACAATCATTGGTCCATGTATTTCCAGGGTGTGTTTTTCACATGGCTGGTGGGAATTTGCTAATGACGCCGGAAATCGGTCATTATTTTACAGAAACATATGGACATAGTTTTTGGCTACAGTCGCCATCTCAACAGGCAGTCTACTGGTCTTCGACACCGAAGACTGACCATCATTTATCTCTCTGGACAGACGACTTCCAGAACCAGATAAGGGACGTTATGTCTCCAGCTGCGAGGCCGTTTTACTAGGGAACGATTTGTCCCGGCTGTAAAACGATTTACTTACATGTGTCCATCTTCAAAAAACTTGAGATACAATGGACAGAAATGCCTTTATTATATACTCAAGCGTAACAGATTGAGTGAAAGGTTCTCACGACACCTTTTTTTTTTTTGGAAGTGTAACTACATATTTAATAATCATGTTTAATAATAAAATTAATTAGTGCAGTTATTTCTGCTACAAATTGCCTCGGAGAGATTAATCAGAGAGGTATGCCCATCTTATTAATCGAGCAATGTCCACTTCTGATCCTTGCTAGGATCTGACATGCCCGTTGGACTCATCCCAAAATAATATAGGCAACTTAATTTAGTACCTGAAAGCAATTCTACAAATATGCTATAAAACACAATCATTTTCCACTCTTATACCATACACACTTCGTATTTCTCGTATCACGCCTATGAGTGAAAAACAAAAACACAAACAAAAAAAAAATTTTACTATTAGAATTTCAGAATGTAGGCTCGTCTTAACACTTCGATATATATATATATGTATAATTTTTATCACTTTGACCTAGTGACCACATAAATACTTGGATATTTCGTAGAATGCACTATTTATTATCCGATGCACTTCACACGAGTTAGGCATACATCTTGATGTATTCAAATTTCACATCATACATTTCATAATCTTGAGTGAAGTGTATGCACATGATTATTTGGGCTCCCCTATGCAATCCAGGGCCCTATACTTTTAATTGATCGCGTGCGGATTCTAAATAAAACGTGATCATACTCCATTACAGCCGATTAATAACCCCCTTTTTTTATTTACTTGAGGATTCCACAACTTACGGTAGTTTGTCCACCTTCCAGTTTAGAAAAAGAAACTAATTCTTATGTCACAGAGACATAATTATTAATATAGTGTTGTTATTACTATGCATGATGCAAAGGGCACTGTATAACATTTAAATATGCGGATAACATATCTTTGGGTTTGATAGTAGCGTAACAAGAAATTTCTCACACGGCAAGTCTCCCTTCCTTATCATAACAATCTCCTTTCCCCTCTGCCGCCTTCCATGCGACAGGTCTCATCTCTCGTTCTAGTACAACTTATTGAAAGCGTAGCAGTGTTGCCGGTTTGAATGAAAATAAAATGTATTTATTTATCATAATGAGGGGTTAAAATATTAACAATATATAACATAACATTTAATTTGAAAAATTACGAATACTGTAATTTTGTATACGCTATACAGTAAGCTAGTAATGATCACTGATCTAAACTAAATTCATAGGCTGTTGATAGTTTGGGGGTCATCTTATAGGACAGATATATGCTAAAACTATAAAACTTTGACAAAAATCTATACATCGTCTTATCTGAAGTTCTCCTTATCTGCCGAGATATACAGTATATATTTTTTTTAACCTTTACTATAATGCAGAAAATGGCTGAAAAGTGAGAGAGCATTTTTCACAAACAATCAACATTCTTAATGAGAGAGATGTTAAGTATTTATGGAAGTTGATTAGAAAGAGATTGTAAAGGCAGATGGATAGTATCAGTGTAAAAGATATTTCCAAAATGACTTGTAAGATAAAGGAATTTTTGCACTCTTTTCAAATCTCATTAAAGTACTGTTATTCTTGTGATCTTTTTTATTGTATTTTAGAGAGAGATAAACATGTACTATATCAAGTTTAAAAACAAAAATTTAAATTTAAATTATTCAAATGTAGGGAGGGGGGAATGAATTCAGAGATGTTTGATAGTTCAGGTGAAGATGTTTGGATAATCAACATCCACTGTACCTCATTTGTTAACATGGACTATACTTAAATTAATCCAGATAATCTGCTACATCCTCCATCCATGTATCACACATTACAGATATATAGAATGGCAGGAAGAAGCAGAAGATGGTGTTGAGAATGATGGAAGTAAAATTTATGGAATACTAAACAAGTTTTATGGATTAAGTATTAAAAATGTATCACCTCACCTCATATTTGTCTTCTTTTTAAATAAAAAAGACAAATATGAGGTGAGGTGATACATTTTTAATATACCTCATAGTGTTACTTTCTACTATGTTTAAAAGTTTTATACATTATATAAAAATCAAGAGGAAGTGACATTGTGAGGTAATAATATCAATAACATAAGCTCTTCTCATAAAATAAGATCCTCTCACCTGGACACTCCCACCATCCAAAAGAACAAAAACAGAATTATAAATTTTAAAGTTCCTGGCAAGCAAGATTTGATCTCAAATTTCATTCATCTCAATCTGAAACATAAATAGCTGACATCATCAGATCAATTCAAACAGTGTTGTGTTAAGTAAAAATTTAATTGAGAATGTGGATGATGATTTTATTTATAAGATGAGGCATAAAATTTCAGATTTAAAAAAAATCAAGTACCACCATTATTCTATGTGAATTATGTAGGTTTTGCCAATGGTCCTATAACTGACTTTATTACCAATAAGATTTAATTAAAGGTCAGCCATATGCTAATGAAAATATTTGATTCTGGATGACAATTTCATCTCAAATTTCTAAACTTCTTGTTTAATTTTTATCTGTAAAAGAAGGTGGGATGACAAGAGTTCCTGTAATGCTATTATGCATTACAAGGACTCTTGCCATCCGAACTTCTCTAAAAAAAAGTTAAACTGAGAATATATAAAACCATTATTTTCCCAGTTATATTATATGGTTGCAAAACATGGACTCTTATTTTAAGGAAGGAGAAAGGATTATGACTTATGAGTATTTGAAAATAAAGTTCTTAGGAAAATTTCTGGACCAAAGAGAGATGAACAGACAGGTGAATGGAGAAAACTGTATAACAGTGGGTTATATGAGCTTTATAGGAAACCAGATGTAATAAGAACAGTTAAGTCTTGTAGATTGTGATGGGCAGAACACGTGGCACAAATGGAGAATTGATGTGGGGCATGAAAGATTGTTGTAGGAAAACCAAAGGGAAAACACCCATTGGTAGACCAAGAATGAGATGAGAAAATAACATTAACTATGATTTAAAGGAAGCAGATTAGACAGGGAAGCTTATGTCAATGTGGCCATGAATCTACAGGTCCGATAGTGCCAAGTGAGTTAGATTTTTTTTTTACATATAGTGAATCAATTTAATATTGGGGCAGTCTTACCTACCCTATATTCAGGGTATTATTTTTAAATTAAAATGCAAATGTTGTAAGAAGGCGATCAAAATTAGAACGTTTGTAATACTCAATATAAAATTTATTTTTTATTTTAATGCTCCAGGTTGTCCTTTTTGGTGTTCTCTCCTGGCATTGGCATAATTGTAACCCACTTCTGAGGTTGGAAGGTGGGATTACGTTGCCCTGATAATGTTGATAATGGGTGTGCCAGGAGAGTCCTTAATCCTAAGCTTAATCTAAGATGAATATGAATGATGATGATTGTGATGGCCATACGATGTTCGGGGACTGTTTGGGCCTTAAAGTTTCCTGACATTTGTCTTACAGGTGAGGGAAACCCCCTGATAAAACCTCACTCAGGAAACTGTCTCGACCGGGGATCGAATCCGGGCCTGCTGCGTAACAAGGCAGCACGCTACCTAGAGACCACAGCAGTGGACACATTTTAAGTATTTAAACCAATATCACACATTAAATTAAAGTTGTTTCTACCTAACGCTACAAGAGTGTGTCAAATTAATATTCAGCCACTTGATTTGTTTATCTAGTCAAGTGTGTCAAATTAATATTCAGCCACTTGATTTGTTTGTCTAATCAAGTGATTAAATTAACTCGTATATGCAGTCAAGTTCATTCATTGTGCTGTGTCAAACTTAAAATAATCATTATGATATTTTGTTCTTCAAGTAATACTTCTAAGTTGATCAGCAAGAGAAGTATGAGGTGAAAACAATGCAATAAGAGTTATGAACAGTGGAAATATGTACCATCAAGTAAACGGTAAATACTGAGACAAAGAGCATTGATACATTTTAGTAAAATTACTGTAAAAAAATCGCAAAAATGAGAATAGAATAGAAAGTATTCCACAAAGAGGATAGCCTAAAAAATTATCAGAGCATGAAGGAAGGTTCATACTGATGATTAAAAGTAAACCTGAATCAACTACATCGAGAATAACTTTTGTGGGATGGATTCGAGAAGAAAGGGAAATGTAAGAAATGTTATTAGAAAAGCAAGGTTCAATGCAAGAAAGCAAAGTGTATAAAAGGAAGATACTTCAATTTGCAAAAGAATATGTTACGAATATGTCAAAGTATGTGCTTGGGACAAATGGTTTTTTTTTTTTTTTTTTTTTTTTTTGGTTTTGATGGAAATGTAACTGTATTTTGTAAAGCAAATGATGATTTGAGAAGTAAGAATTTTCAATTTTCAGTTGAATATGGTAATGGTACAGGGGTTCATTTCATCAACAGGTTTAGGTGAAATAACCTTCATTGACTGTAAAATGAAGCAGAAAGATTATCTAAAAATTCAGAAAAAAAATAGATAAGTGTATTGAGAACTTGGATATGAAAGAGAATTTTAAATTCTACCAAGACAATAATCCAAAATATATGGAGAATACAATATGGTTATTATTTAACTGTCCAAAAATCATACAAACACCTAGACTAGATGAAGAATGGACTTCTATTGACTGGCATTATACCCTGAAAATAATTTATCTCCAGGTTGAGGGAGGTCATAAGACTGAAATGCACCAAACAAAATTCTAGAATGTGTTGTTTGTATTATTTTTGTTGGCCCAATATTAAATTGTATGTAATGTTAGTGGTGGTGTTCTTTTCTAAAAAATGTAATTATTTAAGAGAAAATTTATAATTATTTATGAGAAAAGTTTTGTTTTTATGAAATACATTTAAATAGACATAATATTTTCATTTATGATGTATTTTATTTTACGTATCAAATAAAAGTCCACGTGGAGGGAATTCAATGTTGTCCCATTATTAAATTGATTCAATGTATATGCTCATACTCATGTAGAATCTTTTGTTATATTCAATAGACTGTGTATTTCTACTGTTATTTAATATGTTTACACTTCAATGCTTTTATTATTTTCTTTTTATTAAAGCCAAACTGGTTTTATTATGTAATGTAAAACTTCCAATATTAATAAAGAAGCCACCATTTGCACGATAGAAGCAAAGGCTTCATAGCATTTGGTGTGCAGGAATTAACAGCGTATATAAGAGGAAAATTTGTGTTTAGATTGGATTTTCTCAGATAGCTCGCACGGTACAGCATTCACCTAGAGTGTGAAAGGTCCTGGGTTCAAACCCCAATCAGAGCGTAAAATTTGTTTCTTCAAATATAATTTATCCATCATTGAGATGTATGAAATGGATAATAAAAACACCGAAAGAAGCCATACTGGCTTCATAATGTAATGAAAAATTCCCAATTAAATGTCTTCTTAATAAAGAAGCCACCATTTGCAAGGCAGAAGCAAAGGCTTCATAGCATTTGGTGCATGGGAATTAACAGCATATATAGGAGAAAAATGTGTGTTTAGATTTAAGTTTCTCAGATAGCTCACTTAGTAGAGAATTTGCCTAGAGTGTGATAGGTCCTGGGTTCAAACACCAGTCTGAGCGTATAATTTTTCTCTTCATTATAAAGTTTACACTTCTATAATTGAGTTGGATAAAATATTTTTACATCTCACCTCATAAAGTTCCATGATTTCACAATATCAGTTTCAAAGACCTTTGCCTTCATCTTCAAACTCTTTACACTTATTTAATTTCAATGCCATCGTGAAATGGATCCTGTAACCCAGTACAGTATTTGTCTCAATGACTGAGGAAAACCAGAAAAAAACTTAATCAGTTTAGTGAGTGTAAGTTTCACAGTTAAAAACTTCTTTCAAACAAATCTTATGCCTTTTTTTTAGTATCCACTGTGTGAGGGAGACTAAACAAGTGTTTGACTTTCTTGATTGAAATTTATTCAACACTCAACATTAAAAAATAATCTACACACATGAAGTCATTAAAAAAATTGTTTGACACAAGCAATGAGGAATGAGGCACTCATTTCCATCTTGTGCTACTGTTGACTCTCTTTCATGAGTTATTACTTGTGCTGCTGGTGCCCTGCTTCCTCAGATCTGTCGAGTTGAGTCTCTTAGAAGCCGATGCTTCACCATTATCTTCTGCACATCTTTTTCTGCCACTAGAGCCACTCTTCATGTCTGCATACTCTTGCTTACCCTCCACATTCCAATGTGTTTTCACTTTCTCGAAAGCAAACATTAAGTACAGCGCTAAAACACAAAGTTGAGAGAAGAAATAAAATATATGCATGCATGTGAAATCCATTGATCTTTTGGTGCTGGTTCCACACTAAGAAGATACATGGTATTTATGTGTTCTATTTTCAATATATACACCACTTTGGCAGACCATGTTATGTAGATGTTGTGAGATGTACAGGGGTTACACAAAATTACGGAAACACCACTTTTCTAGTAGGATCATGAGCTTGGTTAACCTGTATGTACTGTCACAAATGCATTTTTTAATTTCAGATATATACTCTGAACCTAAGACTATACTTAACTATACAATCATTTCTCCTTCTGCAGCTGTAGAATCAGGCTTATAATGTCTAACCTGAGTTAATTTCAAAGAGAACAAATTTTTAGGGTTTTCAAGGAACACAGTTTTTAAGTTTGTGTCTGCATACTGCCTAAAAGTAAAACATCTTTCAGAAAAAAAAAAACAGAAACTAAATGAAAGAGACAGGAGAGTTCTGAAGGGGATTGTGTCACAAAATAATAAAACTATTGCAGATGAAGTGACTGCAGAATTAAATGTACTTTAGGGGAACCAGCTTCTCCTGAACAATGAGGGGAGAGCTGCACAAAAATTTGTTATTTATGGCAAAACACCAATTAGTAAACCATTGATTACAGATAGAATGCAATAAACCAAAAATAGTAGTGTTATGAATACAAGTCCTGGACTCTTGAAGATTGGAAAAAAAAAATGTAATAAGGTCTGATGAGACAGCATTTCTCTAATATTGATAGGATATATGTCTGGAGACCAAAACAAGATCGCTTAATGTTAAGATGGAGAGTCGATAATGCTGATATGCATTTAAAAAATATATTTTTCTGCTACAAGGGGAAAAAAATACTTATTTCAGTTAACTAAAGTACCCTGAGTCCAAATCTGTATTCAGATTTACTCTATCATATTTAATTTTAGGAAGTTATATTTTGAGGTTATTTTAATATTGAGGTAAGATGTCCAGACTAAAAATAATATAATTACTCTATCATGTCAGGATTTTTTTTTTAATTTGAAAAGAAAAACTGAAGTGTCAAGAGTGGCAAAGTTTATGATTAAAAAAATAAGAATCTATTGTAATCAATGGTAAAGAGAAAAATTTTTGCCTGAACCGGGAATCGAACCCCAAACCTTCAGCTTTCCGTGCTGATGCTCTAATCACTGAGCTAATTCAGGTTACATTCCCATCCAAGCATAAATCCTCCCTTTACCTTATTCTCTTGGTCCCACATTCAATGCAGAATCATCATTAACAAATACGCAATGAATGGCTTCTACATTAAGAAGACATGAAGGGACTCCACACAGCTATAGCATTAATAAATGAGTTGGAGAAAATGTTTTAACATCTCACCTCACAAAGTTGCATGTCTTCACAATACCGGTTTCAAAAGTATAGTATTACTATAATATATAATATAATATTATACTTTTGAAACCAGTATCGTGAAGACACGCAACTTTGTGAGGTGAGATGTTAAAACATTTTCTCCAACTCATTTATTAATGTAAATACCTCATAGTGTTTCCTCCCACTGTAATTTTAATTAAAAAAGCTATAACATTATTTATTAAATTAATATTAAGAAGCTAAAGCTGTTACTATGATTGAAATAAGTAAATTAATGTACGCAACTAAACTATTGTAATCAATGATAAAAAGTAATTGATTATAATATATACATTATGTACATTAATTCTTATTTCAATCATAGTAATAGCTTTAGTTTTTTAATATCAATTTAAATATTTAAGACAATTTTACTTAAGTGACTGATTCTAGGCATTGAAGAGTGTTGAATACAAATTTGTATTCAGATTTTCTCTATCATGCCAAGTTTTTCTATAATAAGAATTAAATGAATCATGCTTTCTTCTTACCTCATACTTCTATGTTTTTTTAAACACAGTACTGCAGTATCGGCGACCCATTGTCACCATCATCAGCTGTTTTCACGACTGTCAATTTTTTTTTACAGTAATTATCCAAACTGCCATCTGGTGTTCTTTTGAAGGAATTTTTTTCTAAACTGCCATATGGTGTTCTTTTGAATGAATCATTTTCTAAACTGCCATCTGTTGTATTTTTGAAAAAACTTTGTAATCAAGCTCGGTTCGTCCGGAATCTCAAATTTCAATGTTCTAGTATGGTTTTTTTAATATATATTTTTTCCTAAACTGTTAAATCCAAAGGTTTAGATAGATGTTTCAAAAGTTTTGCTTCTTTTTCAATCCTATGATGTTCTAATAAACTATGTGCTGCTATAGCTGATTTTTCAATTTCTCCATTTTTTATGTTTCTGAAGTGTTCTTTTTTACGAGTTTGCAAGTTCCTTTTTGTTTTTCCTATATATATCCTGTTGCAATCTTTGCAATCAATTTGATAAATTCCAGATTTTTTGTTGTCTGGGGTGTTAAATTTATTATTAGTCAACAGAAGATTACCCAGGCTAAATTTGTTAATTGGAGCCAATTCGTAAAAAAGAACACTTCAGAAACATAAAAAATGGAGAAATTGAAAAATCAGCTATAGCAGCACATAGTTTATTAGATCATCATATGATTGAAAAAGAAGCAAAACTTTTGAAACATCTATCTAAACCTTTAGATTTAACAGTTTGGGAAAAAATATATATTAAAAAAAACCATACTAGAACCATGAACTTCGAGATTCCGGACGAACCGAGCTTGATTACAAAGTTCTTAAAAAATACAACAGGTGGCAGTTTAGAAAATGATTCATTCAAAAGAACACCAGATGGCAGTTTGGATAATTACCAACAAAAGAAAAAATTGACAGTCGTAAAAACAGCTGATGATGGTGACAATGGGTCGCTGATACTGCAGTGTTGTGTTTAAAAAAACATAGAAGTATGAGGTAAGAAGAAACCACGATTCATTTAATTCATATTAATTGAACCTCAATGTTAAAAATTCCCAAAATTAATATATAAATTTTTCTATAATATTTAGAAATAACAACAAAAACTTTCTGAATGAGAATCTATGAGACCAGAACAAGCCACATGGGCTTAATCCATGATTGTTGGTGTTGACAACAAAAAACAAAAATGAATTTCAAATACATAAAAATGAGGTGTATTATTATTATTAAAAATCGATTAGGATAGCATAATATGACATTCAAGAGGACGAAATCAATTATCAAACTTCAAATTATATTAGTAAAAAGCTGGTTGGTTGGTTGGTATCTAATGTCGAGCACTTGACAATGAAATCATTCACTCTCTTGCACTCCAATATTTAGCAGGAAGGCTGGTCTCTTCTACAAAAGCTGCAGAAGGGCTACTGTCTTTTACAGGGATGAGACCCTTTAATTACTTCTATTGAAGGCTAGGAACCAACCTGGACAGGAGCTTAGTATCCAATCCCTCACCTTCTGGTGCAGCTGTTAGTAACCATGCTTATGCATCATGAACAAATGGGAAGAGCTACTCACCAATAAGCCCTGGTCAGCTTGGTGAATTTTTGACGAATTGGTATTCTTCTTTATCCTATACTGACTCCCTCTTTCAACTTTCCTATCCAGTTTTCCGTGACTGAGCTTGTTTTCTTTGACCCTGATGATATTAGAGTATTCGAGGCGTATGAGTTAACAACTTCTCTTCCTTTCCTATACCTACATTCTCTCTACGGTGATGTAATCACCATATGTGGTGCCTATACTAATGGTTACAACAAGTTTATTGTACTCTGTCTGAGGAGGTTTTTGATTTTCCTGATAGGCCTATATACAGTTTTTATGCTACCCAAATCAAAAACCTCCTCAGACTGATTAAAGATCAACTTCATCCTCATCAATCAGCAGGCATATACAGGATTCCATGCAGTTGCGGCCAAGTGTATATAGGCATCACTAAACGCAGCATCACAACCAGACTTAAAGAACACGAAAGATACAACCGTCTTAAACAAGTGGAAAAGTCGGCAGTAGCAGAACACACTCTACTTGAAGGCCATACAGTACAATACAACAACACAGATATATTATCCAACTGCACACACTATTTTATCTGTCTGCAACGAGAAGCCATTGAAATATCAAACATCAAAATAGTTCAACAGAAAGGAAGAATCGTTACAAGTCAACAAAGCATGGATACTAATCTTAAAAAAGGCCAAATGTAAACCACTACAAGAACATCAGACAGCAACCTCATTGGTGCAATAGAAGACCCTAATGCTAACCAACCAGAAGGCACATACAATTTACGAAGTAACGGATTGCGCAGAGAACACATCAAGGATAAATAGGGCAGGTAGTCGACAAAATTGCCAGTCTCAAGACAACCCTTGAGGATGCCGGACACAGTCTCTGGCGAAACGTTGGGGAACTACAAGCCTCAAGACCAAGGCCAACAGCCTGGAAATCTTCTACAAGATCATCATAAGCTTTGAAATGATCGTCCAACAAAACAAACATATGAGGTAAGAATGTTAAAAAATACAAACTCTACAACCTCAATTATTAAATTAAACCTCATAATAATAATAATAATAATAATAATAATAATAATAATAATAATAATAATAATAATAATAATGCATTATTTTAGCTTACTTCCTAATGATTTAAAAATTTTATTGAAATCTTGAATAATGATGAATTGCAGCAAGAATACCAAACTAAAATTGCTAATAGATTTGAAATACTGGAATCCTCAGATGAGAATGAGGTAACTGAAAAAGAAACATATAAATAAAGAATGGGAGGCTATAAGAGATACTATTAAATTGTCAGCATCAGAAAGCATAAAAAAAAAGCTAGCAAAAATGAAATGGTTACACGAGTCAAATGAAGTAAATTTAGAAAAATTAGGTAGTCTTAGACAGGACTCCACCTCATAATGTTAAAAATTCCCAAATTTATTATATTAAACCACCAGGGTTTCTTATATATAAAAATTAATGTTTGTTTGTTCGTACTTTATGCACGGCCATACCGTTGATCCGATTGTGATGGGGTTTTTTTGCAAAATGTTCAGGAGATTCCCGGGATGAACATAGGCTGTAAGAGAGTTATGACACTCAACTCCTACACCCTTAAAAATCGTCTTTTGTAGTGGAAAACATGAAAAATGTAGCTCTTTGGACTCTTAAATGGCATATGCTGCCTAAACCATAAGAAATACACAACACTAATGTACACAGAATTGAATATCTCAAAAAGCTCTACAAAAAAGTCTGTGACAGCATATGTTTATCTCTTACGGATAACTCACAATAACCATTTTTGTCTTTCATTGATACCAAGTGAATAATGCCCATTCGAGTGAACCTTTGTACCAAGAGTCCCACGCCGTAGCCGAGTGGTTAAGGCAAGAAGTCTTGGCACATAACTATGGGACTTACAATGGTTTGAGTCTGCATGGGGGAAAATTTTTTCTCGTGGAATTTTGGCCAGTATGGGACCGGTGCACAGAAGGTCAGAAATGAAATCTAGCTGGAAAAGTACTATTTTCACTCACCCTCATCAATTTATCTTTCTTTTTTTCACTCTAATATAATTGTTATATGACGGTTCTTAACTTATCTGCAAAGGTGGGTACAATTCTAATGTGAAAAAAGTAGCTCTTTGGATGCTTAAATGGCTTACACTGCCTAAACCATAAGAAATACACAAAATTAATGTATACAGAATTGAATATTTAATTTTAGGAAGTGATATTTTGAGGTTATTTTAATTATATTATTTTTTTAGTCTGATCATCTTACCTCAATATTAATGTTAATTTGTTCTTGAACATGTTTGAAAACAATTCTGTTTTATCGTCAGCTTGTCCAGACTGGTTTTACTTATGTTGCATTATGTTGCACAACCTGGATGTCGATGTCAGCTCCATCCTCTGGTTGGCCAAAAAATCTCTAAACAAGGTCATGCTCCATCGGTATATCAAAATTCATAACTCTGGATTTTCAAGATGGCGATTGCAGTGAATACACATGTAGAAAGCGCTCTGCAAAAATTGAAAAGTATAGCAGAAATAAATGGATATCTGAAGAAAGATGTGAAGGAAGATTTATTAAATGCGGTGAGTACCTTGGATGAATATTTCAGTAGAATAAGAGAAAACCAGAATAGAGTAAATCCCGAGAACAATAATCTATCAAATGAAACAGAAAATGTATACATGCGCGAAGCAAATGTGTCGGCAGAGGGAGAGGACAGCTTGGCAGTGGGACAGGTGGCGCTATCTAGTGACAGTAAGGAAGAAACACCACGCGACCACCAACCAGTACCGACAACTTGCGGCGAGACCAGAAACCACAACAGCAGCCAGATCTCAACTAGCACTCCGCTAGAAGAGAAAATCATGAACAGTGTTGCAATGAAGATGAATCACATGATCAATATGTTTACTAACAATATAAGGAACATGATAAAGGCAGAAATTAAAGGCAACCACCAACAACAAACGCCGACAGTAGACCAAGATCACAATCAAACAGTAATAACAGAGACCTACAACAGAAAAACAAATAAAGAACAGCCGCCCCCATCTCGTCAGGAATCGCGTGAACACGATTACTACCCAGAATCGGATATTAACGAGGGGGAATGGACACAAGTAACTGGCAGGAGAACAAGAAGGCAAACAAGACAACAAAATTCAGTGAGAGGCTCTGGGACCAAGAGATGAAGACCTACAAGCTGCAGAAAAAGTGGACCCACAACAATTTAATGGCCATTAATACAGACAAAACAACGTTTCAAATATTTAGCTTGAAGAAAAAAATTCCAAAACTAAATCTACAGTTCAAGAAAACAAATCTGAGACAAACAAATGAAACAAAATATCTAGGAACAATTTTTGATTCAAAATTATCATGGAGAAAACACATTGAAGCAGTAGTAAACAAAGCAACGAAAAGATTCTCAATCTTAAAAAGATTAGCCGGAGCAAAGTGGGGCAGTAATCGCCAGACTCTGAACACCACATACAAAACATTCATCAAGCCAATACTACTATACAATGGGGAGGTAATAATCACAGCAAATAACTCGAACCTGAATCGCCTAGAAGTATGCCAAAATCAGGCTTTACGGCTTATAACTGGTGCAGCAAAATCAACTCCAATCGCAGCAATGCAAGCACTAACTCAGAACCCTCCAATATGTCTAACTTTAGAGGAACAGGCAATAACACAACATGAGAAAATGTTACGATTAACAACAACAAAATGGGAAAAAAGACAGTTACAATCAACCAAGTTGAAAACACAAACAAGTTTCTTGTCCAAAGTAACGGAAATAAAAACACATTTGAATCTTCCTAAATCTAAAGAAAATATTTTGATCAGAGAAAACCCTCTTACTTTTGAATCAATTAACATTCAGCTAAATCTAGAATAACCAGTTACAAAATCTGAAACTCTCACACTTGTAATAAAAGCTCTAGCATTAGAAGCTGTGAATAAGATATATCTACCAGAAGAATGGTTTACATGTCTACACAGATGGATCTACTATTGATAACAACTCAGGATCAGGAATTACATGTGCATTATTTTCATTTTATCAACCAGCAGGATACCACACAACAAATTTTGATGCAGAAGTAATGGCTATTCATTTTTCACTCCAACAATTACTATACAGAATAAATAAATTTCAAAATGCTGTCATACTCTCTGATTCTAAGGCAGCAATATATGCAATAAATTCACACAAAATGAAGTCAATACAAATTAAAGAGTGCTACAAAATGATTCAACAACTCCAAAAACTACAGAAAAGAATTCAATTGCAATGGATACCTGCACATTGTGGAATTGCTGGAAATGACACTGCTGATTTTCTTGCCAAAAAAGGGCTCCAATCTAATTCAGAATACTACTAAAAGCTTACCTTTCGCATCCATAAAAAGAATAATTAAAAACAAATATAAAATCAAACAAAACCAAGACCTATGTAATAAAGCCAAAGACAAAAAATGGAATATTTTAGTAAAGAAGCCAGATATTATTCCAGAATTTCCACGTAAAACTACAGTAGCAACATTTAGACTGCTTACAGAACATGACTATTTAGCCAAACATTTATATAAAATAGGAATCTACACGAATCCAAATTGTCCTCTATGCAATAAAGACGAAGAAATGAATGAAGAACACCTACAAACCTGTGAAGTATTACCTGTTGGATCCACAATAGAGAAATATTGGAGAGCAAGAACGCTAATGGCTTCGGTGCCAAGGCCCAGCATTTGAAAACAACAACAACAACAACAGCTGCAGACAGAAAAGCCTGGCTCTTCATGGGACGTCTGAAGCCACAGACAACACCGGAAGCCATGAAGAAATTCCTAACTAAAAGAGGAATCAAAGAAAATGTGACCTGCGAAGAAATCACAAATAACTATAACACTAAAGGATTCAAAGTGGGTATCCCCTACGACTACCTAACCAGGGTTAATGAAGAGGATTTCTGGCCAACAGGAATAGTCGTCAGGC
This sequence comes from Diploptera punctata, assembly GCA_030220185.1. Classification (NCBI taxonomy): domain Eukaryota; kingdom Metazoa; phylum Arthropoda; class Insecta; order Blattodea; family Blaberidae; genus Diploptera; species Diploptera punctata. The sequence continues at coordinate 353,407 of JASPKZ010001981.1, forward strand.
GATTCAAATTTCGCGCCTTTTGCCCCCAAACGGTATATGAAGGTTACGGCCTCGAATAACGAGCAAAATGAACTCATAAAAAGAAGCAGCCAAAACAGAAAAGACGCACTAGGACATTTAAAAATCTTATTTATGGAACATAGAAGGTATAAAAAGTGCAATGACCATGAGCCTGGAAAATTTCCTAAAAGAGTACGACATAGCAATCCTGACCGAAACCTTTCTAACAGAGAACTGGCAACACCCAAATTTCTATGGAACACACCTTATGGCTAGACAAGGCGAAAAAGGCAGACCATCTGGAGGGATAACTATCTTACTAAAACCACATCTGAGACCCATTATAGCAACAAAACAACAGGAAAACACCCTACTACTCGAAACGGACTACCTAGTGATAATAGCAGCATATTTCAAACCGAACATGACAGCAATTGACATAATGGATGAACTAGGCCAAACCATCACCCAGTACAAGCAGGACAAACCAATAATCATCGCGGGAGATCTAAACTGCAGACTAGACTCCCAAAACTATAAAACAAAGTTGGTATTGGAAAAACTACAAGAGGAAGGATTCACATTATTAAACAACCCTAAGATACCTACATACATCTCTCACAATGGCAAGAGTGCAATAGATATCGCACTCACAAAAGGTACTATAACAGGAAATATAACTACATTATGGAATGCAAACCACTCGGCATTAAGGAAACATATACCACTAGAAATAAATATTCAAGGTAAATGGGAAAAGACACAGGAAGAGACAACACAACACCTATCAAGGAAGATAGACATAGGAAAAGTAGAAGCCAAGATAGAGACAAAAACGCAAATAGAAACGCTAATAGAAAATGAGAGACTGGAGGAAGCTACTCAAATGTTAGGCGAAATACTAAGACAAGCCATGAATCACCGAATCAAAAGAAGAGCAAAACCCTGGGTCGATAATGAATGCTACAGACTAAGAAGAGATACCTTAGATACTTTACAACAACTGAAACAAAATACCGAAAACCACGCTCTTCTACTCACATATGCCGAGAAGAGGAAACACTACAAGAGAATAATAAAAGAAAAGAAAAGCGCCTTCTTGGAGGAAGAGGGCAGGATGCTAGCGGAGGAGGCCAAGAAAGACCCACATTTAGCACTCCGCCCAAAGAAACAAGCGCAAACACACTACATTGACATGGAAATATGGGAGTCGCATTTCAACAACATACTCAATAAAGAGGGACCAATCTGTGGCAAAAGGAACCCTCAAGAAATTTTAACACCAATACCCACAAACTGGATACCCCTGACCACAGAAGAAGTTGGATATGCAATATGTAACTCCAAAAACAAGAAAGCAGCGGGCCCGGACGGAATATACAATGAATACATAAAAGACACGGCACATCTGTTAGACCAGGTTTGGACAAAATTATACAACAAATGCATACAAACAGCCTCCATACCTGAACAATGGAGAAAATCAATTGTCAAGGTATTATATAAAGGGAAAGGAAACCCGAAAGACCCCAACAAATATAGAGGTATCGCTCTGGAAAATTGTCCCTTCAAAATTTTCACCAAATTAATAACAGGACGAATAAGGGAGGAAATAGATGAGCATCTACCAGAAAATCAATTCGGGTTTAGAAAAGGAAAGTCAACTCTAAACGCAATCGAACTCTTGTTGAAACATATTTGGGAAGCCTTAGAAGACAGAGAGAAATTTTATACCGTCTTCATAGACTTCACGAAGGCCTTCGATCTACTAGACAGACAACTAGTGATAGAAAAACTAAAGGAGACACTAGGAAACAACAACATATGGACGAACCTCATCAATACACTGCTGAGCTGGAATGAAATATATGTCTCAGATAACATCGTCATGTCAAAACCGATCATTCAAACAAATGGAGTACTGCAGGGCGATCCACTAAGCCCCTTACTGTTTATACTAGCAACCGAAGAAATCCTTAGAATTACCCAAAAAGATGGTATCTTCTCGTGCGCATATGCGGACGACATCGTAATCGGTTCCAGAGACATAACAAAACTTCAGGAAACAATAAACGAAGTGGAAAAATGGTGCTCCAAGAACAAGCTGGACATTAATATATCAAAAAACGGACACAATGATCTTCAGAAACGGAGGAAGAGCCGCCATAAATGAAGAGATATACATAAGGGAAACTAAACTGAAAATAGTATCAGACTTCAAATACCTAGGCATCACGCTACAAACAAGCGCAAAATGCTTCACAAAACATATCACAGAAAAGACAACCCAGGCAATAATGGCAATGCACGAAATAAGAAACATTAGATCCCTCACCTTAGAGACGGCAATGCTGTTATTTAGAGTAAAAATTCTACCAATACTGACATACGGCATAGAAATCATCTGGACACATTTAACAATGAAGAATCTTTCCTCTCTAGAAAGGGTGAAAGCGAGATATATAAAGGCAGTATTAGGAGTGTCAAAAGTAACACATTCAAGACTCGCATACCTACTGGCGAAGGAAACTTTCCTCATCGACGACCTCAGAACAAGCATACTCTTACCAGCGCATCTCAGAAGCTGCTAGCAACATTGAATAGAAAAAGAGAAGAAATACACCCAGAATTCTACAGCACCGGGGCAATGGTGGACCGTGCGTGGACAAAAGAAAATTTCGAAATGAGACACGTCATCACTAGGTTGGCAGTCCATGGATTCCACCACCTGATATGTAAGAACACAAAATTTCATGAAGCAAATATAGACTGTAAATGTACGCTATGCAAAAAATCGTGTGACCGATATCACTTGAGCTATGCACAAAAAGAACAAAGACAATGTGTGAATATGCAAATATGTAAATTTAAAATTTATTCTATTTTAATCCTGGCTATTTGGCGCAATAAAATTATTATTATTAAAATTCATAACTCTGTTTTTGTTCTTCTGAATATAATTTTTTTCCCAAATAGTCAGCTCTTTTGTATTTTCTAACTGTTTTAATAATTTAGTGTCTGAATTTATATTATATTTTTCAGGCCAAACATGAGCAGCAACTGCAGATTTTTCTATTTACCCATTTTTAATATTTCTTATGTGTTCTTTGGTTCTAATTTTTAGGTTTCTTTTTGTTTTTCCTATATATATCTTTTCACAATCCATGCATTCAATTTGATATATTCCTGACTTTTTATTTTTATCAGTTTTTTTCATTTTTGATGGTTTTTATTAGTTTATTTAAACTGTAGTTATTTTTCGGTGCTAATTTAATATTAAACTTCTCAAATATCTTTTGGAATATATTATGTACCCAAGGGTGATATGTAAATTTCCTATATTTTTTCATAGGTGGTTCTTCTTTTTCAGATAAACAGAAGTACTCTTGAAAAAGAAGAACCACCTATGAAAAAATATAGGAAATTTACATATCACCCTTGGGTACATAATAAATTCCAAAAGATATTTGAGAAGTTTAATATTAAATTAGCACCGAAAAATAACTACAGTTTAAATAAACTAATAAAAACCAACAAAAATGAAAAAACTGATAAAAATAAAAAGTCAGGAATATATCAAATTGAATGCATGGATTGTGAAAAGATATATATAGGAAAAACAAAAAGAAATCTAAAAATTAGAACCAAAGAACACATAAGAAATATTAAAAATGGGGGAAAAAATTATATTCAGAAGAACAGAAACAGGGTTATGAATTTTGATATACCAATGGAGCGTGACCTTGTTTGGAAGTTCTTTGGCCAACCACAGGATGGAGCTGACATCGACATCCAGGTTTTGCAACATAAATAAAACCAGTCTGGACAAGCTGACGATAAAACAGAATTGTTTTGAAACATGTTCAAGAACAAATCAACATTAATATTGAGGTAAGATGATCAGACCAAAAAAACAATATAATTAAACAGAATTGAATATCTCAAAAAGCTCTACAAAAATGTCTGCGACAGCAGACTGATAACTCACAATAACAATTTTTATCTTTCACTGATGCCAAGAGTCCCGCGCCATAGCAGAGTGGTTAAGGCAAGAAGTCTTGGCGCAGAACTACGGGACTTACGCTGGTTCGAGTCTCCATGGGGAAAGAAATGTTTCTCAAGGAATTTCGGCCAGCATGGGACCGGTGCACAGTGGGCCAGAAATGAAATCTAGCTGGAAAAAAACTATTTTCACTCACCCTCATCAATTTATCCCTTTTTTTTGCACTCTAATATAATAATTATATGACGGTTCTTAACTTATCAACAAAGGAGGGTACAATCCTAAAGTTTATGAAGACAATATAAACATCGGAAGTTGCCGATGGTTAAGAACTCATCTGGTCTGTACCCCAGTTGTGTTATTAGCGTTGTGTGTTCAAGTTCAATGAGCTATTCTTCTTATTCTATATGGATACTTCACCTCAAGGTTTGTAATTTTATTGATATATTTAATATTTTTTCTATATAACCATCAGATATTACGTTAAATGCATGTGGAATCATACCTTCCATGCACTAAAAAAATTACACAATCATCGTATTTTAAATTGAGCTACAAAGAAAAGAGTTCTGAACAGTAGAACAAATTTTAATTATAATATAGAGTGGGTTATGGACATTAATTCCCGCACATTAAAATGTGTGCAAATTACTTCATTTTTTTAATTAGCTTTCTCATTACAGGATGTAGCCAGCAACTGAGGCCTAACCGTTGCGCGCAGAGAATAATTGTTTGATTTGATATGGGGGATAGAGAATGTTAGATAGAGGCAATAAGTTATCATGTAGTAAATAAATTAGGGATACGGGGAAGTTAGCAGAATGTTTTAAATTACATTAAAAACCAATATTTTTTTGAAAAGCGATTTTCTCAAACGTACGAAGTTGTGTGCGAGAAAAAAAATTCTAATGAAATATTCTGATTGGCTAGGAGTGGATGTTAACTTTCCCATTATGAAGAATTAATTTAGAAAATGACAGTCATTGGAAAATTCTGTTCCATCTGCTTATGGAATTGGAAGACCCAAAATAACTTTCGAAGAGGCTGGAATTAAAGAAATGTTCACTTAAGCAGGAATTCTCTCGCGATGAACTTGCTCTTGCAACAGAAATATCACTTTGGTCATATGGTAAACGGGATACTGCTGATGTTTTAAAGACATTACTCAAAAAACCACAAAAAATAGCTTAAAAATAATAATAAACATTACAAATCACCCCGCTCAACTCCCCTATCTTCTATGTTGGACGAAGCATTGTCTTTTTTGACAATAAAATGTCAATATGTCGATATATTAACACGAGACTAGGTGTCAAAAAGAGAGGTTGTGATATTTTATCCACCTTATAATGCTTCTAGGGAAGCAAATTTGTTATGCTACCATTCCCAATATAGATATTTCAGCAGAAATAAGACTATTTTTTGTTTTGTTTTTATTCCAGCCTCTTCGAAAGATATTTTGGGTCTTACAATTCCATAAGCAGATGGAACAGGATTTTCCAACGACTATCAGTGTTCTAAATTCTTAATAATGGGAAAGTTTACATTTACTTTTAGTCAATCAGAATATTTCAGTAGAAATCTAACTTTTTTTTTCTCTCTCGCACAACTTCCTATGTTTTAGAAAATCGCTTTTAAAAAAATTTTTAAACATTTTTTACAAATATTCTCTAACTGTAATTTATTAACAGAGGATCACTTATTGTCTCTATCGATCACTTTTCTTCATATATTAAATCAAACAATTCTCTGCGCGCGAAGATAGGCCTCAGCTGTTGGCCGCCTCCTCTAATAAAAAAGCTAATTACAAAAAATGCAATAATTTGCACACATGTTATTGTCCATAAATCACTCTATATTCTAACTAAAATTTGTACTACTGTTCAGAACAGTTTCTTTTTTCATAGCTCAATTTAAAGTAAAACGATTGTGTAATTTTTTTAGTGTTTCGAAGGTATGATTCCACGTGTATTTAACACAATATCTAGTTGTATAGAAACATGTTAAATATATCAATGAAAAGTACAAACCTTGAGGTAAAGTATCCATATAGAATAAGAAGAATAACTCACTGAACTTTAATGCAAAACATATTTATTTCTACAGCTCGGTACACAACTGGGATGCGGACCAGATGAGTTCTTAACTATTGGCAACTTCCGATGTTTATATTGTCTACATAAATTTTAGAATTCTACCCTCCTTTGCAGATAAGTGAAGAACAGTCATCTGGCAATAATTTTAGAGTGAAGAAAGATGAATTGGCAAGAGTTAGTAAAATACTTTTTTCCAGCTAGATTTCGTATCTCTGCCCACTGTGCAGTGCCCACCCAGCATCGTGAGGCATTTGGGTAGCTACAATAAGTAGCGACTCCAGGTTGAGAATACCAGCTATAACGGCTGGAGGATCCGACATGCTGACCACATGTCACCCTACACTGGCTAGATGATTGTCTACATCTGTGATTAACACATGTGGATGTGAGGCCAACAGCCGGCTGGTCAGCCAAAAGTCTTCTAGGCCTGTCGCGCTTTGAGTTTTTTTTTATACCAAGAAGATCGGGATAAGTAGATTCCCGGGCAAGCGTGCTCTGCCATACCGTTCATCCGATTGAGATGGGGCTTTTTGAAAAATGTTCAGGAGATTCCGGGAATGAACATAGGCTATAAGAGAGTTGTAATACTCAACCACTTCACCCCTAAAAATTAACCTTTGTAGTGAAAAACGTGAAATAAAGTCCCTATTTTGACGCATAAATGACTTATGCTGCCTAAACCATAACAAATACACAAATTGATGTACACAGAATTGAACATCTAAAAAAACTCTACAAAGAAGTAGAGTATAACAGCGCACGTCTGGTGGTAAAAACACATTAACATTTATTTAGGAGTAGCAGCGCATGCTGAGTATTAGCTAGTTAAAGAATAAAAGAGGGAATATTTGAAAGAGAATATTAATGATCTTGAAGTGAATGCAAAAAATAGGAATATCAGAGAATTAGGATAGAGATGAAAAGGTTTCAGGCTAGAACAAACATTATTAGGAATGAAAATGGGGAAATGATTGCAGATTCTGGGAGTATATTAAATAGATGGCAAAGTTACTTTAATCAGCTATTAAGTGTGTATGCAGTGCAGGATATTGAGGATGATAATCTATAGACAGCAGAAATGCTAGTCACAGAACCAAGTGCATTCGAGGGCGATAGAAAAATTGAAGATGTATAAAGCATCAGGTTCAGATGGGATCCCAGCAGAACTGATAAAATGAGGGGGGGAAAAAATATGGAAAGATATGTCAGTTGCTTAGTACAATTTGGGAAAAAAGAAGCTCTTCCAAATGAATGCAAAGAATCAATTGTCACGCCAATCAATAAGAAGGGAGATAAAACTGATTGCAACAACTACAGGGGTATCTCATTACTTTCAACTTCGTACAAAATTCTATCAAATATATTAGCAAGCAGACTTACTCCCTATATTGATGACATTCTAGGAGATCATCAATGTAGATTTAGAAGAAACAGGTCAAATTTTTAGTATAAGACAGATTTTAGAAAAGAAATGGGAATATAATGTAGACTTCATTAAGGCATACGATTCAATTAAGAGAGGAAAGTTATATAGTATTCTTCCGGAGTTCGGAATTCCTAAAAAAAATAGTTAAGACTTATATGACTGTGTCTAAATGGCACAAAGAGTAGGGTGTGTGTAGGTAAGTAGTTTTCAGACACTTTTGAAATTTACAATAGGTTAAAGCAAGGAGATGCACTATCTTCTTTACCATTCAATTTTGTACTAGAGCATGTAATCAAATCTTTAGAGGATGAAGAAGGCCTATAGCTCAATAGTGTTAATAAGCTGTTAGTCTATGCTGATGGTGTAGTATTATTCGCAATAGTGAGGAGATACTAAGGGTCAACAAGCACACACTATTGAATAACACTAACAAATTGGGACTGGAAATAAACATCAATACAACTAGATATATTAAATTATTTTGAGCCTGAAAAATCTTACCTCAATATTAATGTTGATTTGTTCTTGAACATATTTCAATTAGAAGACTAATCAAAACATGTTCAAGAACAAATCAACATTAATATTGCTGTAAGATTTTTCAGACTCAAAATAATTTAATTAAAAGAACCTCAAAATATTACTTCCTAAAATAAAACAATTAAATATATGTTCACACACAGAAATACGTTATATAATGGAAATGGACAGCTAATGACAAATGAGGGAAATTTTGAAGAAGTGGCTGAATTCAAATACCTAGGAACAAAAATTAGAAATAGGAATGAGATGCAGAGAAATTAAACATAGGCTCAATTCTGGAAATGCATGCTATTATGCAATACAGGGACTCTTGTCATCCCAAATCCTCAAAAAAAAAAAAAAATTAAACTCAATATATATATATATATATATATATATATATATATATATATCACTGGGCCGTCCTATGAAACGCTGGAGGGAAAATTTTCTATAGGATCATAACAGGCCTTGGCCTAATACTTGGAAGGAAGAAGAAGAATATATATATATATATATATATAACTGTTATTCTCCCAGTTATATTATATGGATGTGAAACAGGACTCTTACTTTAAGAAAGGAAAGAAGATTATGAGTATTTGAGAATAGAGTTCTTAGGAAAATTTTTGGACCAAAGAGAGATGAACAGACAAGTGAATGGAGAAGACTAAAAACAGTGAGCTACTTCTTTATACGAAGCCAGATATAATATAGATTGAATAGACGTTTAGTTTTGTAGACTGTGATGAGCAGGACATGTGGCATGAATGGGATTGAAAGAAGGGCATGGAAGCTTCTTGTAGGAACATCAGAGGGAAAATGCCCAATTGGTAGACCAATAATGAGGTGGGAGAATAACATTAACCATGATTTGAAAGAAGTAGCTTACACAGGGTATGATTGGAAAACATTATCTCAGAATAGGGATGTATGGAAAGCTTATGCCCATGTGGCCATGAACCTATGGGTTCAACAGAGCCAGTGAGTTAGTTATATTGTTATAATACACTAAGTTCATCTGCTTTAGAAAAGAAAGGCACAAATTCAGCCTATCTGTGTCTATACCATGAAAATATAGTTCCAGAGGACAGTAAACATTTTTCTTTTAGTCTTGATTCTAACAGATCTGAACCAATTTTTGGCAGATTTAAGTCTTTGACCAAGTCATCAAGTTTAATTTGTGTGAACTGTTGTGGTCATTGGGATGTTTTGGCTAATTCAATTTCTGAAGATCTTGAATATGATTTTCGGGCACTTGGCCGCGATCTAGAAGTTTGAAGTTCCCGACATTTTACCAGAGACTGCGTCCGGCATCCTCAAGGGTTTTCTTTCAATTTATATTTCTACTTCTAAACGGAGGTCAGATTCCAACAAACCTATTTCTTCCAGTCATTGGAGAGTACATGGAATTGATACGCGATCATTATGAGGAACTGGGCGAATGGCAGATTTAAAACTGGAATATACTACACAGTGTCTGTTTTTACTATTTGCACAAACAAAAACAACAATTGGTTATGTGATCTTGAGGTACACGTCACAATATGGAACACCAAAACCTAAACTCGACTGCTTATTATATTAGAAGAGAAAAATTATATGCTCAGACAGAGAAAAAAATTGCGTTTAGATTGGAGTTTCTCAGGTAGCTCAGTGGTAGAGCATTGGCCTAGAAAGCCGAAGGTCCTGGATTCAAACCCCAGTCTGAGCATATAATTTTTGTCTTCTAATATAATTTATCCCTCAGTGAGAAGTGTTAAATTAATAATAAGAACATCAAAAGAAGTCCTACTGGCTTTATAAAGTAGTGTGTAAATTCCCAATAAATGTCTTCTTAAACAAGAAGCTGCCATTTGTGTCATCAAGCAAAATGCTCATAGCATTCAGCGATGGGGAATTAACAATGTATAAGAGAAAAAATTGCATTTAGATTGGAGTTTCTCAGATAGCTCGGTGGTAGAGCATTGGCCTAGAAAGCTAAAGGTCCTGGGTTCAAACCCCAGTCTGAGCATTTAATTTGTCTCTTCTAATATAATTTATCCTTCAGTGAGAAGTGTTAAATTAATAAAAACATCTGCTTATGTTTAAGCACTGATTCATATTCACAAAATACAACATTTACACACAATGTGGACAACATTATTTATCAAAGTTCAATATCAAAATATGCTAAATAGTATTTTTATACTCATCAGTAATTTTCCTTCTTTGCTTTGTAAATATATAACTACTACAGATGTAACAAAATTAATCAGGATGGGTAACATATTTGGGATGTGACTGTATAAAACAGAACTTTGTTTGCAAATAACTTTGCTTCTGCTATCAAAAAAGTTTAAACATTAATTGTGTTGATGCAAATCAATGTGTCTTTGTAATATTTTTTTTATTCATGATTTATGTATTTTACTCAATTCCTGTATGTTTCATGACTTCATAATATGGTATAATCGTCTGATTGTGCAGTAAGTCTTATTTCTATGTTTTTTATTATTCATTTCATACATCTCAATGATGGATAAATCATATTTGAAGAAAAAAATTATACACTCGGACTGGGACTCGAACCTGGGACTTTTGGCTCTCTAGGCTAAATGCTCTACTGACTGAGCCATCTGGGCAAGTTCTAATCTAAATGCAAATCTTTCTCTTATATACATGTTAATTCCCTCACACCAAATACTATGAAAACTTTGCTTCTATCTTGTAAATGGCAGCTTCTTTACTAAGAAGACATTTATTTGAGAATTTTTACACTACACTATAAAGCCAGTATGGCTTATTTCAATGTTTTTATTATTCATTTCATACATCATTCAAGAAAATTCACTTACCACCCATTGAAACACCACAAGTTTTAAAAAATTTTAAAAAAGTCTAATATAAGATTGGCAGCGAAGAACATATACAGCCTAAATAGGATAATTAAAACCAATAAAAAGGAAAACAATTGAAGAAAACAGATCAGGAATTTATCAGATCAAATTGTGACAAAATTTACATAGAAAAAACAAAAAAGAAATTTGAAAACAAGAGTGAAAGAACATCTTAGAAATGTCAAAAATGATGAAGTGGAAAAGTCATGCTTGGTCTGAAAAACATCTAATTGAGTCAAAAGCCAGTCTAATTAAACAAATAGAAAAACAAAAAGAACTCACGGTTTGGGAAAAAATCCATATTAAAAAAACAGAAAAACTTATGAACTTCGAAATTCACGTGAATTCTGACTGGATCCAGAGGTTTATCAGTCCACCAACAGAGGAAAGTAGTAGTAGTTCTTCCGATCAACATAACATCAGTCGACGAGAAAGTACTGAAGATGAAGCTGCCAAGACTTTGAAACTTGAAATCGCGGTCTACTTAGAAGACTGGATATGAGGTGAGGTACGCAACTTTCAATTTAATCTTAATAATATAATTATTGATCTACGGATATAATATACTAATTTCAGTATTTAGACTTTTCATGGATTTCAAAAAGATGTCGTTTAAAAAAAATTGGATGTGATGAAATGAAAAATAGTTTCTGTAGCAAAATGGCTGCATATCAGTATAATGGTTTGGCCAGCAATATCCTGGTATTCTTACTTCCTATTATCACAGCAAATGCCATTCTAGGGGAGCATGTGTACATGATGGTACAGACATTATTTCGCTCAGATAATGTTAAATTTTAAGATGACAATAATCTTACATTGCTATTTGTGTTAAAGACTGGTTTGAGGAGCACGAAGGAGAAATCAGATATCAACCAAGGTCAGTTTAATCTCCTGATCTGAATATTATTGAGGCAATATGGTGTGGATTAGAAACTATAATATGAACAAGATTTCACCTTCTTACTCTATTTAAGAGCTAGAAGAAATTCTCCATGAAAAACAGTATGAGATGCACACAGAATACTTTCGTAAGTTGTACTTCCAAGAAGAATTATAGCCATATTAAAATAATCTCGTCCTATATCTTATTAATGAAGATCTGGAAGGTGTTTCGAATTCTTTTGTCTACCCCCTGTATTCTGTTTATAAAGAGAATGATTAGTGAGTGTATATTGTGTGAGGGAAGATGACGGAGAGAATGGAGAAAGTGAAGGTTGATGCTGGCACTAACGTACTCCTTAGGAAACTTCAAGGGGATCATCCTAATCCAATAGACGAATCAGTATCAACAATACCACATGCCTTGTCAACATGGCATTGGAATTTAATCCAAGCATCTGGAGCACAATCTAGAGATTATAAATTGTACATCACCACCCATTCTAAATCCGAGATTAAAAATGTTATAATTAAAATTTCCAACCCCACCAATATCAAATCAGGATTTGCTAATTTAAGTAAAACATAACGATCTGAAGATTTCACATACCTAAGCATTATATTATGCCATGTTTAGAGTTGTGGAAAAGGTCAATGATGTTCCTTAGGATTTGAAGTCAAATAGAGTATACTTACAGGTGGACCAAACTCTATTATCAAACCTTCACAGGTTATTTAGGAATGTTGGCTAAGTATTTTGATATACGAAACCGATGTTCTCTGGTGACTTATTGTTAATACACAGTAATCTCTTATGATGTTTCAGACATATCATGTGCTTTGGATCTATGAGAAGTTTTAATATATTCTGAAAGAAAACTCCATGGCACAACAGGCCTAGAGTGACCTTGGTCTACCAGTCGGTTTCTGGACTCATATACCTATATGTGTCATCTACAGAGGTGGACGATCATATAGTGATGATGTGAGGTCAGCATGTCAAGTCTCCCACCCAAATTCCTCAAGATGCTTGGTGGTTAATGTTCCCATACTGAGTGTTTTCCCCCATAGGAATTCTAACCAGCATAAGTCCCGTAGCTCTGCACTAAGACCTTAAACCTCTTGGCTACAGCACAGGGCACAAAGGAAAATTAATATTTTCAACTAAAGAAGATAGGTGTCAATTAAAACATATGACTTTGGAGCTATTCATTAAAAAGCTCCAATTACATATATTCTGTTTTTTAGTTGAAAGGTGTGTGCTTGGAAATCTTCAACCTTTTTTTCAACCATAGAGCAAACTCTCGATTATCCGTGCATATATTATCCAGGCATGGGTCTTCCTACTGTAATTTTAAAATTAAGATAAATACTGTACTGTATTTTTTATTATGAAAAAAAATGTCTTTACTTTTAAATATGCTACTGTGAACCGTGCTTAGAAACTCGCACAATAAAGATAACTTCACTCATAACCCCCTCCCCTGATGCGTCTAATGGTACTCACAGCATATTTTGAGAAGGAAGGGCTATCTGTTAAAGCTGTCCTACTTCTAGACAATGCACCCTGCTACCCAAGTCCAAGTGAGCTTATATCTGATTAATGATGGTCAGATTATTGTGTGTCACATCTCTGATTCAACCCATGGACCAAGGTGTGATTGTTGTGTTAAACAACATTATTGCACTGACCTTGTATGAAGCCTAATACACGAGGGAACTGATGTCACATTTTAGAAATCTTTAAATGTGTCAGATGCCATTTATGGAATTTGTAGGGCATGGGAAGAAGTGAAACCAACCACAATAGAACGATCATGGAATAAACACATGCAACCTAAGAATGAAGAAGAGTTTGCAGTATTACTTCCGAAAACAGTGGCGATGCTACAAATATAGCTCACTTGTTAAAAGAAGTTGCGGGCTGTGAAAACGTGGCTGAGTGACACGTGTGAACCCGGCTTTGAAACATTGAATGACGTGGCTATTGTCAACAAAGTCGAGGGGAAGGGAAGTGAAGACGAAAATGCAACGACCTCTGAAAACAAAATTAGCTATACAGAAGCATCAAATGTATAGACGTCTTATTAAAATATATGGGACAAAAATGAATTTGATTAAGTTGATATCTTAAATAGTGGAATGCAGGCTTTCACGGCCGGTAATCATGGTAGTAAAAGATTCCGGGCTATGTGGCCGTGCTGCCAGTTATAGACCACGGCCACATAGCCTGGAATCTTTTACTACCATGATATCTTAAATGTTAGGAAAATATTAACTGTAATCAGAAAGAGTGTAAATGATAAATTGAAACAGAGGTAAATATCAGACTTCATGGTGTAAAACATGTGGTTTCAACAGAGATTTGTGGTTCCTAGACAGAAATTTTGTTTTAAGTACAACAGTTTTTGAATTACAGTACTGTAATAAATACTGTATTGCATTTTAATTTTGTTTAGTTGTTTCTTGACTCACCTCATACTTCTTAACTCCCACGCAGACCTGAGTTTCTTCACTTCATTTGTTACATTCTCAATGCTGTATTACGTTCACAATAATACAGCATTGAGAATGTCACAAATGAAGTGTGAAGAAGTATTTAGTCAGTTCATTATTTTCCACGTTGTGGGCGCAATTTTGAAGGATTAGTGTCCAAAAATAATAAATAAGAATTACTGGTTCAGGTTGGGTTTGATTTTCCGGTAGAGCTGGATTCTCTTCTCAAGGTCGAAGTTGGTACACAGGATAGGAAAACACTTTAAAATTCACTAATAACTGATTCAAGTAAAACTAATAATAAATTTATTCATTTTGTAGGTTCCCAGCAGATTAAGTAAATTTAAGTGATATTATTCTACACTGTCAATTAAATATATTATTTTCTTGTTTGAAATCAATTACTCTTCTGGTATTAAATTTCACATTTTATCAGGAGAGTTGTTAGAGCTTCTATCTTTGATGAAAGTTATATGCAGACTCCTAGAGTAATTCTGTTATAATATTAAAGAACATTATTACATCACATGATTTTAATTTAAATTCTATTGGTTAATGGTCCATTAAATACCAGGTTTAAATTTGATTGGTTAAATCAAAAAGTTAATTGTTTTTAACATCCAATCAGAATATAGTGTACTTTTATTTTAATATATTAAGTTAAGCAGGTGTTCCTATTACAGTTGTAACAGAAAGCTTATATTTCAGACAACAATGACTTAAAACACAATTTTAAAAGCATTATTTAGAAAGACTGTTATATAATATAATTTCTTTAATTGTTACTGAGACATTTTTATTCAACAATGAACAACAATTAATTATTTAGATGTTTTTCTTTATTTAAGTTATATTTAAATATTAAAATAATTTTAAAGTATAAAATTATTAACTTCAACTTTCATATTTATTATGGTATTAAAATACTGCTATAAAATGCCCCTGATGATTTTTGTTTTGTTTCCACTAGGAAGAACAAAAGAAAAATGATCATTCCCCAAGAAATATTAATTAAATTAATTAATTTTTTTTTATCTGCTTGGAATAGTTATACATTTACATATACATACAATGACATTAACACTTTAAATATTTTCATTTTTCCTGAAAAAGAAGAAAATTACATTGATCACAATGTAATACATTTTTCATTATAGAACACAATATATCAAAATAAGATTACAAATATTGTTACAACAATCAACATTTTTTTCAATCTTACAATCTACAAATTATTATAATTGCTCCTGTCTTCATATCGTTTTAATCTTTAAATGGCTTGATTAATTCTTTTGAATAGATGCCCAACATTTTATTTTCATCTATATACTTTAATTCGTATGCTGTGTCATTAAATATTTTGTTGATAACTTAGGGTCCTTGATATAACAACTCCATTCTATGATATATCTTATTTAATGCATTTGATAAAGGAACAGTTCTAACTAAAACTTTATCCCCTATTTTTGGATTCCATTTCCGTTTGTGTCTTTTGACATGTTTATTTCTCTTTCTGCTTTCTCTCTTATCCTTTTTATTACTCTTTCACATATTTCAATCATATTTTCTTCATTCTGTCCATTCATAATCAATGGATCAGGAATATTAGCTACTAATTTTTCTGGATTATTCCCTGTCATCAAGAAAATAGGAGCTACACCACATTAATTGAATTATTTAACACATCTTCAATTACTTTAATATGTCTAAACCAGTCAGTGTGACGATGGTGAGTAAGAATTCTCAGAGCAGTAGTTATTTCTCTATTTACCCGCTCACAAGGATTACTTTTGGGATGGTACTTGCTACAATGAAACAGCTTTACTCCCACCTCATTTAGTTTTCCCCTAAACTTCGGACTCGAGAAAACAGATGAATTATCTATTTAACTTTCACAGGGAAAGAACACTATGAGGTTTAATTTAATAATTAAATTAATGTTTTTATTACCTCACCTCATATCCTTTTTCTTCTATACTGCAGTTTCGGAGCTTATCTCCATCGTCAGTAGCCTCTGGTCGACCGGTGTTATGTCGTTTCTTGGCGGTTTTCTTCTTACTTCTATCGGTGGACCGATGAACCTCTGGATCAGGTCAAAATTTGCGGGAGTTTCAAAATTCATGAGTTTGTCTCTTTTGTTTTTTTTGGATATGGATTTTTTCCCAGACTGTGAGTTCCTTTAGTTTATCTGTTTGTTTGATTAGGCTAGCTTCTGTATCAATTAAATGTTTTTCAGACCAAGCATGGGCTGCTACTGCTGACTTGTCCACTTCACCCTTTTTTACATTTCTAAGGTGTTCCTTCAATCTAGTTTTTAAATTTCTTTTTGTTTTTCCTATACAGATTTTGTCGCAATCTTGACATTTGATCTGATATATTCCTGATTTATATTCTTCTCCAATTTTTTTCATTTTTGTTGGTTTTAATTATCCTGTTTAGGCTGTATTCATTCTTTGGGGCCAATCGAATGTTAAACTTATTGAAAATTTTCTGGAACTTGTGGTGTTTTACAGGATGGTAAGTGAATTTTTTTAATCTTATGTTCTCTTCTGTTTGTTTTTTAAGTGTGCATTCATTTTATTGGGACAATTTGGAGGAAAATTCTTTCAACAAAATAAACCAAATTATAAGAGAAAAATCAGTCAAACAAAACAATAAAATTGAAAATTTAAAATCAAAGAAATGTTTCATGGGAAACCCAAACAAGCGGAAAATAGAAAAAGAATGCAAAAATAATGTAGTAAATTTGTCTTCCCAAAATTTTAGCAAAAAAGAAATGGAAATATTGGAACTAGGCCTAAAAACATGTGTGAACTTCTCTAACAATATAGATGATTAGGTAGCAGACATAGAAATTGCCATAGATGGAATGAACACAGAAGAGAAGGTCTTGATTAGAAATGAATGCGCAAAAATTATTGAGGAGATCAAAGAAAATCCTATAAACAAAACGGGAAAGGGAAACATGAAAATCATCAAAGAAATAAACAAGAAAAATGTAATAGTCACAAAAGCTGACAAAGCAAATCAAGTAGTAATCATGGACATTGTTGATTATAAAAATAGAATGTACAATCTTTTGGAATCAACTGAATACACTGAAATTAAATCTGACCCACTTCCGAAATGCATCAAAGAGGTGGACAACACCCTAAAGAATGTAAACAATATCCTAACCAAACAAAAAAAGTTTTACCTAAAGGTTCCCAACCCTAAAAAACCTAATATGCACGGCCTCCCGAAAACACATAAGGCAGGAAACAAAATGAGACCCATTATCAACTGTATAGGGTCCCCTACATACCAAATAGCTAGATGGTTATGTAGCGAATACAAGAATATGGGAGGGTTTGAGAACCTTTCAATAGACAATTCATTGGAATTGATAGAGGATTTCAAGCACACAGAATTAGATCCAACTGACAGGTTAGTTTCTTTTGATGTGGTTTCATTGTTTCCCAGTGTCCCAAGAGAAACCACCATTGATATTCTGGAAAAATGGTTAATGAACAATAATTTGGAAAAGGAAAAGATGGAAGAATACATCATTTTGACAAAATTGTGCATCGAACAAATGTTCTTTACATACAATGGAAAATACTACAAACAAAATTTTGGAATTTCCATGGGGAACCCCTATCTCCCTTTCTGGCCAATTTATTCATGGGTAGTTTTGAACAGAAAATCACAAGGGGACACCCATTAACTTTCAAATTTTGGCGCAGATACGTTGACGATATAATAGCCATTATAAACCATAAACAAATAGAAGATGCCTTAAAACTCCTGAATCTTCAGAGCAAAACTGTAAAATTCACAATGGAAACTGAAACTGACAGACAAATCTCATTTTTGGATCTAACCCTAACTAGAAACGAAAAAAACAAAATAGAATTTGGAATATACAGAAAGAACACACATAAAGATAACTACATTAAGGCATCAGGATTCAACCATTTCGCTCACAAAGAAGCTGTATTCAATAGCCTAACACACAGATTGGTGAATGTACCCCTGAACCGTGAAAAATATGAAAAAGAAAAAGAATACATAATTAAAGTAGCAATAGAAAATGGTTATGAAGAGAACATGGTACACAAGAAAATAAATAAGTTTAAAAGGCAAAAACTAATTAATGAAAGCACACTTAAAAAACAAACAGAAGAGAACATAAGATTAAAAAAATTCACTTACCATCCTGTAAAACACCACAAGTTCCAGAAAATTTTCAATAAGTTTAACATTCGATTGGCCCCAAAGAATGAATACAGCCTAACAAGATAATTAAAACCAACAAAAATGAAAAAAATTGGAGAAGAATATAAATCAGGAATATATCAGATCAAATGTCAAGATTGCGACAAAATCTATATAGGAAAAACAAAAAGAAATTTAAAAACTAGATTGAAGGAACACCTTAGAAATGTAAAAAAGGGTGAAGTGGACAAGTCAGCAGTAGCAGCCCATGCTTGGTCTGAAAAACATTTAATTGATACAGAAGCTAGCCTAATCAAACAAACAGATAAACTAAAGGAACTCACAGTCTGGGAAAAAATCCATATCCAAAAAAAACAAAAAAGACAAACTCATGAATTTTGAAACTCCCGCAAATTTTGACCTGATCCAGAGGTTCATCGGTCCACCGATAGAAGTAAGAAGAAAACCGCCAAGAAATGACATAACACCGGTCGACCAGAGGCTACTGACGATGGAGATAAGCTCCGAAACTGCAGTATAGAAGAAAAAGGATATGAGGTGAGGTAATAAAAACATTAATTTAATTATTAGATGAATTATCACTTAATAACGCCTCGATCTGTCCATATTTTGGAATATAGTCTCGAACTATATTTGCTAAGCAGGTTCGGGATGTCACTGATCTCAAAGGATATATTTTCACAAATTTGGAGAAGACGTCAGAGAGTACCAGTATGTGTTTGTATCCAAACTGTGTTCTTGGCATTTCCCCATGTGTATCCATAACTACCAAGCTATTAATTCTATCTCTGATAATATTCTGTGGTACAATGTCGTATTTAACATTCATACACTTAGATTTTTGACAAATAACACATGAAGAAGTGTATTTTCTAATTTTCCTTTCCAAATGTTTTACATAAAAATATTGACTAATATTAATTGCCAATTTTTCACATCCCGCGTGATTTAATGCAATATGAAAGGATCTAAAAAGCGGAATTTCCAAATTTCTAGGTATCATGATCATCCACTTCTTTACATGTTTACCATTTAGTTTGTACAATATACCATTCTTAATTCCTATTTTCTTATTATATTTATCATTTGGAATATTTTCCAAATCTATTGCTGTGTCTCGCAACTTGTCTAATTCATTATCTGCCTTCTGATTCTCAACAATGTCTTTGAGAAGTCTTGAAAATTCTTTATCTTTATGAATTTTTACATTATAAATTGCAACTTCATGTTTAGGAATACTGATAGCATCAGGTATTTCACATTTATATTTGAGTCTGGATAATAAATCCGCAAATACATTTTGCACTCCTTCAATAAGTTTAATTTCTATATCATATGACATGATTTCCATGATCATTCTGCTTAATTTGTTATTAGATAGTTTACATTTACTAATGAAACTAAGGGAAATATGATCACTATGTATAATTATTTTGTTTTTATATACATAAATCTTGAATTTGTTTAGAGCGAAAAATATTGCAGTAAGCTCTAATTCTGACACAGTTCCATTACTCTCAATAACAGTTGTTGATCGTGAAGCTGTCGATACAACGTATTGTTGACCATTATCATCAAATTGAGTCAAAACAGCACCGAGGCCAGTTTTGCTCGCGTCTGTGTAAATATGGAATTCTCTATCCATTTTAGGTCTTTGTAGTGTTATATTATTAGCAAACAGATTTTTCACCTTTTCAAATGTATCTTGATGGCTTTGAGTCCATATCCATTTATTATCCTTTTTCAATAGTCCTCTCAGCTCACTAACAGCTGAGGCATAGTTTATCACAAACTTCGAATAGTAATTCAAAATCCCGAGGAATCTCCGATGTTGTTTTACATTTTTAGGTGCAGGAATCTCTAGAATTCCCTGTACTTTGTCTGGGTCTGGAGAAATCCCCTTATTAGAGATTCTATACCCAAGGAATTGAACCTCTGACCTGACAAACACAGACTTTTCTAGGCTTACTGTCATGCCTTTTTCACATAGTTGTGAAAGCATGTTATCTAAATTAGATAAATGATCTTCGAACTCATTATCTATTACAATTGCATCATCAACATATATAGTACAATTTTTTTTACAGTTTCAGAAAATACCAAATCCAGGGCTCTGAGGAGAGCAGCACCACTGTTCCTCAGCCCAAAAGCACACCTATTAAACTCATAAACACGACCATTATGTATGAAGGCAGTATACTGACGAACATTAGGGTCCAACCCGATTTGCCAAAAGGATGACGTTAAGTCAATGGAACTAATATATTGTCCAGTTTTCATGTTCGCAATAGAAGCTTCTATCGTTTCGGGTCGGTAATTATCCCGAATCGTAAATGAATTTGTCCTTCTACTATCTAAACATAAGCGAATTTTTCCACTTGATTTCATGACCCAGCAAATATGGTTCGCATAAGGAGAATTTGAATGACTAATTATCCCTTGGGATAATAATTCTTCAATTAAGTCGTCGGCTTGTTTTCTAATGCTCAGCGGAATCGGTCTGCTTTTGATCTTAATCGGTTCATGTTCTATGACCTTGAACGAGTATTCAAAACAATTGCACAATCCAGGCTTCTTTGAGAATGAATTTTTATTTTTCATCAAAACATCATATAGTCTATATTTCTGTTGTTCAGAAATTCCATGTGTATTGGCTACCTTATCTCTTATCTGTTGGCAAAAATCGTCTTCCTCGTCATCTACCATGCACATGAGAAGAGGAATTTCATTGTTTTCTATACAATCAGCACATTCATCTACACATTTATAATCAATCAATATTATTTAATAAATATTCAACTGTGGAATTATCACACAGGAATTCATTATTATACACATGAATATCTTCATTCATGGTTTCTTGGGTCATATCCCCATCTTCATTATTTCTATCACATTCTTCTACATTTATGTTTTCAATGAAAATGTGCTCATCTTTTATCAAATTTTCTTGTCTACTAATATTCTGAATCTCCTCAAATTCTCTGGCAAATGGTACAACAATTCTATTATTTGTCTCGTTACTTAAAGACATATTATAATTCTCAAAATCAATGATAGCTCTATACTGATCTAACATGTCACATCCAATTAACATATCACATGATAAGTAAGGTGATATTAAACAAATAACTTTAAATTTAGTCGAACAGATGTTTACTTCTAATAAACATTGAAGTCTAATAGGTAACTTCTTCTTTCCAATAGCTAGGGTGCAATATACTCCACAAATTCTTACTGTATTGATCTTATTTCCTCTAGAAATTAAGGTATTGTAAAATTTCTGATCAATTATTGTGTTAGAACATCTGCTGTCTGCAATACCAATAATCTCCAATCCGCAAATATTTAATTTTAGCTTAGGTGGACGACCAATAATATTCATTTCTCTAGTACATGTTCTATTTAATTCTTCATTCTCCTTGGAAATATTTGTATTATTAAAAATTCATCCTTTATTACCATTATCATTATTAATGCTAACCATATCTGTTGGTTTAAATTTTGATAAAATATCTACACGATCGAAGCTATTGTTGACCCCTAATTTTAGACAAGTTGAGATACGCAACGGAGTCCCTGACGTATCTAATTGGCATTTAAATTCTGAGGTATTCTATTCACCTCAGCTTCAACTCTGTTGTTACCATTTGTTAACACAAGCTCAGGATTATTAATTGAATTTATTCTAGTATCATGACGTCTGACACCATTTTCATTTTGAGTGCTTGTATTATTTATACATTCTTGCCTACCAAAATATCCTTCTCTTTGGTTATTATAAGAGAATCCATTAGAATAACTATTACGTCTACGTTTCCTTCTATGGGGTGATGTCCAATTTCTATCATTACCTTCCCCAGAACTTTCTACATTCATAAAGTTAATTTCTCTCCTATCATTTCTATTCTGAAAATTTCCAGAATTATTTACAGTTCTGTCATTATAAGGTCTATTCCTATAATTATTTCCATTTGGTATGCCTCTATTTGCTTGGGCGTTCCTACTCCTATTATAATTATCATGAAATTGTTTTTTCACATCTTTATTATGATCATCATAATTTTTCTTTTCATTATTCTCTGCCCCTACCCCAAGAAAATTTTTGTTGGAATTTTCTTGTCCATTCCAGTTAGCTCCCTTGTTTCTGACTTCAACTTCTCTCTTATTTTCTAATAAGGATAACAACTCTAACATGTCTGAAATGTTTTGAGGTCTAGCAATAATCAAGTGATATTTAATTTCATCTGGGTAATGATGGGATATTAAAGACAATAAAGATTTTTCATCAATAGGTGGTTGGAGAAGTGCAGCTATCCTTGCTTTTTCTAGAAAATACCCAAGGTAACTATGATCTATTTTAGGATTATATTTACCACTAGTAATCTCTAATCTGGCTTTATTTTGTCTTTCATGACCCCAATAGTAATTCATAAAAGCACTTTTAAATGTATTATAATCCATTGAGTCATGACATGCTATTTTAAACCAAGATTCCGCCGAATCTTTTAATGACCTTTTCACAAACATCATTTTATAATTATCACTAATACATTTTAATTGAAAATATTCCTCCAACTCAGTAATGAAGTCAAGAGGACTTTGGCTAGAGTGATCTGAAAAACATGGTAAATTTATTTCTGACAATAAATTTGTTGGAATTTTAGAATTTTGCACAAAATTTTGAGATTGACTCTCCATGCTACATTCTTCTGATTTGTCAAACTTATTTTCACTTACACTAGTTGACTCTTTACTCTTATTCACAATTAATTTATATTTATTTTCTAAATCTGTAAATTTTTCAGTCCAATTTCCCATCTTTTCATTAACCACTTCTTCTAGTTTTCCTACTACCTCACTTTTGGAATTATTTAATTCTTTTTCAACCTTGCTTTCTAAATTTTCAATTGTACTTCCTAAATTTATGAAACCATTTTTACAGGCCTCATCAATTTCTGAAATTGATTTTACTACATCATTTACTTTATCATCTACTTGTTTAATTTCACTATCATGTTTATCTTTCAAATCTAGTATCTTTTGTTCTACCCTGACTTGATTTAGATTACATTCAATTTTTAATTGTTCAAATCTTTCTTCTACTCTAACACCAAATATTTCAAATTTATCATTCAATTCTTCCCTAATTTTAGAATTATCACTTTTTAATTTTTCCCTAAGTTCTTTATTATTACTATCCATTTTCTGATCCATTTTTTGATCAAGTTTAGAATTATCACTTTTTAATTCTACAAACATGGTTTTAATCATTATCATAATATCATTCAACGCTTGACTATTATCATTATTAATATCACTTTGTTCCGTATTAACAGATTCACTAGTCGGCATATTACTGTCACTATTTGCATTGTTTCCCTCTGTGTTCGTTGCCATTTCGATATTTCTCTATAAAATTTTATTTCTTAAAATCACATAAATGCACTTTAATAGATTCTTGAAGTTCCAGAATGTACGATGAATCTAGTTGAATGATGGTGATTCAGGTTGTATGATGATTTGGCCCGCGTTGGAAGCGTCATTTTGAAAAAGTATAGAATTATGCCCCTCGTTGTGGGCGCAATTTTGAAGGATTAGTGTCAAAAAATAATAAATAAGAATTACTGGTTCAGGTTGGGTTTGATTTTCCGGTAGAGCTGGATTCTCTTCTCAAGGTCGAAGTTGGTACACAGGATAGGAAAACACTTTAAAATTCACTAATAACTGATTCAAGTAAAACTAATAATAAATTTATTCATTTTGTAGGTTCCCAGCAGATTAAGTAAATTTAAGTGATATTATTCTTCACTGTCAATTAAATGTATTATTTTCTTGTTTGAAATCAATTACTCTTCTGGTATTAAATTTCACATTTTATCAGGAGAGTTGTTATAGCTTCTATCTTTGATGAAAGTTATATGCAGACTCCTAGAGTAATTCTGTTATAATATTAAAGAACATTATTACATCACATGATTTTAATTTAAATTCTATTGGTTAATGGTCCATTAAATACCAGGTTTAAATTTGATTGGTTAAATCAAAAAGTTAATTGTTTTTAACATCCAATCAGAATTTAGTATACTTTTATTTTAAAATATTAAGTTAAGCAGGTGTTCCTATTACAGTTGTAACAGAAAGCTTATATTTCTGACAACAATGACTTAAAAACACAATTTTAAAAGCATTATTTAGAAAGACTGTTACATAATATAATTTCTTTAATTGTTACTGAGACATTTTTATTCAACAAAGAACAACAATTAATTATTTAGATGTTTTTCTTTATTTAAGTTATATTTAAATATTAAAATAATTTTAAAGTATAAAATTATTAACTTCAACTTTCATATTTATTATGGTATTAAAATACTGCTATAAGTGAAGAAACTCGGGTCTGCGTGGGAGTTAAGAAGTATGAGGTGAGTCAAGAAACAACTAAACAAAATTAAAATAAACCTCATAATGTTATTTCCTACCTACATAACTTAACTGTATTGCATGTTTATTGTTAGAATAACTTAGATTATCCGTGTTTTTCGATTTTCCGTGCATATCTCAGTCCCAATTAACACAGATAATCGGGAGTTTGCTGTATTATGTTTCGATGTTATAATTAAATTTTTTAACATTCGCAATAATGAATAAACACCTACACTGACTTGGCATAACATTCACCTAAATGCCCTTTTTGCAATTTAAATGAAGATATGAAAAGAAACCATCTCCTCCGTTGTCCAGCTTTTGTAGAAGAGATCAGCCTTTCTGCTAAATATTGGAGTGCAAGAGAGTGAATGATTTCATTATTAAGTGCTTAACATTAGTTACCAACCACCAACCATAACGAATAATTTTTTATTTGAAAAGAAAAATTAACACCTGAACTGGGATTTGAACCTAAAACCTCCAGAAGTCTGATTGGTGTAATGATCAGTATGTTAGCGTCTAAAGCTAGAGATTTCAGCATTACACTAATTGGGCTTCTGGAAGCCTAAATGGTGTGATGGTCAGCACATTAGCATATAAAGCTAAAAGTTTTGGATTCAAATCCCAGTTCAGATGCTAATTTTTCTTTTCAAATAAAAATATATTATGTTTAAGATTAAATTAAAATGTTTCATTCCTCGCCTCATATCCAGTCTTCTAACTATACCGGTTTCAAAGCCTGGGTAGCTTCATCTTCAGAAATTTCTCATCGACCGATATTAAATTAAATTAAACCTCATAGTGATTTTTTCCTATAAAAGTTCAATATATTATGTTTACTTATGCCAAACACTTGGCAATGCTCTTTCAACTATATTATAATTACAATAATTTGAGACATAACTAATTGGGCTTCTGGAAGCCTAAATGGTGTGATGGTCAGCACATTAGCATATAAAGCTAAAAGTTTTGGATTCAAATCCCAGTTCAGATGCTAATTTTTCTTTTCAAATAAAAATATATTATGTTTAAGATTAAATTAAAATGTTTCATTCCTCGCCTCATATCCAGTCTTCTAACTATACCGGTTTCAAAGCCTGGGTAGCTTCATCTTCAGAAATTTCTCATCGACCGATATTAAATTAAATTAAACCTCATAGTGATTTTTTCCTATAAAAGTTCAATATATTATGTTTACTTATGCCAAACACTTGGCAATGCTCTTTCAACTATATTATAATTACAATAATTTGAGACATAAAAACTTAATTACCTAGTTTTTGAAATGATGAAATTATATTACTTACATATTGCTTCCCATTCAGAGTTAGAAAGTGTTCCAACTTTGCGGTGACCTGTTGAATTCTGCATGTACTGCTGGACATGATCATAGTCCTCAGGTACTCGACCAAGAAGTGGTGCTTCATGAAATGGAGGATATGTCTATAACATACAATTTTTTCACCATTTTACTAATCTCTCTCACTTTAAAAGTATTTAAATCCATCTCTCACAAGCTGTATTTTAAAAAGAGAACTTTTTAGTATTTATTTTGTAAATTTTATCTTTAGTAATCTCACTAGATGCGTAGCACTGAAGTAGAAATTCACTGCCACCACTAAATTATGAGTCTTAAGTTTTTCAATATACAATTGAACCTGCTTTGTATGTAACTCGGTGCTGTGTTTTATACATAAATGTTTGTAAGTTCCAGCTAAGTGTGATTGGAAAGTTAGATAATTATATCTTATTTGCATGTAATGTGTTTATAGTAATTGTTGGTTATGCATATCAAAATTCATAAAATGTACCTGAGTTGTATGAACCATGAAACACAAAACATTGAGAAAAACTTGATACAAAACATTATATATTTAAAATGGATGTCAATACCAACATAAGAACAAGGGTTGGTAACTGAACTCCAGTTACAAAGACAAGTAGCAACAATATCATATCAGCAGTGTGTGCATTTTAATTCAAAAGATAATGATTGTTAATGAAATATACATTTGTTTCTAATATGATATCCATTTCCATGGAAATAATCGGTTAAATAAGAATGTGTGATAAAAGAATGCCGATAAGTGCAACAGTTTTGAACACATGATGTACTTTCATGGAAATAATTGGGAAATTAAAGTACACAATAAAAAAAAGAGCCAGTTGTATTCTATAATGAGAATAAAACAGTAGTTCCTTCAATTGAGTTTGGTCTGTCATGGAGAATAGAAAGAGGAAAAGTTTCTCATTAAACAAGAAAGTAAAATTGATAAAAGAGGCAATAATAATCCAGATGTCGACCTGATTTTTGAAACACTTAAACTGAATGAAGTGTTAAGTGCAATCAGTGTGTGTAGGCATTACATTGTAATTAAAAAATATGTGAATGCATTAACAAGTTTGAGAATGAGGTTTATGCACACTTAATACAAGAAAAGCACAACATGCCTAGACATTCTTATCAGCAGCTCATCTTAATAATAATAATAATTTGATTCAATTATTTAATTCCATATAATATTTGCATTTAACAAGCAGTATATATGTAATATAGTTCACTCTTACATGCAATTCAAGGCATCAAGTATATATGTAATATAGTTATGAACACCTGCATTCGTACTTGTAACCGGGGAATCACAGTATTACATCATTCTTAATGAATCAGCATTATTCAAGGTTTGGTAACTCGTCTCCTCTTTCTTTCATATGGGAGGTGGTTGTTAAATATGAATTTCTTATTGGAAGTCTTGGTGTTTTGCGCATGACTTTTATGGTCACAGAGTTACCAACTTAACATTTATTTTATTGAATGTTCCAGAAAGTACCACCCCCAATAGTTTATATTAATGATACATTTCCTTTGTGTCTTCAGATGAGAGAATAATATAACGTGAGCAACATCCGTGTGTCTCGATGTTAATGGGTCCCCTGTCTAGATATAATTAATATTTATCCAAAAACAATTCTGATTGGTGATTTTAATGGCCATTCACCTAAATGGGGATACAAAGACTACAATCCTAGTGGCAAAACTATTGAAGATTTATTAAATTCAAACACTTTAGAACTTATCTATAAGAATGATGACTGTCCTACATACATACATTATAATGGCCAGTGTATAAATCCAGATCTCCTGTTAGTTTCATCTGACCTGAAAGATAAGACTACACGTGAAATCATTGAAGATCTAGGATCGGAACATATAGCAGTTGTTGCATCTATAATACATCAGGACAAACAAAATAACAGTAAAAAAAAAACAAAATACTCTTGGAATTTTAGAAAAGCTAATTGGGAAAAATTTACAGAAGAAACTGAACATAAATTAAACCTAATTCAGTACGAAGTATCTACAGATAAACTTAATAATACCATCTCAAACATAATTCTTGAAGCAGCAAAAAATTGGATCCCAAGAGGAAAAACTAAACACTACAAACCCTTTTGGAAAGCAGACTTATCCAAGTTAAAAGAAGAAAGGGACACAGCAAGAAGAAAAGCAGAATTGTCCAACAACCAAATAGATATACAAGAATGGCGAAGAAAGGCAGCAAAGTTTAAAAAAGAAATCTATGCAGCAAAGAAAAATGCATTCAGTGAATTTATTGAAAAAGCTGATTACAGAAAAGACTCAAAAAAAGTATATAGATATATAAGTAAAATCACAAGTCAGAGAGATACAAAGAAAGAACCACTCAAATTTAATGGGAAAACACTTACTTCCAACAACTCTATTGCTGAAGCTTTTAATAAACACTACAGCTCTCAACACAAACTCCCTCCTAAAGCTAAAAAGAAGCAAAGGCAAATTAAAAAAGATCTCAAGACTTTTAAGAAGCATCAAGAACAAAAGAATGATATATTCGGCAAAGAATTTACCATATGGGAACTAAATTCTGCAATACACGAGTTACAAGACAACAAATCTCCTGGTCCAGATAAAATACATGTTGAATTTTTGAAACATCTTGGCCAAAAGGGAAGGAATACACTACTGAAATTATTTAACCTATCATGGACCTCTACTGTACCTACAGAGTGGAAAAAAGCAATAATTATCCCTATTTTAAAAAAAGACAAGACAGCTGATGATATAAATAATTACAGACCAATCTCTTTAACAAGTGTCATTGCAAAAACAGCAGAACGTATGATTTCAGCGAGACTAAATTGGTTCTTAGAAAGTAAAAACATACTAACAACAGCACAAACTGGATTCAGGCAACATCTATCTACAAAAGAAAATACAATTCAACTTTCTCAAGATGCCAAAGAATCTTTCAACAAACATCAAGATACGCTAACAGTTTTCATTGATTTTGAAAAAGCATATGACTCGGTATGGAGATATAAATTACTTGAAAAACTCACAAAACTAGGCATTCAAAACAATATGTTAAACTGGATCACCCAGTTCCTTTCACAACGTTTCTGTGCTACAAAATACAATGACAGTACTTCCAAATTCCGACAAATAAAAATGGGCCTCCCTCAAGGTGCAGTACTAAGTACAACCCTGTTCAACATCTACATCAACGATCTGCCACCAGCTATATCAAACACAGAAATAAAGACAGCTCTTTTTGCAGATGACATGATTATGTGGACATCTTCCTCACAAATAGAAAAATCTAAATCATCTATGGAAAAGGCTCTTAACCTACTAGAAAAGTGGACCCACAACAATTTAATGGCCATTAATACAGACAAAACAACGTTTCAAATATTTAGCTTGAAGAAAAAAATTCCAAAACTAAATCTACAGTTCAAGAAAACAAATCTGAGACAAACAAATGAAACAAAATATCTAGGAACAATTTTTGATTCAAAATTATCATGGAGAAAAAACACATTGAAGCAGTAGTAAACAAAGCAACGAAAAGATTCTCAATCTTAAAAAGATTAGCCGGAGCAAAGTGGGGCAGTAATCGCCAGACTCTGAACACCACATACAAAACATTCATCAAGCCAATACTACTATACAATGGGGAGGTAATAATCACAGCAAATAACTCGAACCTGAATCGCCTAGAAGTATGCCAAAATCAGGCTTTACGGCTTATAACTGGCGCAGCAAAATCAACTCCAATCGCAGCAATGCAAGCACTAACTCAGAACCCTCCAATATGTCTAACTTTAGAGGAACAGGCAATAACACAACATGAGAAAATGTTACGATTAACAACAACAAAATGGGAAAAAAGGCAGTTACAACCAAGCAAGTTGAAAACACAAACAAGTTTCTTGTCCAAAGTAATGGAAATAAAAACAGATTTGAATCTTCCTAAATCTAAAGAAAATATTTCAATCAGAGATAACCCCCTCTTACTTTTGAACCAATTAACATTCAGCTAAATCTAGAAGAACCAGTTACAAAATCTGAAACTCCCACACTTGTACTAAAAGCTCTAGCATTAGAAGTTGTGAATAAGAGATATCCACCAGAAGAATGGTTACATGTCTACACAGATGGATCTACTATTGATAACAACTCAGGATCAGGAATTACATGTGCATTA
Source organism: Diploptera punctata (assembly GCA_030220185.1). Classification (NCBI taxonomy): domain Eukaryota; kingdom Metazoa; phylum Arthropoda; class Insecta; order Blattodea; family Blaberidae; genus Diploptera; species Diploptera punctata. Next base: position 383,886 of record JASPKZ010001981.1, read on the forward strand.
TTTTCATTTTATCAACCAGCAGGATACCACACAACAAATTTTGATGCAGAAAGTAACGGCTATTCATATTTCACTCCAACAATTACTATACAGAATAAATAAATTTCAAAATGCGGTCATACTCTCTGATTCTAAGGCAGCAATATATGCAATAAATTCACACAAAATGAAGTCAATACAAATTAAAGAGTGCTACAAAATGATTCAACAACTCCAAAAACTACAGAAAAGAATTCAATTGCAATGGATACCTGCACATTGTGGAATTGCTGGAAATGACACTGCTGATTTTCTTGCCAAAAAAGGCTCCAATTTAATTCAGAATACTACTAAAAGCTTACCTTTCACATCCATAAAAAGAATAGTTAAAAACAAATATAAAATCAAACAAAACCAAGACCTATGTAATAAAGCCAAAGACAAAAAATGGAATATTTTAGTAAAGAAGCCAGATATTATTCCAGAAATTCCACGTAAAACTACAGTAGCAACATTTAGACTGCTTACAGAACATGACTATTTGGCCAAACATTTATATAAAATAGGAATCTACACGAATCCAAATTGTCCTCTATGTAATAAAGACGAAGAAATGAATGAAGAACATACAAACCTGTGAAGTATTACCTGTTGGATCCACAATAGAGAAATATTGGAGAGCAAGAACGCATTGGCTTCAGTGCCAAGGCCCAGCATTTGAAAACAACAACAACAACATATTTTACATATGGATTTAATTTATAATTCTGCTCTCCTGGCCATTCTACGGACCTCTGAACTGAGGCCGGCTGTAACAATGCCAAAATGTCTGATTTCTTTGAACCAGGGCAAAGTTAAAAATTATAGTATATTTTTAATGCTCTTGTTTTTATACGAAGTTCTAGGAATATAGACCGACTGTATTAATAAGATTACAATTGCAGTAGCTTTATAAGCGTTTCTTGGTGGTATTTTAATTCAATTTGAAAAACTCTATTTTGTGCAAAACTGTAAGTAAAGGCCTAGCGCGTACAATACTACACATTTCAGTACTGTTCCTAATTAAATTAATTTTTGCACTTAGAAAAATATGGTTGGTATCTAATGTCGAGCACTTGATAATGAAATCATTCGCTCTCTTGCACTCCAATATTTAGCAGAAAGGCTGGTCTCTTCTACAAAAGCTGGACAACGGAGGAGATGGTTTCTTTCCATATCTTCATTTAAATTGCAAAAAGGGCATTTAGGTGAATCTGTTATGTCAATTCTGTGTAGGTGTTTATTCAAGCAGTCATGTCCCGTTAGCAGTCTGAATGTTGCTACTGCAGATTTTCTTTGTAATGTAGTAATGTCAGAAGCTTGTAGATTTTCAGATTTTCCCATTCCTTTCCAGATGTTTTGGTGGTGTATTCTTCTCTAAGTTTATTGATGTATTTATTTGAGATAATTCTTTTGATAGAGTGAAAGGAAACTGGAGTAGAAGTTGGGTTTGAAACAATTTTGTTACCCTTCTTGGCCAGAAAATCGGCTATTTCATTGCATGTTACTCCACAATGGGCCGGAATCCATTGAAGTACAACTTTTTTATGTAGACGGGATAATTATTTTATCATTTTGTGACATTCGATAATTTTGATCCTTTTGGGTGTTGTGTCTCGTGTTATAGCGAGAATGGCTGCTTTGGAGTCACATAGAATTACAACTTTTGTAAATTTTTGGATGGTGATATAAAAGATTTGTAAACTTAAGAAAATTGCTAGAATTTCGCCATCAAAGTTTGTTGAATTTGTGTTTAGTTTACGATAAAAGGAAAAAAGTGGACATACTGCACCAGCACCAGTGCCACCGTCATTTGGTAGGCTGGAGCCATCTGTAAAAATATGTATCCATTCAGGGGCTGGGTATCTTAGATTTATTATTTCCAGTGACATTTGTTTTAAAATATATGGAGGAGTTTCAGATTTCTTGATGTCTTCTGTTAAATGAAGGTTATATTCAATTTCCAAAAATTCTAGAGGGTTGTTTCTCATCTGCATATTTTCTTTTAAATGTGAAAGTTGCAATTTCTGTTTGATTTCTTGTACTATGCTTAAGAAGCTTTGCTGAGATTTTAAACATACTTGTGGTTTTCTTTGGGTCCAGTTATTATGGGGTAGCCTTAAAAATTTTTCATACTGTGTGATTGCTGTTTTCTCAATTTCAAATGCCATGTTTGGGTTATTTGTTAAGATTTGCATGGCAGTGATTGGTGTTGTTTTAATGGCTCCTGTTATCAGGCGGAGGATTTGGTTCTGCAATTTATTAAGTTTTTCCACTTTAGTAGTTACTAGGATTTCTTCACAATAATGAAGTACAGGTTTTATGTGCATTTGGTAACCTTGTTTCTATCTTTGTACATATATTCTCTATGTGTTTCTTCCATGTTAATTTTGTGTCCAGAGTTATTCCTAAATATTTTGCTTCATGTGTTTGAGTTAATAATTCACCCTCCAATTTCAGAGTGATGGGTAGTTGTTTCTTTCTTAATGTAAATAGTTGATAATTTGTCTTCTGTATATTTATCTTCATTAAGTTCTGGGATGTCCAATTCTCTAACTGTATTAGTGATTGTTGGGCTATGGTTATTAACTATTGACTTTGGTTTTTCAGTTTGGAGACCCATATTACAACATCATCAGCAAAAAGTAGGGTTTTTGTTTGGAGCATTTCTATATGTTTAGGTAGATCATTAATGTAGATATTGAAGAGAATGGTACTGAGTACAGAACCCTGTGGTAAACCTCGATGTGTTTGTTGGTACTTAGAGAGGTGATTATTATACTTTGTAGCGATGAATCATTGGATGAGAAAATTGCTGATCCAGAGTAGCATATTCCCTTGAATGCCTAAAGTCTGCATTTTTTCTAATAATTTATATCTCCAAATAGAGTCATATGCTCCTCGGAAATCAACAAACATTGCCAGAGTGTCTTCTTTTCTGTTGAAACTGTCTTTAATAGCTTGACTTAGGTGTACAATTTGTTGATTGTAATTCTCTAAATCCAGCTTGATTAGGTGAAAGTAAATTATTGGTTTCTAAATACCAATTTAATCGATTTAAAATCATTTTTTCCATAGTTTTAACAATTACACTAGTTAATGCTATTGGGCGAAATTTGAAAAAGTACACTGCTCAAAACAATTAGAGGAACACTATGAAATATGCAAATATTTTTTCATTGGATAAAGGTACAAACATGAAATTAATAAAGTACATTATTTGTGGTTATTTATTTATTTATTTATTGCTCATGTCAGTAAAAACAAATGAATAACGCTGACAATTAACTTTTCAAATAATTCCGCTATGTAAGCAATTGAATCTTGTACTTATTTTTCAAAGTTAAACACTCGTTCTATAGAGTTAGTATCATGTATGGCCTCCACAACATACGATGACAGTTTGGCACCTTCGTGGCATGCTCCCAATAAGATTCTGGATTTCCTCTTGCGGGATATTCTCCCATTCCTCCTTCAGAGCATCTCCAAGTTGCTGCAGAGTTTGTGGAGCTTGATGTCGGTTCCTGACCTTCCTGTCTAGAAGATCCCACAAGTGTTCAATAGGGTTGAGGTCTGCGCTGACCGCTGGCCACTCCATTACCTCAATTTCATTCCTCCTCAGGAAATACCTGGTGACAGCCGCAGAATGTGCCCTGGCATTATCCTGCATAGACAGAAATCCAGGGCCTATTCCAATGGCAGCAGGTACTACATGCTCTTCCAGTACGTGCTCGATATACCGGACAGTATTCAGTCGCTGGGGAACAACTACAAGGTCCGTACGATTGTTGTACATAACTCCGACCCACACCATTATGGAACCTCCTCCGAATCTATCAATTTCCTGTACAGCCTCTGCAGAAAATCTTTCTCCTGGCCGTCCCCACACCCTCAATCGACCATCACAACGTGTAAGACGATACCTGGATTCGTCCGAGAAGAGCACAGACTCCCACTGGTTCAGGTTCCAATCACCATGGTTTTCAGAATACGTACGTCTTGCTGCCTTATGCCCATTTGTTAAGCGTGGTTTTTTAATGAGCCTTTTTGGACGAATATTCTCTTTCCTTAATCTGTTCCTTATGGGTTAGTCTGAAACCCGGATTCCGGAAGCCATATGAAGGTCATTCTGCAGATCTTTTGCAGTTTTTGTACGCTGTCGAAGAGCAGAAAGAACAACGTATCTGTCATCCTGGGGGCTTGTTTTAAATTTACGGCCCTGGCCACGTCTTCTACAATACTGACCTGTCTCTCTGTGCCTGTTGCGTAACCTGGACACCACGAAAGGAAGAAACCCCAAGCTCTCTAGCCACTTGTCGCAGAGATTGACCTTGTCGTAAAAGATGTAGAGCATGATACACTTCAAACTCATTTAAATGCCTCATTTTGTCAGAGACTTCAATAAACAAGGCAATAATCAACATTCGTCACTATAGCAACATCAGGAAGCTTTCCAATTAGAAGTGGCCAGTACCTTCCAAAATAAAAAATTTCTCTATATTTGTTATTTGAGGTAATTTCTCTGTATTTAGGCCATGGATCTTTAAAATTTGTATCCAATGATAAAATTAATAATTCAATTTACATATTGTCCAACTTTCAGCATCACAACATTAAAAAACAATTACTTATTAAATTTATTACAAGTGTTCCTCTAATTGTTTTGAGCAGTGTATTTGCTGATTTTTTTTTTTTCAAAATAGGTATTATAATAGATTTTTCCAATCATCAGGAACTTTTGTGTTCCAAGAAAGATTATAAAGGGAGAGTAATTGAGTTTTGGCTTTATTGCCAAGGTGTTTGAGAAATTCTGCATGTATATTATCTGCTCCTGGAGATTTGTTTGATTTTAAACTATTAATGGCTATTATATTTGAAGAGAAAAATTTTCGCCTAGACCGGGACTCGAACCCGGGACCCTTGGCTTTCCGGGTTCGAGTCCCGGTCTAGGCGAAAATTTTTCTCTTCAAATATAATTTATCCTTCTATGAGAAGTGTTAAATTAATAATAAAATCGTTATTAATGGCTATGTTTAACTCTTTAATGTTGAAATTCTTATTAAAAATATTATCTTTTGTACTGCTTGTTGATTTTATGTAATTTTTTAGGTTCTCTTTTATTGTTTTTTGTTCCTTTTTATTCTCTGAGGACAAAGTATAGGTGTCAGCATAGTGTTTGTTGAATTTGTTGGCTATTTCACTTTCATTTGTTTATTGTTGTGGATAAATGGTGTTTTTTGTCGTTCCCTTAGAAAAATATTTGTAGTAGTCATCTAATGCCCATTAGCTTGGATGTGTTCGATTTGCTTTCTTGCTTCCCAATAGAGTCCAGCCAGAGTTATTGTAGGTGACATCTCGAGAGCCTCAGAGTTAGTAAGGTAGTCTTATGTCCATTGTAGAGTTATCTTGACACAGTATACAATTTGGAGAGTTGAAGATTCCAATTTTGTGTAGGTGTGCTGCCAGATAGTCATGGCCTGTTAACAATCTGAATGTTGCTACTGCTTCATGCCTTGGTTGTTCCGGTATTAAATTTTTATTCTGCAAGATAGTTGCCCACAATTTCTCATTACTTTGTATTTTAAAGTGCTCCATCAATGCTTTCTGGAAGTTTCTTTTAATAATAATTTTTAAAGAATGATAGGGCAGGGTTTGATTTGTTTTCTGTAAAATTTTAGTACCCTTTTTTTGCTAAGAGATCCACCATTTCGTTTCCATATATCCCACAAGAGAGGATATCCACTGGAGCTGAATAATTTTATTTTGTTTTGTCAATAATCTTGTGATCTTTTTAATTTTCAACACTTTACAAGAAAAATATTTGTTTAGATATAATAAACTTGTATATCATTAGTCATGACTTCCACCTGTATTCTATCAGAAGAGCTTAAAATATGACTTATTAATCTGATTTGTAATTCTGAGTTGTAAGTATTCATTCTTCTTCACCTTGACTTACGTAAACTCAGGTTCAACTGTGGTTCAGATTTCATTATTGTAAGGGCCTAAATCCACTTCATTTGAATGAAACAACAAAACTTATTTAAAAAATACCCTTAATGAGAGAATTTAAATAATGTTTTTCTCGATAATTCTTCAGTTTTCTCCTGCCAACAACTTCATACCACTACATCTCCAAACTCATGTCATAGGCTACATTAATAGTGAGTGGAGAACATATTTTTAACGACTCACGTCATACAATTTCAAATTTCTTCGATACCGACAGTTCCAGACATCTTGTCCCTCTTCAGTCATGACTTCCCAACATCAATTTAAATATTGTGTCATACATTTTGTTTCATTTCATCTGCTGCTTGCTTGGTATATTCATTTCATCTCTTGGTCTAGCAATATGCTATATAGAGGTTTCTTAAAAATTAATTATAAACAAACTAATTTGATACTGATAAGACAATAATACAATTATAGCTATATTTTGACATGTGTCCAAACTGAAACTATGTAGTATTTTCGTTCCTCCACTTCCTCATGATTTAAATTAAATTATGGTATATTTACCTTGTCGCTTAGGAGTGGCTTGCATGATTAAATGACCCCGAGAGCTATGCAGGCGGTAACATTGCTACCGATTGGGCTACCCATGCAGAACTGGTCGAGCCAGATGAAAAAAGTACCTTGGTTGAAAGAGTGACAATCTTTCACCGTAAAAATACAACAGTCAAGAAACACAGACATGGGTTCCATTGGCGTAAAATTTTCCAGAGATAAAATAGTTTCGCATTCGGTTCTCCAGTCAGGGACTACTTCAGGGAATCCATGCCAAAGGCTTAAACACAGGGACATGTTCCTAGGAACATGGAATGTTAGGAGTTTATACAAAAGCGGGGTGTAAGAGGTATTAACAGGAATTAGATAACCACCCTGGATATAAGCGCTTTACAGGAAGTTAGATGGCCAGGAGAAGGTAGTCAGGAAGCAGGAGGCTTTGCATTATGCTATGTGGTTCAGAACGACCTGAATTTGGAACAGGTTTTTTAGTCCAAAGAAGAATCCTCTCCGCTATCAGAGATATTAAGTTTGTCAGTGATAGGATATCATATATAATTCTAAAGGGTAAATGACATAATTTTGTAATCATAAATATACATATCAATTAACACACACTGCAAAACAGTAATCAAAGTAAAAGAACATCAATTAACACACACTGCAAAACAGTAATCAAAGTAAAAGAACAGCAAACTGAAGAAATAATACTCACAAAAGGCATCAGACAAGGTGACTCTTTAAGTCCATTCTTATTTAATATTATAATGGATAAAATTATTGAAAACATACCACCACATTTGGGTTATAAAATGGGAAACACTAGATTTCACTTAATATGTTATGTAGATGATGTCGTTCTCCTTTCAGAATCTGAAGATAATTTACAAACATCTTTACATCAATTTAATATAAATGCCAGAAAATACAATATGGAAATTAACACGAATAAGACAAAATGCTTAACAATATCAAAAGAACCAGTAAGATGCTAATTGGAAGTGGAAAGAAAAATTATAGAACAAGTATCAGAATTTAATTACTTAGGTGTATTAATAACACTAAAAATTTAATAAAAGAGGTAAAGAAATAAGCCGACAAAGCAGCACAAATATCAGGATATATGAAAGATTTAATTTGGTACAACAAACATATGCCAACAGAAAGCAAAACCAACATATCGTCGCTTAAGAAACAATACTGCGTAACTGACACTTTTGGTGAAATTGACATTTTTATATTGTTAGCATCACTGAAGAAGTGAGCTCAGTACAAACATAGATTAGGATGAAATTTTGTACCATGACCTTGCTAAACTTATAGATACAATGGTATCAATCTATAGGTACTAAGGGGAAAAAATGAACAGTTTTTTTATTTTTGTGTAAAATTTGTATTTTGTTAGTTACGCGGTATTGTTTCATAAGCGATGATATACAAAATGATAGTTCGACCAGTTATCGTATATGGAGCAGAAGCTAGGGCTGATACAACAAAAAACTAAACAAATAATAAGCACATGTGAAATGAAGATCTTAAGAACTATTCAGGAGAAAACATTATTTGATAAAATACACAACACAGAAATTAGGGACAAATGCCATATTCAAGACATAATTAAATTTATTATAGATAGACGAAAATATTCGAAGGGTCATATAGAAAGAATGGAAGACAAGTGACTTGCAAACAGAGCTAAAGAAGATAGACCAATGGACAGAAGAACAAGAGGAAGACCAGCCAAGAGATGGATAGACAGTGAATGCACATCCAATTCGTCTTTCTCCGAGGAGTGATTTTGGAAATAAACAGGATGAAAATCCTACAAATTATGATTAAGAAGAAGAAATGTACATGGACCCACAAAAGATAAAGATGACAAAATCAACGATGAAGATTTAGAATACGTACTTGATAGTCTTTCACAATATCATATGAAAAGTGTATTAGGAGATTTTAATGCAAAAGTGGGGTGGGAATATATTCAAACCAACTTACTTACTTACTCACTGGCACTATCGAACCCTTAGGTTCATGGCCACACACATCCCTATCCTGAGCTAATGCTTTCCAATCATTCCCTGTATAATCTACTTCCCTCAAATCATAAAAAAAAACTCCTGGCGTGACAGGCCTACAAGGCCCTTAGCCTACCAGCCGGCCTCACATCCACATGTGTCAATCACAGAGGTAGATGATAATCAGCCAGTGTAGGGGTGACACGTGGTCAGCATGTCGAGTCCCCCAGCCGTTATAGCTGGTTTCCTCAACCTGGAGCCACTTATTGTAGCAACCCAAATGCATCACGATGCTGGGTGGGCACCGGTCCCATACTGGCCGAAACACCATGAGAGAATTTCTTCCCCCATGGAGACTCGAACCAGCGCAAGTCCCTGTAGCTCTGCGCCAAGGCTTCCTGCCTTAACCACTCGGCTACGGCGCGGGACTCCCTCAAATCATAGTTAATGTTATTCTCCCACCTCATTCTTGGTCTACCAACTGGGCATTTTCCCTCTGGCTTTCCTACAAGAAGCTTCCATGCAAGTCTTTCATTTCCCATACGTGCAACATTTCCTGCCCAACGCAGTCTACGAGACTTAACTGTTCTTATTATATCTGGCTTCCTATAAAGACCATGTAGTTCATTGTTATGTAGTCTTCTCCATTCACCGGTCTGTTCATCTCTCTTTGGTCCAAAAATTTTCCTAAGTACTTTATTCTCAAATACTTGTAATCTCCATTCCTCTCTTAAAGTAAGAGTCCATGTTTCGCACCCATATAATATAACTGGTAGAATAATAGTTTTATATATTTTTCAGTTTAACGTTTTTTGAAAGGAGTTGGGACATCAAGAGTCTCTGCAATGCATAATAGCATGCATTTCCAGAATTGAGCCTATGTTTAATTTCTTTGTGCATCTCATTCCTATTTGTGATCATTGTTCCTAGGTATTTGAATTCAGCCACTTCCTCAAAATTTCCCTCATTTGTCATTAGCTGTCCATTTCCATTATATGATGAATTTCTACGTGTGATCATATATTTAGTTTTATTGATATTTACTTCCAGTCCTAATTTCTTAGTGTTACTCAATAGTGTGTGCATGTTGTTCTTTAGTATCTCCTCGCTATCGGCCAATAATACTACATCATCAGCATAAACTAACAGCTTATTAATACCATTCAGTTGTAAGCCTTCCTCATTCTCTAAAGATTTAATGGCATGCTCTAGTACAAAATTAAATAGTAGAGGAGATAGTGCATCTCCTTGCTTCAACCCATTCTGGATTTCAAAAGTGTCCGAACACTGTTTGCCTACACGCACCCTACTCTTTGTGCCATTTAGACACATTCGTATAAGTCTAACTAACTTTTTATGAATTCCTAACTCCAGCAGGATACTATATAACTTCTCCCTCTTAATTGAATCATATGCTTTTTTGAAGTCTACTAAAATCTGTCTTATACTAAAAATCTGATCTGTTGTAGACCTATTTCTTCTAAATGCAAACCAACAATAGACAGGGTCTGCTATGAATTATGAAGTATGAGGTGAGTGAAATAATAAAAAATAAACAATACAACAATAGACAAATTCAGTCTTCATGAGGATAGTAACGACAATGGGGTTAAATGTCACCTTTGCCACATCAAAGAATCTCACTGTTAAGAGCACAACATTCCAGTATAAGGATATTCAAAAATACACCTGGACGTCTCCAGATGATGAAACTTGGAACCAGATATATCATGTATTAGTGGGCTAATGCTGGTACAGTAGCATCATCGATGTTAGATCAGTTAGAGGGTCAGACTGCAAATCGGATCATCATCTGGTCAGGGTGAAAATCAGACAACGGCAATCACTTATGAGAGGAACAAATGCTAAAGATGATTCTAAAAAAATTTGAATTTAAAAATTTGAAAAATGCGGCAAGAATACAATATCAAAATTGCTAATAGATTTGAAATATTGGAATCTTCAGATGACAATATGGCAAACGAAGAAGAACTGATATAAATAAAGAATGGGCGGCTATAAGACATACTATTAATTTGGCAGCATCAGAAAGTATTGGTTATTTAAAAGAGAGGCAAAACAAGAAATGGTTTTATGAGAAATATGCCAACAATGTAAAAAAAAAAGCTAGCAAAAATGAAATGGTTACACAAGCCAAATGAGGTAAATCTAGTGCAATTGGGTAGTATTAGACAGGAAACCATCAGGTTATTAAAGAGTAAAAAGAGCGAACATTTGAGAGAGAATAATAATGTTCTTGAAATGAATGCAAAAAATAGGAACGTTAGAGAATTTTTCAGAGAATTAGGAGAGAGAAGAAAGGGTTTCAGGCTAGAACAAACATAATTAGGAATGAAAATGAAGATATGAATGCAGATTCCAGGAGTATATTAAATAGATGGAAAAGTTACTTTAGTCAGCTATTAAATGTACATGCAGAACAGGATATTGAAGAGGATAATTTACAGACTGCAGAAATGCTAGTTGCAGAACCAAGTATATTAGAGGTTGAAATGGGGATGGAAAAATTGAAGGTGTATAAAGCATCAGGTTCAGATGAGATCCCAGCAGAACTGGTAAAATCAGGGGGAGAACAATTGATGGACAAGATACACCAGTTGCTTAGTATGATTTGGGAAAGAGAAACTCTTCCAAATGAATGCAAAGAATCAATTATCATACCAATCTATAAGAAAGGAGATAAAACTGATTGCAACGACCACAGCAGCATCTCATTACTTTCACCTTCATACAAAATTTTAACAAACATATTAGTAACCAGACTTACTTCCTATATTGATGACATTCTAGATCAATGTGGATTTAGGAGGAACAGGTCTACAACAGATCAGATTTTTAGTATAAGACAGATTTTAGAAAAGAAATGGGAATATATTGTACATCAACTACATGTAGACTTAAAAAAAAAAAGATTCAATTAAGAGGGTATATAGTAAACTGCTTGAGTTTGGAATTCCTAAAAAGTTAGACTTATACCAATGGTGGAGGATCCATATTAGCCTGGCTAACATTTTCAAAAGTTAGAATTAAACTATATGATATTTAATTAAAACAAAACATAATACCGGAACGAGAATCAACAATGCATTGATAATAGTCTAAATGTTGTAAACAATAGTAAGATAATAATGTATATTGTATGCAGTGCGTATATACTGTAGCATTCCAATACTATACAACATGCTTCAACATATATTTGAAGAGAAAAATTTTCACCTAGACCGAGACTCGAACCCGGGACCTTTGGCTTGCCGGGCCAAATGCTCTACCAACTGAGCTACCGAGGCGAGTTACAATATAGACGCAACATGTTTAAATCCCCATACTGTTAGCCGTCCTCCCGAGGCTAACATGGAACGAGATCTTGAGAATGTTTTGTGCAGGTGCATTCAAACTGATCTGTAGTACATCGTGCTGCGTTTCAAACCGAGAACCAGGCTGCCGAATGGCATTATGTAGCTGCCCTGTTAGCACTCTAGAAACTGCTAATAGCGAGATTTCGGTTGCTCCGAGTAAGTCCTGTGTACACGTAGTGGTTCTGAGCATATCAAACACAGTAATTAAACCATTAAATAAATATTATCATGGGAGAGGAATGTGCTTGAGTTACTGAAGACTTGTTAAGTCATCCTTCTACCTGCAGAAGCTTACTTAAAAAGAAAAAGAGTCATAAACCAACTCCTAATTTAAATAGCATTATAAGTCAAACAAAAACAAAAGTACATTGTTTAATGATGGGCATGAAGCTTGGTATGAACATGACATATGGCTACAGGAAGTCATGTTCCCTTTACTGTTAGCCCTGCCTTCTATTTTCGACGGAGAAAAATGTTTGGACAACAAAGGGGGTTTCTGATGTAAATAGTTTTCATGTGCTGAAAAACATCATGAACTATCTGAAGTTCATGTTAACTGTGAAATAGCACTACATAAGTTTGGCCGCTAGAATTGAAGAGTCCCGAAACCGGGCTATCAAAATTAATATGGATAAGTATAACAAAAACGTTAAAGCAAACAAGTATGTTGTTAGCTGTCTAATAGACGCTGTGGGTTTCTTAGCCGAACAAGAGCTGCCATTTAGGGGCCATGTAGAAAACCCCGAATCTAACAAAAGAGGTAGGGCCTAATTATATTGAATTGTTACACTATAGATGAGAAATTAAGAAACAATTTGAAAATTTCTACTGTATTCGTTGGCACATCACATGATGTTCAAATTGACTTAATATGTACTATATCCACTACTTTATTCAACAAAATAAAAACAAGAGACCTCACCCTTAGTATCTCTAATAGAAGACGAGGCTACCGACGTCAGAGCTCACTTATAATCTTTAGAAACCAGCTGGAATTTGAGACGAATGTCTGTGTTTTAAAATCATGCATTTATATATTTAATTAACTATTAATATGTCCAATTACCCCCTTCAATTTCGTAAGACCTATACATCCATCCATAGTAATTCTGCCTGAGGGCAGGTCCTTCAGTGCATTCATAGCACATTCATGCTATGCTTGCAGCTTTACCACGGAATTGTAGTGTGGTAGCACCCTATAGGCATATAGTAGTTTATTACATCTGATACTCCTAACATTGCATGTCATTCTTTTTAGAAGTTCATTTACTTATTAAAAAAATATAATAAATACATTATTATATCAATATTACTGCATACAAAATGACGGCCAACACTTTTCGAAATTCCAGCTCCGCCCCTGACTTATACAAATGTGCCTAAATAGCACAAAGAGTAAAGTGCGTATAGGCTAACAATTTCTGGATACTTTTGAAATTCACAATGGGTTAAAGCAAGGAGATGCACTATCTCCTACATTATTCAATTTTGTATTAGAGCATGCCATCAAATCTTTAGAGGATGAAGAAGGCCTACAACTCAATAGTATTAATAAGCTGTTAGTTTATGCCGATGATATAGTACTATTGGGCGACAGCAAGGAGATACTAAGGACCAACACACATACTATAAGTAACACTAAGAAATTGGGACTGGAAGTAAATATCAATAAAACTAAATACATGGTCACACATAGAAATACATTATATAATGGAAATTAACAGCTAATGACAAATGTGAGAAATTTTGAAGAAGTGGCTGAATTCAAATACCTAGGAACAATAATCACAAATAGGAATGAGATGCACAAAGAAATTAAACATAGGCTCAATTCTGGAAATGCATACTATTATGCATTACAGGGACTCTTGTCGTCCCAACTCTTCTCAGAAAAATGTTAAACTGAAAATTTATAAAATTGTTATTCTACCAGTTATATTATATGGATGCGAAACATGGACCCTTACTTTAAGGGAGGAAAGGAGATTACGAGTATTTGAGAATAAAGTACTTAGGAAAATTTTTGGACCAAATGAGATGAATAGACAGGTGAATGGAGAAGATTACGTAACAGTGAACTACATGGTTTTTTGTAGGAAGCCAGATATAATAAGAACAGTTAAGCTTTGTAGATTGCGATGAGCAGGACATGTGGCACAAATGGAGAATGAAAGACGTGCATGGAAGCTTCTTGTAGGAAAACCAGATGGAAAACGTGAAGGAGAAGTGATGTGTCGTGCCCTGCTTTGGGTGCCATTTGAAGGAGAAGCACCTTGTATCAGGTTCCACGTTGTGGCGACATTTGAAGCAGAAGTTGGTTTACAGATGCACCACGTTGTATCTTAAAGAAGGTGGTGTTGTAGCCACCTACCATTTTGTATTATCAATGGATAGTTGGATTCCTTCTAGATGTCCTGGGTTCAATTTAATTTGCCACGGCTATGAGGTTCCCTTCAGGGGAACAGAGGGAAGACTAAAAACTGGTTTCCACTCAAATAAATAGCAATGATTAATAATTAAGACATTTTGTCTGTACATTCTTACCTCTAATGGTTGTATAAGCACTGATTACACTTGAGAAAACTCTTGATAACATATATTCTAATATAGTTATTTCAATATATTTAATTAATGTTGGAAAGTAAACATTATGAGGTATTTGAAGAGAAAAATTATACGCTCAGACCGGGACTTAAACCCGGGACCCTTGGTTCTCTAGACCAAGTGCTCTACCAACTGAGCTACCTGAGCAAGTACCGATCTAAACGCAAATCTTTCTCTATATACATTGTAATTCCCGCCCACCAAATGCTATGAAGCCATGCTTCTATCTTGCAAATGGCGGCTCCTTTATTAAGAAGACATATTTGGGAATTATACATTACAGCCAGTACGGCTTTTTCCATGTTATTATTATTGATTTCGTACATCTCAATGATGGATGAATCATATTTGAAGAGAAAAATTATACGCTCAGACCGGGACTTGAACCCGGGACCCTTGGTTCTCTAGACCAAGTGCTCTACCAACTGAGCTACCTGAGCAAGTACCGATCTAAATGCAAATCTTTCTCTATATACATTGTAATTCCCGTCCACCAAATGCTATGAAGCCATGCTTCTATCTTGCAAATGGCGGCTCCTTTATTAAGAAGACATATTTGGGAATTATACATTACAGCCAGTACGGCTTTTTCCATGTTATTATTATTGATTTCGTACATCTCAATGATGGATAAATCATATTTGAAGAGAAAAAATTATACGCTCAGACAGGGACTTGAACCCGGGACCCTTGGTTCTCTAGACCAAGTGCTCTACCAACTGAGCTACCTGAGCAAGTACCGATCTAAACGCAAATCTTTCTCTATATACATTGTAATTCCCATCCACCAAATGCTATGAAGCCATGCTTCTATCTTGCAAATGGCGGCTCCTTTATTAAGAAGACATATTTGGGAATTATACATTACAGCCAGTACGGCTTTTTCCATGTTATTATTATTGATTTCGTACATCTCAATGATGGATAAATCATATTTGAAGAGAAAAATTATACGCTCAGACAGGGACTTGAACCCGGGGCCCTTGGTTCTCTAGACCAAGTGCTCTACCAACTGAGCTACCTGAGCAAATACCGATCTAAACGCAAATCTTTCTCTATATACATTGTAATTCCCGTCCACCAAATGCTATGAAGCCATGCTTCTATCTTGCTAATGGCGGCTCCTTTATTAAGAAGACATATTTGGGAATTATACATTACAGCCAGTACGGCTTTTTCCATGTTATTATTATTGATTTCGTACATCTCAATGATGGATAAATCATATTTGAAGAGAAAAATTATACGCTCAGACCGGGACTTGAACCCGGGACCCTTGGTTCTCTAGATCAAGTGCTCTACCAACTGAGCTACCTGAGCAAGTACCGATCTAAATGCAAATCTTTCTCTATATACATTGTAATTACCGTCCACGAAATGCTATGAAGCCATGCTTCTATCTTGCAAATGGCGGCTCCTTTATTAAGAAGACATATTTGGGAATTATACATTACAGCCAGTACGGCTTTTTCCATGTTATTATTATTGATTTCGTACATCTCAATGATGGATAAATCATATTTGAAGAGAAAAATTATATGCTCAGACCGGGACTTGAACCCGGGACCCTTGGTTCTCTAGACCAAGTGCTCTACCAACTGAGCTACCTGAGCAAGTACCGATCTAAACGCAAATCTTTCTCTATATACATTGTAATTCCCGTCCACCAAATGCTATGAAGCCATGCTTCTATCTTGCAAATGGCAGCTCCTTTATTAAGAAGACATATTTGGGAATTATACATTACAGCCAGTACGGCTTTTTCCATGTTATTATTATTGATTTCGTACATCTCAATGATGGATAAATCATATTTGAAGAGAAAAAATATACGCTCAGACCGGGACTTGAACCCGGGACCCTTGGTTCTCTAGACCAAGTGCTCTACCAACTGAGCTACCTGAGCAAGTACCGATCTAAACGCAAATCTTTCTCTATATACATTGTAATTCCCGTCCACCAAATGCTATGAAGCCATGCTTCTATCTTGCAAATGGCGGCTCCTTTATTAAGAAGAAATATTTGGGAATTATACATTAAAGCCAGTACGGCTTTTTCCATGTTATTATTATTGATTTCGTACATCTCAATGATGGATTAATCATATTTGAAGAGAAAAATTATACGCTCAGACCGGGACTTGAACCCGGGGCCCTTGGTTCTCTAGACCAAGTGCTCTACCAACTGAGCTACCTGAGCAAGTACCGATCTAAACGCAAATCTTTCTCTATATACATTGTAATTCCCGTCCACCAAATGCTATGAAGCCATGCTTCTATCTTGCAAATGGCGGCTCCTTTATTAAGAAGACATATTTGGGAATTATACATTACAGCCAGTACGGCTTTTTCCATGTTATTATTATTGATTTCGTACATCTCAATGATGGATAAATCATATTTGAAGAGAAAAATTATACGCTCAGACCGGGACTTGAACCCGGGACCCTTGGTTCTCTAGACCAAGTGCTCTACCAACTGAGCTACCTGAGCAAGTACCGATCTAAATGCAAATCTTTCTCTATATACATTGTAATTCCCGTCCACCAAATGCTATGAAGCCATGCTTCTATCTTGCAAATGGCGGCTCCTTTATTAAGAAGACATATTTGGGAATTATACATTACAGCCAGTACGGCTTTTTCCATGTTATTATTATTGATTTCGTACATCTCAATGATGGATAAATCATATTTGAAGAGAAAAATTATACGCTCAGACCGGGACTTGAACCCGGGACCCTTGGTTCTCTAGACCAAGTGCTCTACCAACTGAGCTACCTGAGCAAGTACCGATCTAAATGCAAATCTTTCTCTATATACATTGTAATTCCCGTCCACCAAATGCTATGAAGCCATGCTTCTATCTTGCAAATGGCGGCTCCTTTATTAAGAAGACATATTTGGGAATTATACATTACAGCCAGTACGGCTTTTTCCATGTTATTATTATTGATTTCGTACATCTCAATGATGGATAAATCATATTTGAAGAGAAAAATTATACGCTCAGACCGGGACTTGAACCCGGGGCCCTTGGTTCTCTAGACCAAGTGCTCTACCAACTGAGCTACCTGAGCAAGTACCGATCTAAACGCAAATCTTTCTCTATATACATTGTAATTCCCGTCCACCAAATGCTATGAAGCCATGCTTCTATCTTGCAAATGGCGGCTCCTTTATTAAGAAGACATATTTGGGAATTATACATTACAGCCAGTACGGCTTTTTCCATGTTATTATTATTGATTTCGTACATCTCAATGATGGATAAATCATATTTGAAGAGAAAAATTATACGCTCAGACCGGGACCCTTGGTTCTCTAGACCAAGTGCTCTACCAACTGAGCTACCTGAGCAAGTACCGATCTAAACGCAAATCTTTCTCTATATACATTGTAATTCCCGTCCACCAAATGCTATGAAGCCATGCTTCTATCTTGCAAATGGCGGCTCCTGGCTACTGGCTGTAATGTATAATTCCCAAATATGTCTTCTTAATAAAGGAGCCGCCATTTGCAAGATAGAAGCATGGCTTCATAGCATTTGGTGGACGGGAATTACAATGTATATAGAGAAAGATTTGCGTTTAGATCGGTACTTGCTCAGGTAGCTCAGTTGGTAGAGCACTTGGTCTAGAGAACCAAGGGTCCCGGGTTCAAGTCCTGGTCTGAGCGTATAATTTTTCTCTTCAAATATGATTTATCCATCATTGAGATGTACGAAATCAATAATAATAACATGAAAAAAGCCATACTGGCTGTAATGTATAATTCCCAAATATGTCTTCTTAATAAAGGAGCTGCCATTTGCAAGATAGAAGCATGGCTTCATAGCATTTGGTGGACGGGAATTACAATGTATATAGAGAAAGATTTGCATTTAGATCGGTACTTGCTCAGGTAGCTCAGTTGGTAGAGCACTTGGTCTAGAGAACCAAGGGTCCCGGGTTCAAGTCCCGGTCTGAGCGTATAATTTTTCTCTTCAAATATGATTTATCCATCATTGAGATGTACGAAATCAATAATAATAACATGGAAAAAGCCGTACTGGCTGTAATGTATAATTCCCAAATATGTCTTCTTAATAAAGGAGCCGCCATTTACAAGATAGAAGCATGGCTTCATAGCATTTGGTGGACGGGAATTACAATGTATATAGAGAAAGATTTGCGTTTAGATCGGTACTTGCTCAGGTAGCTCAGTTGGTAGAGCACTTGGTCTAGAGAACCAAGGGTCCCGGGTTCAAGTCCCGGTCTGAGCGTATAATTTTTCTCTTCAAATATGATTTATCCATCATTGAGATGTACGAAATCAATAATAATTATGAGGTTTAATCATTAAAATTCATCGGAGAACATATTGAGGTGAGTTGTTTAAACAATATGTTCTCCGATGAATTTTAATAGTTATTTCAACTATGATGAAACTTGTATTTAGCCTTCTTATTGTCAGTTATATAATGGCGGGACTAATTACCATTGGAGACTCAACTGCCACAAGTTACACCATACAAAACTTTATTATTTTGAATTGAAATTAACTGCACATATGTTATACTTCATATGTAGTAATGTGATGCACTTTTTCTTCTTTTATAAATAAAATTGTACTCAATATTACAAAAATCATGAGCGACCGTTATTATGTAGGACTTGTCGCCATGACATCTTCCAGTGCAATGTTCAGATTGAGAAAGATCTTCTTCCCACAATCCACTATTTCAATTAAGACATTTAAATCTGACTGTTTAATCAACTTAGCCTATGAGAGCTATTGGTTGATTCACATCCAAGTTATCCAATCACTTCAAATGTGGCAGTTGCTATTTCAAACTCCTTTGAAATTCTTAACTGACTCTTGAACTTTTTAGAACCACATAATATTCTTAACAATAACTTTTTCAGTTATCCTTTTTTATATAATATAAGAAAATATGAATTTTTCAATTCCTTTGAAATTCTTAACCGATTCTTTAACTTTTTAGAACCACATAATACTTTTAATAATAATTTTCTCAGGTACCCTTTTTTTATATGATATAAAAAATATGAATTTCTCAATATTCATACTTATAACATTTTATATTAAATTAATGTTGGGAAGTAAACATTATGAGGTATAATCATTAAAATTCATCGGAGGACATATTGTTTAAACAACTCACCTCATAGGATTCATGCTTCCATGATATCGCGATTTCAAACATAGTCATGTTCATCTTCAGCTCCGACTCGGAGTTATGGCTGAAGATGAACATGACTATGTTTGAAATCGCGATATCATGGAAGCATGAATCCTATGAGGTGAGTTGTTTAAACAATATGTTCTCCGATGAATTTTAATAATTATAACATTTTAACTGATTTTTCCTTGAATACAGAAAATTAAAATATTAAAAGATATATATATCTTAATATATAAAAATTTTGTGTCACATTGTTTGTCCGCGATGGAATCCTAAACTACTGAACCAATTTTAATAAAATTTTGCACACTGTGTGCAGTTTGATCCAACTTGAGACTTAGGGTAGTTTATAACTAAATTTATAGTCACATTATTTTTTTATTGCAAATTATTTGTTTATTATTTAACAAAGAGTTATAATTATCTGTGAGTTCCATACGATTTTAAAAGATGGCGGTGTAAAGTAATTGGTTTATTATTTAACAAAGAGAGATCCAGATGGCTGTGTTTTTTGTTGCAACCACGAATTTCAATTGAATTACAAATAATGATTATTTCATAATTTAAGTGTGTTCAGTGTTCATTTTATTTTCAATATTATTAATTTCGTGTGTAAGTATTAGTTTTAAGTAATCTGGCTGAAAGACAGCAATTAATTTATATTTTTAACGTATACCTTAGCCACAGCAATGCGTGGCCGGGACTTCTAGTGTGTGTGTGTATATATATATATATATGAATAAGAAAGTTTTCTTGGGTTTTCCGCGTCTTGGATTCAAGTTCGGCCCCTGGCCACTGACTCCGACGTTTCGGCATGATCCCACATGCCATTATCAAGGAATGATATATATATTCTTCTTCTTCTTCTTCCTTTCATGTGATAGACTTAGTGGTCTGTTACGGTCTCAATCCAACGTTTGAAGGGTCTGCCCAAAGATTTTATATATATATATATTAAATAAATAAAGTAACCCCTATTATTATTAAATACGGATAATTTCCGGCTTTAAACGCCCAGTTGATAGACCAAGAATGAGGTGGGAGAATAACATGGACCATGATTTAAGGAAAGTAGATTGTACAGAGAATGATAGGAAAAAATTAGCTCAGGATAGGGATGTATGGAGAGCTTATGTCCGTGTGACCATGAAGATACTGGTTCTATAGTGCCAGTGAGTTAGTTAGAGCTATGAGAAGAACTCTGACAAGTGTCAAAATGTTATAGTGGATTTGGAATGAACTTGATTATCATATTGAAGTGTGTCATGTGATGCAGGGATCACATACCAAACATTTCAAATTTCAGCAACTAAACTTCAAGACTTTTATAGAAAACAGTACAAAGTGCTTCCAGATACCATAAATAGTTCTTGTTTTATAGAATGTTATGAGAGGGAAAGTGCCCCGCAGGTAGGCCAAGAATGAGGAAGGGGAATAACATTAACCATGGTTTAAGGAAGGTAAATTATACATACAAGAGATGATCGGAAAACATTGGCTCAAGATGGAGAACTTATGTCCACACTGTCGTGAAATATGGGTTTGATAGTGCCAGTGAATTAGTTAGTTTATAGAATGTTAATGTATTTTTTTTCTCGTTTTTGTAGTAGAAATAAAATTGTGTAATGACATATTCAACAAATGGGAATAATTATTAAGAAATAATTAATTTGTGACATTTTGATAAATGCTGAAGACACCAACTTAAAATCTATAAAAATAACTGCAAATGGCAATAATGAGTTTATGTTATCAGCATCAATTCAATATAAAAGCTGGAGAGTTATTAAATATAAACAAAAAAATAAAACTAAGTTGTAAATATTTGAATATTGCTTTTAGAGACTTCAGGTAGGCCGACAAGAAGTAAACAATTTACCTCTAGTGCCTGCATCTTGCCCAGCAGCGAACGTCCTTCCTCCTTCAGCTTCTCATAGTAGTCTTGAAAACGGTCCTTTGTCACAAGCTTAAGTCCAAACTTTTCAGCCAATCTGAAAGCAATCAATCATTATATACAATTAGCTAATAACCGACTTGGGCAGATACACCTAAATAAATTAAATGTGTTTTTATGTTTAGTTTAGGTAAAAAGAAGAATAATTATAAATTTATATCGTAATTATTTTTAGATACCCGGCATTGCCTGGGAATCTACTTATCCCAATCTTCTTGGCAATAAATGAGCTGAAAGACAAAAATGGTTATTAAAAGTTAACCATAAAAGAATATCCACCATGTGTGCCCGGGAATCTAGTCATCCCGATCTTCTTGGCACCATTGAGCTGAAAGATAAAAATGATAATTATGAGTTATCCGTAAAAGATAGACATGTGCTGTCATGGACTTTTTAGTAGATTTTTTCGAGATATTCAATTTTGTGTACATTAAATTGGTGTATATTTTATGGTTTGGGCAGCGTAAACCATTTAAGTGTCCAAAAAGTTCCATAAAACGTGTTTTTCACTACAAAGGGTGAATTTTAGGGGTGAAGGGGTTGAGTATTACAACTCTCTTATAGTCAAAAACCATTCCGGGAAACTCCTGAACATTTTGCAAAAAGTCCCATCACAATCGGATGAATGGTATGGAAGTGCATATAAGGTCAGACAGACATACATACGTTTTTATTTATATATATATATATATATATAGAGATATACAGAACACTGATATTAAAAAAATACGGAGACAAAAAAGAAAATTTCAAACAGATGCAAAGGATATTGAAAGGGTAGATGTGTTTTGTTACCTGAGAAGTAAAATAAATACCAAAGTGAGTGCCACATGGTTAAAGGTAAATAAAAGATTGGGCTATGTTGAAGCTTTTCTAGGAAAGAAGCACTTTAATGGAATTATTGGGCCTTCACATATCCTATGGGGTGATACCTGGTATGTAAAGGCTGCAAGATATCCATTAAGCTGGTTGATCCTTGAAAAAAAAAAGCTTCAACAAAGCCTGCCTTTGCATTCACTATAATCGGAAAATATAAAAAGAAATAGGAGAAGAATTTCTAAGAGCTTAAATTTGTACTATGTGATGAAGGATAAAACCTGGAGATGGAATATAGGAAAGGAAGCTAAAATATTGATATACAGTATTTAATTTTAGGAAGTTATATTTTGAGGTTATTTTAATTATATTATTTTTAGTCTGATCATCTTACCTCAATATTAATGTTGATTTGTCCTTGAACATGTTTCAAAACAATTCTGTTTTATCGTCAGCTCCATCCTGTGGTTGGCCAAAGAACTTCCAAACAAGGTCATGCTCCATCGGTATATCAAAATGCATAACTCTGTTTTTGTTCTTCTGAATATAAATTTTTTTTCCCAAATAGTCAGCTCTTTTGTATTTTCTAACTGTTTTAATAATTTAGTGTCTGAATTTATATTATGTTTTTCAGACCAAACATGAGCAGCAACTGCAGATTTTTCTATTTCCCCTTTTTTAATATTTCTTATATGTTCTTTGGTTCTAATTTTTAGGTTTCTTTTTGTTTTTCCTATATATATATCGTTTCACAACCCATGCATTCATTTTAATATATTCCTGACTTTTTATTTTTATCAGTTTTTTTCATTTTTGTTGGTTTTTATTAGTTTATTTAAACTGTAGTTATTTTTCGGTGCTAATTTAATATTAAACTTCCCAAATATCTTTTGGAATTTATTATATTTGAGAAGTTTAATATTAAATTAGCACCAAAAAATGACTACAGTTTAAATAAACTAATAAAAACCAATAAAAATGAAAAAACTGATAAAAATAAAAAGTCAGGAATATATCAAATTGAATGCATGGGTTGTGAAAAGATATATATAGGAAAAACAAAAACAAACCTAAAAATTAGAACCAAAGAACATATAAGAAATATTAAAAATGGGGAAATAGAAAAATCTGCAGGTTCTGCTCATGTTTGGTCTGAAAAACATAATATAAATTCAGACACTAAATTATTAAAACAGTTAGAAAATACAAAAGAGCGGACTATTTGGGAAAAAAAATTATATTCAGAAGAACAAAAACAGAGTTATGAATTTTGATATACCGATGGAGCGTGACCTTGTTTGGAAGTTCTTTGGCCAACCACAGGATGGAGCTGACATCGACATCCAGGTTGTGCAAGATAAATAAAACCAGTCTGGAAAAGCTGACGATAAAACAGAATTGTTTTGAAACATGTTCAAGGACAAATCAACATTAATATTGAGGTAAGATGATCAGACTAAAAATAATATAATTGATATATAAATTATACTACCAAACACTAATAACATATGGTTCACAAACATGGACATGGATAAAAAAATATATTAGATGCTGACAAAGAGAAAAGATTTCTGAAGAACAAGGAAAAATGTCAGTTAGATTAGATAGAATAAGGAATACCACAATTAAAAATGGGCAAAGTGGAAGAACAATGAGATAAAAATGAAAAAGAGATCATATTGATTTGGACACATGAGAATATAAAAACCAGGTTACCTAAACAAGTTTATACATGAAGAGATATGGAAAAGACCATTTAAAAGACCAAGGAAAAGACAAAGTGATCAAATGAAGAAGAAGAAGAAGAATGATGATAATGATAATAATAATAGCTGTATTTTACCTGGCGGAATTACTGTGTGAGACCTTAACACTGATGGTGAAATTAAACCTCATAGTGATTAATTCATATAAAAGTTAAATATACCTTAACACTGAACCTAGTGACATCAATATTAATACTCGGAAGTCTTCTACCAGACGCAAGGAAACTCAGTTAACAACTACGAGATAAAGAAGCAGTTCTCTGGAATCAACTTCCAAGTAAGGAAAATGCATTGTTCTCTACAATGAATATACACCATCAAATCAATGGATTCGTGATCATCAGGGATTGTCTTGTTCCGAATGGAGAGAAGCAATTAAAATGCAAGCCAATGTATCGGCAGTGCATTTTTTGCCGGGCAGGTCTACGGATGATACCGTCTGTAGACGTTGTTGCAGAGAGCACGAAACCCATGTACACATCCTTGGGGCTTGTCCGTTTGGAGAATCAATGAGAAACATTCGGCACCACACTATTTGAAACATGATGGCAGAAGCCTTGCGAGATTATGGATACACAGTTTATGAGGAAATTCATGGTGTGGCCACTAATGGAAGGAACAGACGAATAGATATTATTGCATTTAGACCATCTTCTAAAATTGGTATGATATTAGATCCCACAATCCATTTTGAGACTCATAGTGGCCAACCTGAAGAAGTTGACTCTGAAAAGAAAGCCATACATGAGCCAACAATTGACTATTACAAAGATAAATACCAATTAGATAGTATAACTATCACAGGATTGATGATCGAGGCAAGAGGTACTATATCAGGATTCTTAGCTAAATTTTGGAATTTCTTAGATTTGGACAGAGTGTATCTTTCTGAAATTGCCATTGCTGCCAACAGAGGATCAATTTCAATTTTAAGAAACCACCTTTACAAAATTTCTACTTTATAGTATGTATACTCCAATTATAATTTTAAATTTTTTAATGTATTTACAAAATGTATTTCATCAATTTCGAAAATTAATTGTCTGTATCACTTTGTCCTTGAGGCAATTCTCTAACGAGGAAAGTTGTATATAACAAAAAAAAAGGCCTTGTCTACTACAAAGCCATGTTAGATAAATTTACTTAGAACTAAGTTACAAACACAATTTAATTAATCATTACATAGCGCATTTAGAAGAAATAGGTCTATAACAGATCAGATTTTTAGTATAAGACAGATTTTAGAAAAGAAATGGGAATATAATGGTACTGTACATCAACTATACGTAGACTTCAAAAAAGCATATGATTCAATTAAGAGGGAGAAGTTATATAGTATCCTGCTGGAATTTGGAATTTCTAAAAAGTTAGTTAGACTTATACGAATGTGTCTAAATGACACAAAGAGTAGGGTGTGTGTAGGCAAACAGTTTTCGGACACTTTTGAAATCCAGAATGGGTTGAAGCAAGGAGACTCACTATCTCCTCTACTATTTAATTTTGTACTAGAGCATGCCATTGAAAATGAGGAAGGCTTACAACTCAATGGTATTAATAAGCTGTTAGTTTATGCTCATGATGTAGTACTATTGGCCGATAGCGAGGAGATACTAAAGGATAACACCCACACACACTATTGAGTAACACTAAGAAATTAGGACTGGAAGTAAATATCAATAAAACTAAATATATGGTTACACGTAGAAATACATTATATAATGGAAATGGACAGATAATGACAAATGAAGGAAATTTTGAGGAAGTGGCTGAATTCAAATACCTAGGAACAATAATCACAAATAGGAATGAGATGCACAAAGAAATTAAACATAGGCTCAATTCTGGAAATGTGTGCTATTATGCCTTGCAGAAACTCTCGATGTCCCAACTTCTTTCAAAAAACATTAAACTGAAAATATATAAAACTATTATTCTACCAGTTATACTATATGGGTGCGAAACATGGACTCTTACTTTAAGGGAGGAAAGGAGATTACAGGTATTTGAGAATAAAGTACTTAGGAAAATTTTTGGACCAAAGAGAGATGAACAGACAGGTGAAGACTACATAACAATGAACTACACGGTCTTTATAGGAAGCCATGTATAATAAGAAGTTATGTCTCATAGACTGCGATGGGCAGGACATGTTGCACGTATGGGAAATGAAAGACTTCTTGTAGGAAAGCCAGAGGGAAAACGCCCAGTTGGTAGACCAAGAATGAGGTGGGAGATTAACATTAACTATGATTTGAGGGAAGTAGATTATACAGGGAATGATTGGAAAGCATTAGCTCAGGATAGGGATGTATGGAGAGCTTATGTCCGCGTGGCCATGAACTTACGGGTTCGACAGTGCCAGTGAGTAAGTAAGTAAGTATTACATAGTAAGTCTACAACATAATTACTATATGTTGTTTTAATACTTTGGTCATCTTTGGGAATCTACTATGGTTGGAAGTCAAATTTAAATAAATCATTATCCATACAAGTGTTAAGCCAAATGGACTGTTATGATCTCATAAAGGAGGAATTTTCCTTACATCAGTGTTTGGGACGTCTCAGAGATCTCTTCCCATGGGGTTTATAGTGAAGCATTGCTTTTGGCTCATTCAGTTGTTTTGCTAATTTTGTATAAAAATGGTGACCTGGTTCCAGACCAAGTTTTTTCATGATTTCCTCATTATGTTTATGATTCCATTTTATATATCCTGCAGTGCATCTCATAAATCTTATTTCATTAGCTTTTGTTCTGTTTTCTTTCATTTGTCTCAATGTCCATATCTCATTGCCATCCCATAACACAGAACAGCTGTTTTCATGACAGCTGAAGATGCAAATGATGTATTTCGTGATACTGCAGTTCTGCGTTAAAAACATAGATATATGAGGTAAGAAGGATTCACGATTCATTTGATTCTTATTAAGAAAACCTCATAATGTTAAAATTCCCAAATTTATTATATTAAATAAGGTTAACTTAGGCCGGTATTCTTGAAACCAACTTTCCTCTCGGAGTGAGTGTCTCTGCCTTCCTATGACGTCGAGAGTATTCATGAAACCAACTCTCGTCTCTCGTTTTGGCCACGCCTTACACACTTTTAAATGTCAAATTCTAAGTCGGCAGTATTCCCGTCTTTCCATTTGTTCTGCTCCACAGTAGAAATGGCAGAATTCCAAAAGTGAATAATCTTTTGGGTTTGAAGGCACAGAAATTAATAGAAGATGTGGAAATTGAACAAAATCTACGGGATCAAGCGAATCGCCGTCACCACCTGTACTTTCAGGATATTCCCCGATATACAGGTAAGTCATGTAATATATGCTGTATGATTCATTATATTCTAACTTCTTCAATATGCATCATGAGACTTCTTAAAATCTAGTGTTGTTTATTACAAACGTGTATGGAAATACCGATTACAAATAATTCATGTAGAGAAATAAAATATCACTCTCGTATATAATCATTAACATGATCGTTTTTTTGTTTGTATATTACACACAAAAAGTGAAATTTTTATTAACTCCGGTCACATAACGAACAAAATTGGATAATAATTAGTAATTCAATAGTACGATATATATGTGTATGTATATATATTATATAAGGAAAATGCAAATAATGAAACATCTTCATTCAAACTACTGTAGTAGAAATTAATAAAACAATATTTCTATTAATTTTTTAACTTAACATTATTATTATTTAATTTAAAGAAATTAACTTCATTTCGTGTGTTTTTGTTGGGACAAGTTAGTATACGTATGATTAGTTTATTGAATAATATGCAAGCAATTTATTTTGTTAGGTTAGGAAGAGTGTAATGGGTGTATGTCAGTTTCTCATAAACTGTTTGGGAATTTATTAAGAAGGTTAGTTATTTCGATTTCACATTTATATCCTGCCACCTGGTGAAGGTTACATTAAACATTCGCGCATGTGCAGTGCGATTCTGTAGAACTTATTCATTGAATAGATGAGAGTCAAATACTAAAGTTTACCCATAATTTGCTTCACTCTTTAAATTATGCACATGAAAGAAAGATTATCTGATAATGCTTCATTTAATTTTATGCCAAACTCCTCGATTCAGGAACAAATACTTAATCAAGGTGTGGCCAGACAAATATTAAATTTATTATGGCATAAATATTGTGTCATACCAATTGTGAATTTATTCAATTTGTTTATTAATTCTATTCACAGGAAGTATGCAGCTTGTAGTGGCAGACCCCCCTGGCATCAGCCAAAGTACTGTGTCACCTTCCATCAGAAAAGTATCCGCCTCTATTGCAGAATTGAAACTACAATTTATAACATTCCCTAATGGAGATGAGGTTCGTCATCTCCATTATGAATTTCATAGAATTGCTTGTTTCCGTGGTGTAGTTGGATTCATCGATGGCACGCATATAAAAATAAGGAATCCTGGAGGAGAATATCCTGAAATCTTCAGAAATAGCTTGGGCGTATTCTCCTTCAACTGTCAGGTATGTACAAAAACTAGTTAAGCAAGTATTTTGTGTGTTATTATTATTTTATTTCACTCCCTCTCTCCAAGCGCAACAGGCCTAGAAGGCCCTTATGCTCTTTAATTGACATCATTAGAGTTGTAATTCAAAACTGATAATGAAAGATCCAACTAATTTTTTTTAGAAGCTTTATTTTTAGAGTTCAGGTTCTTCTACGTGTCGTAAATATACGACATGTGATCCATGGCTTAAGTTGCACTGTCTTAAATATATAGCACATAAAAGCAGACCTCCAAGCAGCATCTGTGAACCATTTTAGGTGAATACTTGATTTATGATGCTTTTTACCTAAATAATTTGTGCCAAGTAGGAGATTTTGTAGACCAATATCAGTGAGAAACATTTTGAAAAATGTATTGTGTTAATATTGTTCTAGATTACTACCTCATACCATTTATCCCATAACATAACATAGATTTTTGCATAAATAACAAATAAA
Source organism: Diploptera punctata (assembly GCA_030220185.1). Classification (NCBI taxonomy): domain Eukaryota; kingdom Metazoa; phylum Arthropoda; class Insecta; order Blattodea; family Blaberidae; genus Diploptera; species Diploptera punctata. The sequence continues at coordinate 413,110 of JASPKZ010001981.1, forward strand.
ATATAACCATATTTTAATTTTTTTCATGTTTTTATTAAATTTACACTTTCCAAACCTTAATTTTTCTTCCTTAATTAATCTAGGTTGGAAAGTGTTAATTTAATAAAAACTTCAAAGTATGAAGCTTTACCATTCAAAAGTAATGTATAAATTCTTTCTCAATAAAAGTACTTCTGAATAAAAGATTCCAATTGGCATGTTGGTATTGATGGTCTTCGGACGAACGAGAATTGTATAAGTAGAAAGAAAATGTTGACATTCTTATCGGTGCTCAGATGGTGTAATTGGTATTGTACTAATATACAGAATCAGAGATCCAGGGTTCAAGTCACAATTCAAGCATTATTTTTTCTTTCTTTATTAAGGTACAAGTAAATTTACAGAAAAACTGCACTTAAACTAGCATGAAATATTTTCAAAGTCCTATAGAATAACAGTGTGCATGCGCCAGAGTTTGAGAGCCACCAATAACCCACAATCGAACCATATTGATTCTCATCCTTGATTACAATCCATCGCTATGAAATTTAAATGACCAATATTTGCAATAAATCCCCAAATCTATGTTAAAAAGATATATTAATAATATTAAAATTACCAAACGTTTATTAAAAATGGGTGTACACTTACTTATCGCTCCCTAATGCTGATCAACCAGCGATAACCCAAAACAGCGATAGAAAAATCATAGACTAAGTAATATACTCTGTGGAGTAAATAGCAGTTAGCATCAGAATATTTCTAACAGTGTCATAAAATTGTGATTTGCACATTTAAATAAATACTTCGAAACTGTCTAATAATGTTATAAAAGTTTAAAATATTAAATAATGTTAGGAAATACAAAATAAGTGCTAGCTATAGTTTACAATAATATAACTGAAAAATCAAGCGCTAGTAAAAGTGCAGTTGAGCCAAATTTACTTCCAATTAAAACAATTGACGAAACCATCACAATTTTAACGCAATGACAAAACTGAAGTGCTTGTAATGGCTATGAATAAAAAATGAATAGTTTTTCGTCAGGAACGGCATAGTTTATAGTAAGAATTTTGAATATGAAAAATTGAATATATATATATATATAATCAATTGAGTCGGTGTTTACTTGATGAAAATCCATATTAATTAATTAAATAAAAATAAAACTTAGTTTCATTCAATTTTCATATTTATTAAGATATAATTCAGTGACAGCTGTTTCGGTACATGTCTGAAGAAGGTACAGTGTACCAAAACAGCTGTCACTGAATTATATCTTAATAAATATGAAAATCGAATAAAACTAAGTTTTACTTTTATTTAATTAATATATATATATATATATGAAGTATGTTTGTTTGTTTTATGTCCCGCACCATAGCTGAATGGTTAAGGCAAGATGCTTTGTCAGAGAGATACCGGACTTGCGCTGGTTCGGGTCTCCATGGGGGAAAACATTTTTTCTTGTGATTTTGGCCAGTATTGGGCCATTGCTCACTCAGCATCATGAGGCATTTGGGTAGCTACAATAAGTAGCGGCTCCAAGTTCAGAAAATCAGCTATAATGACTGGGGGACCTGACATGCTAACCACATATCAATCCTACACTGGGTGAATGATCTTCTATCTCTGTGATCAACTCATGTGGAAGTGAGTCCAACAGCCAGCTAGTAGGCCAAGAGCCTTCTAGGCCTTTCAAGCCATGGGTTTTTTTATTATTTTATATTCTGTTAAGTGAGTCAAATAAGTTATTACATGTTACACCTCATAAAACTCCGTGATCTTCACAGGACTGGTTTCTGAAGCTATTGCTTGTATCATCAGCCAAGATTCCATTAACTCTATAGTCTGAGTTCTGGTTGACGATAGAGGAAATAACTTCAGAAACCAGTCCTGTGAGTATCACCCAGTTTTATGAGGTGAGATGTAATAATTTGACTTACTTAATTTATTTGCCTGATAATGTAAATTCCCATCATAAAATTTCATTAAAGTAATTTAGATTTGATTAAGTAGGTAGATCCTTGGCAAGCTTTATTGTTTTGTTATCTTGTTTTCCGTAAGTTGGGTATGGAAACTTAAAAGCCTTATGATCCATCCATCCATAGTAATTCTGCCCAAGGGTAGGTATTTCACTGCAATCATAGCATTTTCATGCTATGATTTGCTAGGTAATTAGAGGTGTGGTAGCTTCCCGTTGCTTTCTTTCCACATCAGTGAAGGAAATTTTGAAACACCCGGTTATAAGGAGAGGGGATTGATTTGGAAGTTCGTCGGTCAGCTATCAGATGGCACGGAGGTCAGTCTGCAGGATAGAAGGCCGTTGGACGTCAGTTGTGAATGTGACACAGCATTGAGAATATCACAAATGATGTGACGAAACCCTGGGTTTGCGAGGAGTTATGAAGTATGAGGTGAGTGAAAGAAAAAATAAACAATATTAAAAAACCTCATAGTGTTATTTCCTATCTACATAACTTGATAGAACCTTGTTTATTCAGCCCTTTAATCTGGATCAATTTCTGTGACAATCTTCATTTACCCCCCCCAGGAGCTATCACCTTGACGTGGTGGGGGGGGCTTAGTACCCAATGAACCAGACGACCCTACTGGGGAAGATTGACTTAGGTTAATCTTGCTGGTGGGTAAGAGGCGAGGGGAACTAAGTATAGCTCACAACGGAGGAATGGCATCTGTATCCATATTGGGCGGGCACATCTTCGTCAAGTCTTCAACGGTCAACAGGGCGACTAGGAATAGCACAGCTAAACTTGTAGGGCTTGAAGAGCAGAAGAAGCAGCCCTCTCTTGGGGGGTGGATACCCAGAGGAGCATGTTTGGAGGCTCAGAAGAAGCAGCCCTTCCACCATCCTTGTCCTGCGAAGCGCTCGTAACGCTTCCAGGAGACATTTATCTTACTGAGAAGCTTCATGGAAATCAGCCAGATTGTCATAAAAGGAACCGACCCAAGCAAGATAAAAGGATACGATTTGGAATAAAGGACATTTTGAAATTGGAACATAAGGGGAATAAATACAAAAGAAGAAGAATTAGAAAGAGAATTAAAGAAAAAAGAAATAAATATAGCAACAATAACAGAAACAAAGAAGAAACTAAAAGGAACAAAGGACTTAAAACACTATACTATGTTGTATAGCGGAGTAGAACAGACAACAAGAGCGCAGTGTGGAGTAGTAATTTTAATAGATGAAAAATGGAAGAACAAATTGAATAGCTATGAGTTTATAAATGAAAGAATCCTGATAGCCAGATTTAAAATTGAAAGAGGATATATGATGATAATTGCTGTGTATGCCCCAGAGGAAGGTAAGAAAGAAGAAACAAAAACATTTTATAAAACATTACAAACATTCCATATTTGGTTCGTCTTCCGGGCTTATAGGCCGTGGTCTGGTTGTCTTCTTACTCGACGTTTCATCTACTGCTGCGGTAGACATCATCAGGAGATACTGCGTGCTTTCTGTGAACTCCTCAACAGTCGGCTGCAGACTGGTGGTAGGTCGTTGGAAACTGTCTCTCTGTTTATAGCTAAACCCCGGGTGGAGGGGAGGTTTTCTGCGCGCACCGAGTTGTGCGCTGTATTGCCGTGTGCCGAAGTCATAGGCTTCGTTGTCGTGTTAAGCAGTGCTGGGATCAAGTCCCGTAATAGCAAATTTCTACATGGAAAAATTTGAAAAACAGGCTTTGGAGAATGCTACCTTAAGACCCACAGTTTGGCTAAGATATGTGGATGACACCTTCGTCATTTGGGAACACGGTGAGGAGGAACTAGATAACTTCAAGAAGCACATAAATGGGATTTGTCCCAGCATCCAATTCACCCTGGAAAAGGAACATGACAACAGTCTACCGTTTTTGGATGTTTTGGTAATCCGAAACCAAGACATGACACTTGGACACAAGGTTTACAGGAAAAATACTCACACAGACAGATACCTACACAAACAGTCTAACCACCATCCTAGACAAAAACGCGGGATAATAAAAACCCTGGTTGAACGAGCCAAAAGGATTTCGGAACCACAGTATCTGCAAGAAGAAATCAATCATCTCCATGCAGCTTTTCTTACCAATGGATACAGTAAAACAGATTTTCGTCGAGCCATAAATCCAAGAAATATAGGCCCGAAAACGAAAACAAGGAAGAGATAAATGGTAAGGTTTACCTACCTTATATCAAACAACTACAGAGAAAATTGGACGATTATTAAAGAAATACAACATAGCAACAACCTACAAACCAACACAAAAAATCAGCAATATACTGCGCCCAGCCAAAGACACTAGAGATCCTTTGAGTCATGCCGGTATATATCGTATCCCGTGCAGTTGTGGAGAGGTGTACATCGGTACAACAAAGAGAATGATCAACACACGATTACAAGAACACATGAGACACTGCAGGTTAAAACAAAATGAAAAATCGGCCGTAGCGGAACACTGTATGAACAACCAACAACATATTATAAGATTTGAAGATACCCAGGTATTATCACAAACATCACATTACTACACCAGACTATACAGAGAAGCCATAGAAATATACAAACATAAAAATTCCTTCAACAAAAAAGAAGAAAACCTTGAAGAAAACAAAATTTGGATCCCAGCACTGCTTAACACGACAACGAAGCCTATGACTTCGGCACACGGCAATACAGCGCACAACTCGGTGCGCGCAGAAAACCTCCCCTCCACCCGGGGTTTAGCTATAAACAGAGAGACAGTTTCCAACGACCTACCACCAGTCTGCAGCCGACTGTTGAGGAGTTCACAGAAAGCACGCAGTATCTCCTGATGATGTCTACCGCAGCAGTAGATGAAACGTCGAGTAAGAAGACAACCAGACCACGGCCTATAAGCCCGGAAGACGAACCAAATATGGATCAAGACGCCGGCCGTGAAAGTCTACAATTATATATTACAAACATTAGTTGATAAATGTACAAAAGATCATCATTTAATGTGATAAATACATAGTTCCTTATATAGATTCTTTATTGTTTTATAGATTATTTTAATTATTCGAGCAAAGTCGTTTGAGTTGGACTTTAGACATTCAAAGGCTGTAGTCTGTTGAGATGGAATATAGACATAGTCTTGTGTAAGCTAACTGTAAACATCCCTACATTTAGTTCATTTGGAATGTTAGGTTGTACAGTTATGGGTGACTCCAGGTCATTTTGAAGTATATAACACTTGAGAAGTGATGGGCTCGTGTCTGTCTGTGTGTGTACTGCTGGAGGGTAAGTCACCGACCATTTTTCTTAATAATGTAGTCCAGATCCTTTAGATTTCAATCAAGTACAATATAATATTTTTGAAACTATATATTTTCAAAAGGGATATTTTAATTATGTAGATTTGGTTAGAGTTAAAAATTCCACAACTCCCTTTTCTCAATCCCCGAGATAGTACTGTAGTTTAACATAGGCTTAGAATAGAATTAGGGCTAGAGATATTTAGGATTTCTAATTATTTATACTTTAGTAATAAAATAGTTTAAGATAAGACTCCTTTTGTTTATTTCAATGCCTGTAAACTGTACATCCTCATACTAACGCTCGGCTAGGAAACCGCTACCAGATTTCCAAGTCCCGAAGGTCCTTTAAGCCTAATAAATCCAGTTGAATCCATAACATTGGTGAGCGGCGGTGGCATATCACATAATAATGTTTTATTATTTCTTCTGATAGGGAAACGGACCCTTGCAAGCTTTCTGGACCGTTTGGAATACAATAAAAATTAAAATTTTGTGATACGTACATTTTTAGGTTAAAATCAGCAGTGTAAGATTTATGTAGAACATAGGAGATTTATTATTTAATAGAGATGAAATAAATAAAAAGATATTAATTCTGGATTGGGATTTAGATTAGTCAGACCTTGGAAGAGAGAGGGAAGTTGTGGAAAAAAGAGAAAATTGTTTTTTCAACGTAGTTATAATTTTGAGCAACTATTTTTTTTTCTTGTAAATCTGTGCATGGTAGAGTAAGAGAGTATACTATTTATTTTTGTCGAAATATGTCTGTTAGGACTGAATAGGATAAAATATAAAACCATTATACATTGGCAAAAACTCATGGCTGAAACGTAGCCTGAAACGTGGGCTCCTTACGGGATATGTCGACGTATGCGAACCGAACTCGTGGCTTGTGGAAGGGGATGACACGCCATCATATTAACAGGAATATTTTTGCCGATGGTGATTGTGACCAATAATAATAGTAATAAAATAATTTCTCTGCAATAATAATTGCGAATAAAATAGCATGAACTAATTACCTTCGTGGAAAATTACTTCCATATAATACTGAAGTACAAATGGTTTAAATGTCTCGGGTTATTAATTACCTCAGGGCAACTCAAGCGATACCAACATATGAACGAAATGTTGAATTAAATGAGAAAATTTAGTAACGTTATATAGGAATTATTTTTAGATCTTTCCTGCGAACAGATCGTTTCTGCATGAGTTGGAAAATATATTAATATGGAGATTAAATAAATAAACGGACTGTGTCACTCCTATGTTGGCAATACTAAATGTCAAGTCGAAATCATACCGACGTTGTTTAAATTAGTGAAAAATGACAGGTCATATATATATATATATATATATATTTATGTAGCATATGAAATAATTTACGGGGTAACTACAGGGTATTGTTAAAAGGAGTCTCGGGTTCGAACCCTGGTGACTAGCTTTACAAGATGGCGGCTGGAGTGAAAAGCTAGGAAAAACAGTACAATAAGTTCTCATACGGTGACTACCAGTTGTTTTTTTGATTTCTTGGCCGAGAACGGTAAGCCGGAGTGTTCAAAATTAGCTATAATACAAGTTTATTTCTAGCAGGAATGTTAAGATATGTCCGAGGAATATTTAGTTTGAAATATGTCCCCGTATGCGAGGCTATCTAACGGGATTTTGATGAAGATTCTGAAAATTTTCCAACTTGAATGAGGGAGTTACACATTCAAATAATTCGATCGGCACTATACATCATCAGATAAATATCCAAATTCATAAAGAGTATCAACATTTTTTTTTTAAACAGATTGATCCGGCAACACGTGTATTGTTGGCTAGGATGTCGTCACTAGAAGTCTTGGATTCGAACTCAGGAAAAAATGTATTCAGTATTTGGTTAATCTCTCCAGAATAGCGCAGTGTAAAAATTTATTTTAGGTTATGGGAACTTGAACTAATAATTATCTTACCTTTTTTATTACAAGTCAGGAATATTTAGCATTTGTCGGGAGTAAATTGGAAATTTTCCGCAACTCGTATAACTGATTTATCGAAGGAAAATATGGAAGTGTGGAACTTAGATTCTTTTACCGATTAAATAACAAAATTATTTAAAATAAAATAAAAGTGGCTCACGGAACTCATTTTCCTTTACAAAAATAAATAATTAACTTAGATAAAATCTTGGTTTCTCAACGGAGTTTACTTAATGTTTAATAGACCTAAATTATACTTGGATGGGACACCAGTAACGGAAATCAGATTACATCTCGTAACGGTGTATTGAAAATAAATTCTGGAAAAACTTTTCTCACCAACTGCTTTTTTACAAAGATGGTGTCAGCTGATGTTGTCGAACTAGGACACACATTTGCCGCATAACGTCCTTGTAATTTAGAAACAAAAGAACATAATAGAGGGATGCAGACTTTTAATCTATCTTATCGAATCGGTCGATGAACGTTAATAACCATAAGCGGCAAATTTATGGATACAGGTAGTTGATGAATTATAATGTTTTAAATGATGTTGATTCATAAAATAGTTTAAACTGCTGAGGGAACCCTGATGCTGACCATTCGTATAATTCTCTGTCCGAGGTAAACGACCTTGCCCGCATTAGACTAAGCATTTAGTTTAAATAATAATAGAAACATTATGTTTGGCAAAATAAACATACACTGATAGGGAGTTTCTAGGAATTACAAACATTATATAACTTAACGTGCCTATAAAATTTTATTTTAAAACATTAGGAAACATAAATAGTCCTTTTATATAAGTGTGGCGATAATTACGTCTAATTTAAATCTCACTTTCAAAAAAAAAATAATAATAATATCCACAAAAATAAATGAATAAATACAGGTAATTGTCTATTAATCCTAACCCCAAGTGATATGATACTGCATAACCAGGGATATTTTTTTGAGTTTCTGTTGTGAATTATAATTCTTAATGTTTTATCTACCTTATAAATTTTTTTTGAAATTCAACCGACTTTATACATTACTTAGGACTTTTGAGTAATTAATTGAAAACCCATATGGTGAAATGGTGACTTGCAGTTTCCCCAGAGAGATTTTTATGCAGTGAAGAGTTTGGATTAAGTCAAAGGGTGTCTAGTTGTTTTTAAGATTATCTTTTACTACTGCGACTACATATTTAAAACAATATAATTTCGATAGGTGGCAGCATTTTTTGTAAGATTGTGAACTGTTCCGATAAACTTTATAATATTATTGGATTCTTTAATTTCATAGTGAAGTGAGCAATCTAGTCGTAGATCTTTTAGACCTTTTATTGTAGCAAGCGAAGTTGATAATTGGAACGTGGTGATAATGCCGGCCGCGACCCTAGAACCCTGGAAATAATTTCTTGTCATTCAAGTGCAGGTTTTTGAATATTTGAGGAGTGAAGTAGACTTAGTGGTTTAACTTAATCCGTAAACGCTCGATCATCATAAAAAAAAAAAAAAACTTTCATTACGTATATTCCAGATGAAGGAAATATTTGAGGGAATGAGAACATGTGGGAAGTTAGAACTCAATCAATGGATGCTTTAATAATAATAAATAACCAATAAACAATGATATCATTAGAATAATAAATAATAACCTTACTAAAATAAGCTAAAATCTGTGAATTTAAACTAACTAATTTAAAAGTAAAACATGGATGGTAAATGAAACTAACTGAGGAAGCGAGTAGATAATCTTAATCGCTGCAATCAATTAAACCCAAAGATTATGAGAACCGCAAATAAATATGGACTAACTACGAGTAATCTCAACAAACTAAATTAAATAATATTACTGAGTAATTAATAATAAAGCAGTTTGGCAGGTATAAAGGAGCATCAGATTACGAAGACAGGTCATGAGGTAAAGAGGATGACCGAGACTCAGTGAATAATCAACGGGCAATCTGAGCTATAAAAGTAAACCAGGATAACTAATCGACCTAATAATGGAAAAAAAGATAATAAAAATAGTAATAATCATCATATAATAATAAGAATAATAATAATAACCATAATAGCTATATTAATAAGAAAAATAAACAAATGATAAAAAAAAAACCATCAGTAATAACAGTAAAAGTTAACTATCATACTGCATGAATTAATAATAAAATAATAATAATAATTCATAGGAAAATTAATAAACAATAATAATAATAATAATAATAATAATAATGATACCAGTAATAAAAATAAACAAATTACAATAACAAATGATGCAGCATGATGATGTTTATATCGATACTTAAAGTAATAATTTAATTATATGAGAAACACTCAGATTTGAAGGACCAATTTTGTTCATGATGATGATGATCAATAATATATGGAACAATCAGATTGAAGGATTGCGGATAAATATTGAAAAGGACAAGGGCTAAAAGTTCGTAATACCAGAATAACCAGATAGGACTAGCAGTAATCCTTATATCGTATTTTAATAATAATCCTAATCATAATAATAATAATCATAATAATAATCATAATAATAATAATAATAACCTTAATAACTATATTAATGAAAATAAACAATGATACCAAACATCAGTAATAACCATAAAAGTTGACAGTCATACTGCATAATAATAATAATAATTCACAGAAAAATTACCAATAATAATAATAATATAATAATAGTAATACCAGTAAGAAATAAAAACTAATTGCAATAACATAATGATAAGCATAATACGTTATATTAAAATAATATCTAGTAATAGGAGAAATCATTAGATTAAAGGATGGCGGATACTATTAAAAGGAAAGAGGCCTAAATGATCGTAATACTGAGATACCAGATAGGACTAGCAGTAATCCTTATATCGTATTTAAATAATAATAATAACAATAATAATAATAATCATAATAATAATAATGACAAATACTATATTAATACTATTAATAAAAAGATAACAGACATCAGTAATAACAATAAACCTTAACGATCATAATAAAAAAAAATAAAATAAATAAATAAAATAAAATCAAATTACCAGTATTAATAATGTATAAATGATAATAATAAAACACAGTAAACTTACAACTAACAATAATAATAATAATAATAAATATAATAACAATAATAATAATTCGCGGTAAATTAATAAACCACAATAATAATAATGATGATGATGAAATAAGAGCGAACTACCAGAAATAAGACTTGAGTTTATGAATAAAATAAAAGATAACGGAAACCACAATCTCAATTTCAGCCATTAGGACTCATTTAAGAGTGAATGGGTTCCGGGATAAGTAGTAGGCCAGTTTGCGAGAAGATAACGTGAAAGCAATCCAGATAGAGGCATGTAGTATGTTAAGCCTATAACGGAAGACGAATGATAGGTTCAATTAACCAACAGTTATGCCAACACGGAGGGTAGAAATTATTTTAACATCGCAAGAGATAAGGAGTGACAACAGTTCAGATTAAGAGGGGAGGATGTGCATTATCCAACTTGGTTTAAAAAAAAAAAAAAAGAGAACGGAAGAGGGGCATGGAACTTAGGAAAATTTATAAACTTTTTGAAACGAAATGAAGAATAGGACAAGCGTTGAAAGATTTCCCCAGAATTATCGAGTGACAAACATGCAGAAATGATCGAAAACAAATTAATTTGTTCCCATAGTAATTTAGAAGATGGAGGTTAGGATACTCCACCGATAGTTGGGTGTCTTAATCGATCTAGTGGGAAGTATTATCATATAAATTTGGGATTTCCAGGGCTACACTAAATATATTTCTAATGGAAATTACACACAATTATTATTTTCGGCTGATCATGACACTTGACTGAGATGCATACAGGAGGGAACAGAGAAAGGATCTGCGGCCGAGATCCCTCCTCTGTACACCTTGATAGCTCATCAGTGGGACTAGTGACCAGTTGAGAATAGACACACACACATGGGATTTGAAACTTATTTAAATAGTAAATGACCACTAGATCGCCTTAAGGCTCGCCAGACTTGGGCCTACAAATCACTCGGAACCATATAAAGATAAAAACGAGCGAATAGACTGTAACCTAGGTCAATCTTGGCTAAGCGATGTTAGGGAAATCGCACAGAAACCCAAAAAGAAGTCAGAAGAGTAACAGATTTAGGATAGGAAGTAAAGGGAGGCATACTACTTCGAGGAGGCCTGGCACATGCCAGAGCTACTGGGATAGAGATGCGAACAGCGACCCTTAGGAGGAAACAGTGCACAGACGAGAGAGAAAAAGAAATAGGGAAGAGTTAGGGAGTGCGCAATCGGAAGGTGGGACACCCCCGTAATAAAAGGATCTGGAGTCACAGTCCTCCTCGGTGATCCTGGGGCACTGGCAATAGCACCTTGCCGACTTGGCACTGACGTTTAGGACCAGGGAACAACAGCAGATAGAGAGTTAGGCATCGGAGAACGAATATTAAACGAGAACACGGATTCTCGAGGAAATAACTTTAGTGAAACACCCGGGTGATAATAAAGGTGAGCAAGATACGAACCCTGTCACGGGAAATCGGATCAAATCCACCCCCAATGACACAACGGTGATTCGGTGAAGCCACCAGATATTAAGAACGAAAATTCTGAAGGATCAGAATGAGAGGTGTGTTAGGAGGAACTCGGGACCCCTTTGTCGAGAATGGTGCTAATCCCCACTCTCCTTGAGGCGATGGCTCGACTAACCTCGGGACCCCTTGGAAGTAAGGGAGAGCCGTTCCCCGCCATTGAGGCGATTCGCTCGACGACCTTGCTAACACGACCATGAGACAGTGCTAGGGAAACACAATTGGGAGTGAGGAAGACGGAACTCGGGACCCCTTTGTCGAGAATGGTGCTAATCCCACTTCCTTGAGGCGATGGCTCGACTAACCTCGGGACCCCTTGGAAGTAAGGGAGAGCCGTTCCCCGCCATTGAGGCGATTTGCTCGACGACCTTGCTAACACGACCATGAGACAGTGCTAGGGAAGCACAATTGGGAGTGAGGAAGACGGAACTCGGGACCCCTTTGTCGAGAATGGTGCTAATCCCACTTCCTTGAGGCGATGGCTCGACTAACCTCGGGACCCCTTGGAAGTAAGGGAGAGCCGTTCCCCGCCATTGAGGCGATGTGCTCGACGAGCTGTCTAGGGCCTCCCCCGTAGTTGATGACGATGCCAGGAAATCCGCCGGTGGTGAGGAAGCGGAAAGAAATACCGCGAAGTAAAGACGTACGCACAGATAGAATATGGTCCTAACGGGTAGAAAACAAATACTAGCAAAATAACACCGGAAACACTAGTGCACTAGAGGGAGCAAAAGGAAAATTGGGAAACGCACATACATACGATTGTGCCATCGACAGGTAGAGCCAAGAGGAACAGATTGACCTAGGATGGAAAGGGAAGAGGACGACATAAAAACGAGAGGTTAAACACCTATGGTGGTGTAGATAAGTTTAAGCACATAAGCAGTCTAAAATAAATAGAATCCTAGGATACAAGCAGAACAGATAGGAGTAGTTCCGAGTGAGAGGAGAAGTAAGGAGAGAACCCTGGAGTAGGACGTGGGTATATATTTCAGAGTAAGAAGGAAAAAAATCGAACCCCAATAAATGATGATATGTATGTAATGGGAAATCAAGGAAACCCTGGGAGTAAGAAGTAGAAAAAAGCAGTTTAAATACATGTAGATCAAGAAACAATCAGGGAATAAAGTATACAAACGTAAAATAAATGTATAAAAGTTCAACAAATCAGCTATGAGAATTTGCCAATCAAACCAACAGTTAGGTGAGGTAAGAGAGTGTAAAGTACGCCGTATCTGAAGTTATGGCAGCAGAAGGGAGAATGAGGACAAGGACTCAGGTTACGTAACATCGCGGTGACTTCTAAAATTTAATCGGTAAGGATTTAGAGGTTAAACTAAGTGGATTGATATATTAGCAGTAAGATCAGATAGTCCGGGAAAATTAGACACAATGAATAATGAAAACCTGAATCCCTGTCCAGACACAAGTAACTTAAAAATCATATCTCAATTAAAGAACAATTAAGACTAGGAAAGGGAGAGTTAAGGAATAGAGGCAGTTATTTCAGAAGTGGAGAAAGGAAAGAATGCTCTCAAACTCAGGACCCTAAGGAAACGATGACGTAAATTCAGGATACGAGTATTAATTGGCATTTGTAAGGACTAATTCGGCTTTGGTCAAGTAGCATTTACATGTTAAATAAGTGTAGTATATGTCTTTCCGACTGATGTGAAGACGAGCGCACCCAGTCGAACCTAGGACTCGATTATAAAGAAAGGGACTAGATAAAAACCCTTAGAATTAGGCAAAATTTAGGGCTGCTAAATACAGCAAAATATCGACCGATCTAATTATGGAAATTATGTGTATATGTACACCTGAAGTACTGTCAAATTGAAGTTTTAGGGAAGATAAAAGATGATTTAGGAACTGATATTTGTTGATGTAGGCTATGCAAATTGATAGGCATAAGAGCACTCTTTTCGGTTTCCAGTGTAAAATCTAGCAATGCCAAAAGATAAAACAGGGATAACATTTGTATAGGAACGAGGTTGGCAGTTAAAGTTTAATGCAAAATACAATTTTGCTGGTTGCACCATTGAGATATGACTAACTAAAAGTAAATTTAGAGGAACTGAACGTAGGAAAATTATAAAAGTAAAGATGTACATGGTTGCTCAAGATTCGGGGTTTAGTTAAGAGGGATACTATTGTTAGTAAGAAACTAGGATTTGGTTTTGAGACCCCAGAAGGTACTATTGATTCATTTCTAAAAGTCCATATGGAATTTATTAAGAAAAAGGTAGTGCAAACCCATAGTTTTAAACAAATAAAAATCAAAAAAAAAAGAGAAAAAAACCAACAAGACTAAACAAAAATAACGGTAAACCAGAAAAAAAACCCTCAGCACAAGAAGAACGACTACGCACACGATCTGACACTACGAGCACGACTGGGCTAACTAGAAACGACGAAGGATGTTGAGTCACCTAGGACATCCCCCACACCACGAAACATAGATTAGCTGATACCAAAAACAAAAAGGAGGAAGACAGGGTCTATGCGGGTACGACTTACTACATCAGGGATAGTCATTCAACATGGGAAATGTCCACCAGTCAATACGGTGCGACATGAGAGACCAAGCATATACCTTAACCATATCAAACCGAACCTCTGATCGTCCGTGGATCATATAATAATTCCCAACCAGTATTATACAGTAAGAAAATTGGATAAAAACACAGAAATCCCATTAAACCTATCCTCCGGATAATCCATGGCTCCTAAAAGAAATTGCTGGTCTCGAGAACCTCAAAGGACAGACCCAGTATCCGGCATGGCTCTCTCCCGACTGAAGGAAGATACCATCACCGAACGTGGTCCCAGGCATCGGATTCAACCAGGGATGCTGTAAGAGATCAACATGAGCGCGGACATGCGCGGCGCCAAACAAGAACTAAGTGCTGAAGTTTCTCGGTGAACGCGGCTAGTGGAAAAGCCGAGTGTTTGTGAAGAAAGTGATAAGCTCTAATTAAAGTTTTAGATTTTTCTTTTTTCAGAATGACAGTGTGGAAAAGAAACAGCATTGAAGAAAACAGAACTATGGAACAGTTGAAAAGGAAGAAGAGTAGATAAATTGTGTTTTATATATGTTTTCTTGTTTCAGGTTCGGAGTGACAGGCTAATCCATTTTCCAGATGTAATTTGAAAACCAGATAAATGTGGTTGATAAAGTATGAACACGTCTATGTCCCATATAGAGGAAGGGAACTACGGTTAATTGTAAAGAGAAAATGGATTAACTTGAACACACTAATTTTCATGACTATAAAAAAAAAATTGTTCCTGTTAAAATTCCTGTTTGTAAATCATATGTTAGAAAGAGTTAAGTAGCTTTAGGAACAGGAGATAGAGCAAATCTGTAGTATCAATGTAAACAAAATCCAGATCAATTAAAAAGCTTGTGCGTAGTCTAAGTACACAACTTCAGCGGCCCCAAAAAGGGCCTTAAAAGACCCTTTCTTGGGATTGAGAAGGGGGGAATATGTTATGAATACATAGTTCTTTATATAGATTTTTTTTATTGTTTTTATAGATTATCTTAATTATTCGAGCAAAGTCGTTCGAGATGGACTTTAGACATTCAAAGGCTGTAGTCTGTTGAGATAGAGTATAGTTCAGAGCAAAGTCTTGTTAAAACTAACTGTAAACATCCCTACATTTAGTTCATTTGGAATGTTAGGTGGTACAGTTACGGGTAATTCGAGGTCATCTTGAAGTATATAACACTTGAGAAGTGAGGGTCTCGCGTCTGTCTGTGTGTGTAAACGGCTGGAGGGTAAGTCACTGACCATTTTTCTTAATAATGTAGTCCATTTCTTTTGGATTTTAAATCAAGTACCATTTATCATTTTTTGAAACTATATATTTAGAAAGGATATAACATTTTTAATCATGTAGATTTGGTTAGATTTAAAAATTCCACAACTCCCTCTTCTCAACCCCGAGATAGTACTGTATTTTAATATAGGCTTAGAATAGAATTAGGGCTAGAGATATTTAGGATTTCTAATTATTTATACTTTAGTAATAAAATAGTTTAAGATCAGACTCCTTGTGTTTATTTCAATGCATGTAAACTGTACATCCTCATACTAACGCTCGGCTAGGAAACCGCTACCAGATTTTCCAAGTCCCGAAGGTCCTTTAAGCCTAATAAATCCAGTTGAATCCATAACATTTAATAATAAGTGGAGACTTAAATGCCAGAGTAGGCAATGTCCCTATACCTAATGAAATAGGAAATAATGGAGAAATAACAATAAATGATAATGGGCAGGATATGAGACAGTTTTCAACCTATAATCAATTAAAAATAATGAATACCTATTTCCGGAAAAAGGACATACATAAATATACAAGAAGTGGATATAACTCAAGATCAATAATTGACTATTTAATCGTAAACAACAAGCTTGGAGCCTTGGTAAAAGATGTGAGAGTACATAGAGGCAGCGATATATACTCTGATCACTATCTCGTGATAAGTAAAATAAACATAATAGCTAAATGGCGGAAAAATAACATAAAGAACAAAACAAACCAAGAAGAAGTATAGAAAAGTATATTTATTACAAGATCAAAGTATTAGACAACATTATGAAAGCAGAATGAATAAATATATATCAGAGATAGCGACGTCAGAAGATATAAATATTGAATGGGAAAATATATCAAATGTAATACATAAAACAGCAAATGAGATATTAGGAAAGAAAAATAGAATAAGAAATAGGAAGGGCTTGAGAACTTGGAATGCGAATATACAAAATACAGTGAATGAAAAACAAAAAGCATATCATACATACTTAAGACTGAAAACAGAAGAATCTTATGAAGAATATAAAATGAAAAGGAGAATTGCTAAATGCATTATAAGAAAAGCCCATCAGGAGTCATGGGATAAATTTATAAGCTCAGTAGAACACGATATCTATGGAAGACAAGAAATAGGTTATAAATTAGTGAAACATCTAAATCAGACTGAGAAAGATTCTGTCAGATTGAATATAATCCCAGAACAAGAATGGATCCAACATTATGAAAAACTTTGGAAAAAGGAGCAAATTGAAGGAAAAGAGAACAATGAGGAAGAAATAAAAGTGGAAAATATTGATGTAATAGACATAAATGAATTAGAAATGGTTTGAAAACTGCTAAGAATAGGAAAGCAACAGGATTAGATAATATAAATATGGAGTTAGTCAAATATAGTGGAATATTGTGTAAACTACGAATACTTCATCTAATTAATATATGTTGGCAGACCTATGGGATTCCAACCACTTGGAAAACAGCAATTGTGAAGAATACATTCAAAAGAGGAGACCGGAGAAATTGCGAGAATTACAGAGGGATTAGCTTAATGAATGCTGGCTACAAGATATATACGAAAATAATAAATAATAGATTGAGAAACATAACAGAAGTAATAATAAATGAAAATCAAAATGGATTCAGAAAGGGAAGGTCATGTATAGACAATGTCTTTACACTGAAACAACTCATAGAAAAGAGAAGAGAACATAACTTAGAAACTCACATAGGATTTATAGATTTGGATAAGACCTTCGATCGAGTAAACAGACAAAAATTATGGGAAATATTACGAATGAAAGGATACACGCTGTGCCTTGTTGAAACAATAACAAAATGATATGAAGACACAAATATAATTACAGATGTTTTTATTATTGATTTAACATTTCTCACTGAAAGATAAATTATATTTGAAGAGAAAAATTTTCGCCTAGACCGAGACTCGAACCCGGGACCCTTGGCTTTCCGGGCCAAGTGCTCTACCAACTGAGCTACCGAGGCGAGTTACGATTTAGACGCAAATTTTTCTCTTATATAAGTTGTAATTCCCTATCGCCAAATGCTTTTGAAATCATTGCTTCTATCTGCAAATGGCGGCTTCTTAGTTAAGAAGACATTTATTGGGAATTTAACATTACTTTATAAAGCTAGTAAGGCTTCTAATGATGTTTTTATTATTGATTTAACATTTCTCACTGAAAGATAAATTATATTTGAAGAGAAAATTTTTCGCCTAGACCGAGACTCAAACCCGGGACCCTTGGCTTTCCGGGCCAAGTGCTCTACCAACTGAGCTACCGAGGCGAGTTACGATTTAGACGCAAATTTTTCTGTTATATACGTTGTAATTCCCTATCGCCAAATGCTTTTGAAACCATTGCTTCTATCTTTGCAAATGGCGGCTTCTTAGTTAAGAAGACATTTATTTCTCTTCAAATATAATTTATCTTTCAGTGAGAAATGTTAAATCAATAATAAAAACATCATTAGAAGCCTTACTAGCTTTATAAAGTAACGATAAATTCCCAATAAATGTCTTCTTAACTAAGAAGCCGCCATTTGCAAAGATAGAAGCAATGGTTTCAAAAGCATTTGGCGATAGGGAATTACAACGTATATAACAGAAAAATTTGCGTCTAAATCGTAACTCACCTCGGTAGCTCAGTTGACCGGGAAAGCCAAGGGTCCCGGGTTCGAGTCTTGGTCTAGGCAAAAATTTTTCTCTTCAAATATAATTATAGATACCGGATTCAAAAGAACAGATACAATCAAAACAAATACTGGATTATGACAAAGATGTAGTTTATCACCCACTTTAATATACATATAGACGATATTTTAAATAAATGGAAAGTTTTAGTGAATCCAGGAATAAGAATGGATAATAAAGTGTGCATAAATAATCTTCTATTTGCTGACGATGTAAGCATAATACAGAAAAATGAAGACGACTTACAGAAATCAATGCAT
Source organism: Diploptera punctata (assembly GCA_030220185.1). NCBI lineage: Eukaryota > Metazoa > Arthropoda > Insecta > Blattodea > Blaberidae > Diploptera > Diploptera punctata. The sequence goes on from JASPKZ010001981.1 coordinate 431,735, forward strand.
GCATTAAATGAAATAAGTAAATCATACGATCTAAAGATTTCTGTAAGGAAAACGAAGACCATGGCTTTTAGAGGAAGAGATCCAGTGAGATCCAAAATTATTTTAGAAAATCAAAGTATAGAACAGGTGTCTAGTTTCAAATATTTGGGCTGTGATGTTGGCTACAATGTGGAAAGAGATATTGACTCCAAAATAAATAAATTTCAGATGGTGTGTGGAACAATACAGAGAACATTCAAAAATAAAATTAGAAAAGAAACCAAGATAAAAATGTATAATGTTATGGCGGTTCCCACAATATTGTATGGATGTGAAACTTGGGCTCCAGTGAAAAAACAGAAGGATAGAATACAGACGGCGGAGATGAGGTTCCTAAGACAAGTAAAAGGATGTACAAGACTTGATAGAATAAGAAATGAGGATATAAGAGAAGAATTGAAAGTACAGCCTTTATTAGATAAAGTCACGAATTACAGACAGAAATGGATTGATCACATGGATGGAATGAGTAAGGAGAGATATCCATTGTTAGCAAGAAATTATCAAGCAAAAGGAAGACGTGATGTTGGAAGACCTAGAAGACGTTGGGCTGATGCATTATGAAGTCGGAAACGGGCAATTGCCTAATCCCTGGAGTGATGATGATGATCTTCATTCTTCATCATCATCATCATCATCATCATCTTAAGGCATGACGACTTCAAAAGTGAAAGTTTTGGCCTTCTCAACAATCCTCCTACATGCCAATCTGTCTCTTGCCATATTCAAATTAGTCACTTTCATTTTCCTTAGATCGTTCATTGTGTCATCCTCCCATCTGATCTTCAGTCTTCCTACAGCTATGCCTCCTATAGGTTTCCATTTGTAGAGATTTTTGACCAGTCTCTGATCATCCATTCCTATCAAATGTCCAAGCCAACCAATTCTGAGAGATCTTATATGGTTTACTATGTACTGATTTTTGATTAATTTGTTTAGTTCGTTATTTGTTTTGATTCTCCAACAATTATCAATTCCTCTATTTGGTCCAAATATTCTTCTTAAAATTTTTTCTTTCAAAAATTAGTAATTTCTGTTTTATTGTTTCTTTTAGGACCCAAATTTCATAAGCATATGTAACTACTAGTTCAATGAGCATTTTGCAGTTATTTATAATTTGCTTTTAAATAAGGTTCTATTTGCAAAATAAGCTTTATTCCCATTTACCAATCTTTCTTTAATTTCCTCTTCTAATGTATTATGTCCATTTACTTTGGTACCTAAGTATTTAAATGATTCTACTGTATTAATTTGTATATCATCAATTTTTAGATTTTCAGATTTTCTATTGTGATTACTACATTTTAAATATTTTGTTTTCTCTTGATTTATTATTAAGCCAAATTTTTTAGATTCCTCTTTCAATTTTGTGAAGGTTCCACAAAATGCTTGTCTGGTTCTTGCTGTAATCAGTATGTCATCTTCTTCATTCTTCAGACTTTTTAAATATTTGTAAACAGTACAATGTTATATGAAAATTTATACACTAAGGTTAAGTGATAAATTATTTTTTTGAAGAGAAAATTTTTTGAACCCAAGATCTACGTACTAGTGCATTACTTACTGTGCTATCCAAGCATCTCACTTCACACACAATTTTCTCTTGCTTATGTAAACCCACGTGCCCATAGCAACAAACCGTCGTTCATAAAGTAATTGGACAGCTTCTTATTCATGATCCTATAATAGCCTTCATGAATAAGAAGCTAGCCAATTGTGTTGTAAACAACGGCTTGCTGCTATGACAAGATAAATATTTGTGTCCGAAACAAAATGTTCAGATAGCACAATTGGTTAGTGCACTAGTATGTAATTAGAAATCTTGGATTCAAATCCTTGGCAAAACTTCCTATCTTCAAAAAAAAAGTAAAAGTAAAGTATTCCCACTACATGCCTCAGGAGGCCCTTGGGGTAGTGGGAGGTTAAGGCTCCCACTATTTTTAGACAATCGGCACTTGATGTCAGCCGGGTTGTCAGCCCTGCGTGATGGCCGCCTTTACCCCAGAACAAGTGTCTGGTACTCATTTCCGTTAGAGTCTGAGTCGACTCCAGGGCCATAGTGCCGCCAGAAGGTTTGGGTCAGTTTAAAAATCCTGACCCCACCGGAACTTGAACCCTCGACTTTCCGGCTTGTAGCGCAGGGCCTTAACTTCTGCGCTACAGTGTGCCCCATCTTAAAAAAAAAAGAATTTGTGAACATTTCTGTTTCAGACGTATATGTTAATGATGTAAATTCCTGGTTATAAACAGACAATGACAGTTAAGCCTTCATTATGGATAACAAAATTATTGTCACATATACATCAACAAATACTGGTAGTGAAGATGAAAATGAGTCTAGCATAACAATAAAGTCAAATTTATTATAAAAATATAAAAATCAACAGTTTGGACAAGCTGACGATAGTATGATCATATTGAAACATGTCAAATAAAACATCAAGTATTTATGAGTTAAGGTAACCAGATTCAGCTTATTTATTGATAAAAAAAGTGTTATCTCATATGGAAGCAATGACAAAGCTGGATGAAGTAATGGATTCCAAACAGAAACAACTTTGACGGATATTATTTTGAAAAGAAACATTAATGCTTGAACTGGGACTTGAACCCCAGACCTTTGGTTCTATGCAATAATATGCAGTCCATTACACCAATCAAGACACAATACAAAGTCTACATTTCTTTCCTCAAATATAATTCTCTAATCGACCGAAGGTAGATAGATGATGCAACCAATAGCCATATTTTTAACGAGAATTTTACACTAACTTTTTTCAGCAGTAAAGCTTAATATTTTTGTTATATTTAGATAGTAACACTTTCCAATACTGGACAATATTATTTTGAAAATAAAAATTATGAAACATTTTAATTTATCTTAAATTAAACCTCATAGTGATATATTCCTATAAAAGTTCAAGAAAATTGAATGCTTGAAGCTAGACTTCAACCCCGGGCCTCTGGTTCTATGCACCAGTATGCAGTCCATTACACCATTCAAGAGACAATATATTCTCTAATTAGAGAATTGATATGAGGAAAGAAATGTTGACATTATGAACCAATTAACACAAGATAATAATTGAGTTTGTATTTTTAACATTCTTACCTCATATGTTTATTTTGATGGACGATTGTTTCAAAGCTATTGTTCCATCTTCAGCTTGTCACAAAGTGGTTTTTTCTTTTCTTCAAGTTGTCGGCCCTGGATCTGTGTTCCAAAGAACTTGGTAATGAGGCTCCTTTCTCTGGGAATATCAAAGTTCATAATTTTCTCCTTGTTCTTTTGTATATAGATTTTTTCCCATATTGTGAGTTCATTGGTAATTTCTAACTGTTTTAATAATTTTGTATTTATATCTATCCGTGTGGAGTTGCCAGTCTCCCACCGACGCCTCCCCAGATGGCGGATAGGGGAATGCTCACCAGATATGGCGGGTACTGGGGAAATAAAATACCCAGGGCAGACCAAAACTAGCGCTGCTGCCTTGCAGTAAGATACTGGACTATCAAAGGCTAGAGGAAGAAAACCTTGAACAAAAATTACCCGTCCCCCAGGTTGGGGGTTGATGCATCGGGCCAGCTCCTCGTTCATCATAAAAAGAAAAAAAAATGCTCAACATGCCTCGGAAAAACACTCTAGGACGATTAAAGCTAAGAAAAAGGACTTTGAAAATTGGCACATGGAATATTCAAGGCTGCAGAAATAAAATGGAGGAAGTAATTAAAGAAATAGATGCAATGGAACTAGATTTGGCAATTTTAACTGAAACAAAGAAGAAAGGCACAGGAAATGAAACATTAGGCAATTATATACACCTTTACAGTGGAGTAGATAAACATAAAAGAGCAAAAAGAGGTGTTTCAATGTTGATTAATAAGAAATGGAAAGGCACTATAAGAAATTGGGAAGCCATTGATGAGAGAATTTTAAAATTAGATTTGAATATATGGGGCTATAAATGAACAGTTTTTGGAATATACGCACCAATTAACGATAATGGAATGACAAATCTAGAAACTTATTTATTTTTTGACAAAGTTAATGAAGAAATAGGAGAAATTAGCGCTGGGAAACATTTAATATTATTGGGAGACATGAATGGAAGAACAGGAAGTAAATTTGGAGATCCAGTAGTAGGAAAGTTTGGAGAAAACATTTTAAATGAAAATGGAGAAAGGTTAATTGAATTATGTAGACAATCATCTTTAAAAATATGGAATGGCTTTTTCAATCATAAAGATATCCATAAATACACATGGGAACGTCCAAACACTAAATCAAAAATCCATTATCGATTACATAATTACAAAACAAAATTCAAAAATGAAAATACAAGATGTCAGAGCTTATAGAGGACCAAGTTGTGGGACAGATCATAAATTAGTAATTGGAAAATTTGTATTCCCTTGCATTCTTAATAAAGAAAACAACCACGCAGAAAAAGAAGAAAATGTTAGAACAGAAACAGAAAGAAAATATAATGTTGAAAGCCTACATAATGAAAGTGTAAAGCATTTATATCAACAGAGATTGAATAAAAAATTAAAACAGAATGAATTCAGAGATACAGAAGAAATGTATCAGTACCTAAAAAGGTGCATCCATGAAGCCGCCTATGAAGCATTGGGTGAGAAAGACAACTATAGAGGAAGGACAGCACTGTTTTGGAACAATGAAGTAGAGAAAGAAAGACAGAATAAGAAACAGTTATTTTTAAAATGGCTTAGTACAAAGAACCAGAACAACAAAATACAATATCAAAAAGCACAAGCAAAAGTGAGAAGAATGGTTACTAAACACAGAAACGAGATTTTGGATAAGAAATGTACAGAAATACAAACATATTTAGGAAGCAAGAAGAGTTCCGAATCATGGAAATTTATAAAAAATATACGTTCATCAAATACAAATAAGAATCTTCTCAACCTAATAGGGATACATGAATGGGAAGAATATTACAAAAAGCTTTTAGTAGAGGACCGAAAAGAATTTTTGGGAGAAAATGACGATTTATCAGAGATGGAAACAGGAAACATAATCGAAATTGATATAAATACTGTAAGAAAGGAAATTATGAGAATGAAAAATGGTAGTAATGCCAGCCCAGGAAATATTGCAATAGAATTGATTAAAAATGGCAGTCAGAAGTTATTGGAGATGATCACTGTACTATTTAATAAAATATTAAATGGCAAAGAAGTGCCAGAAGAGTGGAAAGTCGCTATTATAACATCGATACATAAGAAGGGAGACAAGAGAAAGTGTGAAAATTATAGTGGCATATCAGTAACGAGTACATTAAGTAGAATATATGGACGTATACTAAATAAAATGGTTGATATAGAATACCAGGATAAAGAAATGGAAGAACAATCTGGTTTTAGAACTGGTAGGTCATGCACAGATAATATATTTTGCATAACACAAATGATGGAAAAAAAAAAAAAGAGCAACTAACAGAGATTTACATTTGCTTTGTGTCGATTTAACCAAAGCATATGATAGTATTCCCCAGAAAATGTTATGGGAAACTTTAGACGATTCCAACATTACCAAAAAATTAGTAGAAGCTATAAAAACATTATACAAAGGATCTACTTCGAAAATAAAAGTTGGAAATCATATAACAAAGGGATTTACTATTACAAAAGGTTTAAGGCAAGGTTGCAGTTTATCTCCAACTCTATTTAAAATTTATCTCGAAAGAGTACTAACAGATGGAGGAAAAAATGTCAAAAAATGGGCATACCTATCCAATTAAATTTTGCAGATGACCAGGTATTAATAGCACAGGACCACGATGACATAGAATATATGGCTAAAAAACTAAAAGAAGAATATGAAAAATGGGGACTTTATATAAACATTGAGAAAACTAAATATCTGTGTATAGGAGAAGAAATGGAAAATATAAATTTCAACAATGGAGAAGAACTAAAACCTAGTATTGAATGCACTTATTTAGGAACAAAATTAGACCATTCAGGCGATAACACAGTGGAAATTAAAAATAGAATCGCACAAACAAAACAAGCAATAAATGCTTTAAACTCTGTTTGGTGGAGCAAAAATATTACAAAAAATAGAAAATTACAAATATATCAAACCATAATTCAGAGCATTTTAACATATGGTGCTGAAGTCTGGCAAATTCCTACCAGGGAAATGAAAAGAATTTTAAGTACAGAAATGGATGTTTTAAGAAGATCAGCTGGAAAATCTAGAATGGATAGAATACGAAATAAAGAAATAAGGGAAATTATGGGTGTACAAGAGGAGCCGGACATCATAGAAAAGAAAAGATTGCAGTGGTATGGTCATGTCAAACGAATGCCAGAGCAAAGATTGCCAAAAATTGTTATGGAATGGATCCCAATAGAAAGGAGGAAGAGAGGAAGACCGAAGAAAACATGGATAGAAGGGGTACAAGCAGCTATGAATATCAGAGGAATGGAGGAAGATCAATGGATGGATAGAGAGGAATGGTGTTTGGTTTCCAGAAGACGGCGGCAGCTGCCATGATACCGGATGATGATAATGATTTATATCTATTTTGTGTTTCTCTGTCCAAACATGCGCTGCTACTGCAGATTTTTCCCTTCTCCCTTTTTTTACATTTCTTATGTGTTCTTTAGTTCTAATATTTAAATTTTTCTTTGTTTTCCCTATCACAATCTGCACATTTTATTTGCTATATTCCTGATTTTAAATTTGTACAACATCAAATTAGCACCAAAGAATGATCATAGTTTAAAAAACTTATGAAAACCAACAAAAATGAAAAAAATTGAAGATAATAAAAATTCAGGAATATAGCAAATAAAATGTGCAGATTGTGATAAAGTATACATAGGGAAAACAAAGAGAAATTTAAACATTAGAACTAAAGAACACATAAGAAATGTAAAAAAGGGAGAAGGGGAAAAATCTGCAATAGCAGCTCATGTTTGGACAGAGGAACACAAAATAGATATAAATACAAAATTATTAAAACAGTTAGAAAATACCAATGAACTCACAATATGGGAAAATATCTATATACAGAAGAACAAGGAGAAAATTATGAACTTTGAAATTCCCGGAGAAAGGACCTCATTACCAAGTTCTTTGGAACACAGAACCAGGGCTGACAATGAAGAAAAGAAAAAAAAAACAGTTTGTGACAAGCTGAAGATGGAGCAATAGCTTTGAAACGATCGTCCAACAAAATAAACATATGAGGCAAGAATGTTAAAAGAAAAAATAATACAAACTCAAATATTAAATTAAACCTCATAATGTAACTTCCTAATGATGTACGAGGTGTGATCAATAAGTTTCCGGAATGAGGCCATAAACACAACACAACACTTCAAAGTTTCTATTCAGCACTGTCACCCTCGAAGTAGTCACCTTGGGAATTGATACACTTGTCCCAGCGCTTCTGCCAATGCTGGAAGCACTTCTGGAAGTTGTCTTCTTTAAATGTGTCCAATGCCTTCTGCGATTCGCACTGGATGACATCAATGTCCTCAAAACGATGTCCTCGGAGTCGAATTTTTAGCCGTGGGAACAGGAAAAAGTCTGCTGGAGCCAGATCTGGAGAATAGGCTGGATGGGGAACAGTACTCATCCTATTTTTGTCCAAAAACTGGTGGACAGAAATTGCTTTGTGCGCGGGCGCATTGTCGTGATGCAGGAACAAGTCACCAGTCCTCCATTTCTCTGGCCGTTTGCTTCACACATTCTCCCTCAATCTTTGCAACACTTGTTTGTAGTACACTTGATTCACTGTTTGACCCCGTGGTACAAATTCCTTATGCACAATTCCATTGATGTAAAAAAAAACAATCATCATTGACTTCACATTCGATCGAACTTGTCTAGCTTTCTTGGGGCGTGGAGATGCAGGACTCTTCCATTGCGAAGACTGTTGACGCCTCAGGTTAGCTGCCTTGATTGGTTAGCGAGATATGTCAGTGTTGGCTAACCTGAGTCTTCTCATGGATTGAGCGGCGTTCTTGTGTGTGTGTGGCTCGTAGAGAGCAGTCGTGTCTTGTGGTGCGCCTCGGCAAGTGTGAATGCTTCGACGTGAGCACGTGGTAACCTTAATGTATATTATTAATTATCTAATTAAAATATAGTCTTATTTTCATATGTTTAATTCTTTGTGTCACAGTAATTCCTAAATATACAGTCCACTTCAGAGAGAAGAACTTTATAGCTACTTACAGGTTTAGAAATAAAGTTCCGTGAACAATTAACCTGTATGTGTAGTAAGTATATATTATCCCTGCTACATATTTTTGGTCCTCCGGGCTGGATATAACAGTCGCCTTGTGAAAAGTCGTAATATTGTGACACAAAAAGTATTACTTACGTGAAGAACTATATTAAACAAAGAACAGTGAAAGCGTTACCACGTGGTGTTGCCGTGATCAACTAGTGGACCGCGACCCCCTTGCAGAACTTCGAGCGTCGAGAAGTCTAGTTCCAGTGCAAGGAAATATCATTTTGATAGTGAATTGTCTTAGAGTGAGCTATCCTTTGATATCAACGGTGCTGTGACCTTCTAGTAGCGTGGTGGCACATTCTAGAGTACCATAGATGTCTGGTCGATTGGAAACCATAGTAGAGGCCTAAAGCTAAGTAACTATTGCATGCTTATATCTCCTATCTTAGAGTTGATATCCCACCTCATTCCATAAACCTAGACTTGATATTTGAGAACAAATTGACTAAATTAGTATTGAGTCGAGCTGACATGATATTTCAAATTGCCATATTATTTGTGTGATTTATATATATTTTAATTATTTTATAAAATATTTGCTGTGTTATATTGTTCGGTAATTGGGTATTTATCAAAATGTCATTTGAAAGTGAGACAAAGGCTATCCAAAAGCGAGGCATTCTTAAAAGAAGCCTTACTAATTTGGAAAATTATATTAATAGTGAAACCATTTCCCTAAACACATTAGTAGCTAGACAAAATAAACTAGGAGATATTTGGGAACAGTTTGAGGTAGTTAAGAATTTCTTAGAGCTTGAAGTAGATTCAAAGCCAGGTCAGGATCATGCAAGGGATCATGAGGATTTTGAAAATGAATATTATGAGTTGTGTGGCAAGGTTCAGGATTTAATAGAAAGTCTTCAAAAACCCACAGATAGTCATGGTTTTGATGATTCACGTGCATCTAGTAGATCGAGTTGTAGTTTTAAGTTACCGGCTATTCAGATTCCCCATTTCCAAGGAGAATTGACTGAATACCTCTCGTTTAAGAATACTTTTGAGTCCCTTGTGATTAACAATACTAACTTAGATAATGTTCAAAGGCTTCATTATTTATTATTGTCACTTGAAGGCGAACCTAGGCAATTACTCAGTAATTTAGCGATAACTGAAGGCAATTTTGGTACGGCCTGGAAGTTAATTCAGCAAAGGTACGACAACAGACGCATGATATTGTCGCAGCATGTTAAGTGCTTACTCAGCTTACCTTCTTGTAGTACAGGTACTGCTGCAGAGTATAGGAAAGTACTTAACCAAGTAAAGGGCAATATTAATGCCATAGAGAATCTTCAGAGTGATATTCTGTTATCAGATCTAATGTTGCAGGAAATTATATCGAGTAAAATGAAAAGTATTCATAGGTCAGAGTGGGAAGCTAAACATGGTGCTACGGATATCCCTAGCTTAGTCGATTTTATGGAATTTTTGGAGAGAAAAGCTCAAACCTTGGAGCTCAGTGAATGTAAAAACATTGTAGTAAATGAGAAACCAGATGTAAAGCCTAAAGTCAAATCTTTCCATATTGCTAATGACAACAAATCAAGATATTGCCATAATTGCAAATCAAATAAACATAATTTACCAGATTGTGAGGAATTCAACCAATTAACAGTAGATGAAAGAGTACATTTAGTTGGTCAGATTAGATTGTGTTATAATTGCTTTTCAAAGGGGCATACAGCGAGATTTTGTAAAGAGAAACCTTGTTCCAAATGTCAACGCAAACACAACACTCTAATACATTTTGAAAGAAAGCCTAATGTTGAGCATCCAGCTATTGTGTCTCCCACTGCTATGAAGATAACCTCCGGGCTAGGCTCAAACGTACTTCTTAGCACTGCCTGTGTTAATGTGAAAGATAAATTAGGGCGGTTAGTTAAGGTTAGAGCGTTACTGGACTCTGCCAGCCAGTTATCTTTTATGACTACAAATCTGTTGAGCAAGTTAGGTCTTGCAACCCAATCGTGCAAACTTCCTATTGTAGGTATTGGAGACTCAGATGTCTCTCCAGTCAGTCTTACTTGTAAGGTGCAATTGTTGTCCAGAGTGTCTAACTATAGGTTGAACTTGAATTGTGCTGTCGTAGATAATATCACATCTCAATGTCCTGCCACCGAGATTGATCATTCAAACTGGAATATTCCGTCTAACATTGGGTTGAGTGATCCAAACTTTAATAAACCTGCTACGATTGAACTTCTTCTCGGCGCAGATGTGTACCATGATATTGTTTGTTCTGAGACTTTGAGAAGGAAGGGATACTCCACGTTGATCAAAACAGAGTTTGGTTACATATTTTCAGGTGCCTTTCCTGAACTTTGTATTAAGAAAAGAGTAGATCCTCGTTCGGTAAACTTTGTGAAACTTGATTCTCTGGATAAAAAACTGGAAAGGTTCTGGCAGCTAGACGAACTGCAAAACCCTGTTCTTAGTCCAGAAGAGAAAGCGTGTGAACAACATTTCGTTGAAAACGTCCAAAGAGATGAATCTGGTCGTTTTATTGTGAAGTTACCTATACGTCTTGATGTTCCTTCGGTCGCTGAATCTAAGCATACTGCTATTAAGAGATTTAAGCACATTGAGAGTAAGCTTGATAAACATTCTCAATTAAAAGAACACTATGTCGGATTTATGAGAGAGTACAGCGATCTAGGACACATGGAGCTTGCACAACCCTTAGAAGGAAACAAGAGTACTTTCTACTTACCGCATCAGTGCGTAATTAAAGAGTCTAGTACAACGACCAACAATGAATCGCCACCTAGAGTGGACTCAGAATTGAAGACACAAATTCGGGTACTGATGTCTAAGGTACAATGGCCTGAATTTGAGAAGTACTCTTCATTTCTCAAACTGAAACGAGTATATGGATATGTACTGAGATTCATCCATAATACTCGTAATAGAGACAAATTATATTCCGGTTCCTTGTCTTCAATCGAGTTGAAACAAACGGAACTAATGGTGGTGAATCGCATTCAAGCCGTTGAATACAAGAGGGAAATCCACGAGTTATCTTCCAAGAAACAAGTAGATTCTTCAAGTGACTTGAGATCACTTAACCCATTCCTGGATAAAAATGGACTTCTCAGAGTTGGTGGCCGTCTTGAGAATTCTCAGTTGACATTTGATGAGAAGCATCCAATCATATTACCAGCTAAAAATGTTGTGACTAAACTGTTAGTGAAGCATGAACATGAGATGTTACTTCACTCCGGTGCTCAAGCAGTTCTGTGTTCACTGCGCACCCGTTATTGGATACCTCGTGGTAGAAATACTATTCGTGGGGTAATTAGGTCCTGCTACAAATGTTTCAGAGTTAAACCACCTCTAACTAGTCAGATGATGGGACAACTTCCTGAGTATAGAGTAGAGCAAAGTCTTCCCTTTGTTAAGGTAGGTTTGGACTACGGAGGTCCAATTGTAATAAAGGGAGACAACCCAAGATCTAAGGTGAAATTCAAGGCTTACATAGCACTTTTTGTATGTTTAGTAACTAAGGCTATCCATTTAGAAGTTGTCAGGAGCCTTACTACTAAGGACTTCATTGCTGCCCTCTATAGATTTGTTGCCCGCAGAGGACGCCCTTGTCTCATATTGAGTGATAATGGTTCAAATTTTGTTGGGGCCAATAACGAGTTATTAAATTTTGTAAAGAAACATGCGAATGCTATTACCGAGAACATAGCAAATATGAACATTGAATGGAGATTTATTCCTCCTTCTAGTCCCCATTTTGGTGGACTTTGGGAGGCAGGAATAAAATCGGTTAAATCCCTTATGAAAAAGACTATAGGTAAAACTATTCTTAGTTTTGAAGAATTGTGTACTTTGTTGTGTCAGATCGAGCCTGTACTAAATTCTAGACCTATCTGCACGCCCAGTGAATCCCACGAAGAAATGTACCTAACTCCAAGTCACTTCCTGGTAGGTAGACTATTAACTAGTACTATCCCTCCTGATATAGCCAACTGTCCCCTTTCCTACGATGCAAGGTGGAAGGTAGTTCAGGCTCTCTACAGGTCTTTCTGGCAACAGTGGTCCAGACAATACCTGCAGTCGCTTCAGCAAAGGAGGAAATGTATGTCTGCCGGGAGATGGTGCCCAGCTGTCGGTGATCTTGTGATCCTTCGGGACGACAATTTACCACCTCTGGTATGGAAAACTGGTGTGATCCAACAGCTTCACCCTGGGATCGACGGTGTGGTACGAGTGGTCACCATTAGGACTAAAACTGGATTATTTCGACGAGCCATGGTGAAACTTGTCCCCTTACCCAGCTGTGTTGAGAGATTCACCGATGTGTTAAATTGTGAGATCCCTCAAAGGGGGGAGTATGTTGACGCCTCAGGTTAGCTGCCTTGATTGGTTAGCGAGATATGTCAGTGTTGGCTAACCTGAGTCTTCTCATAGATTGAGCGGCGTTGTGTGCACATCGTTCTTGTGTGTGTGTGGCTCGTAGAGAGCAGTCGTGTCTTGTGGTGCGCCTCGGCAAGTGTGAATGCTTCGACGTGAGCACGTGGTAACCTTAATGTATATTATTAATTATCTAATTAAAATAGTCTTATTTTCATATGTTTAATTCTTTGTGTCACAGTAATTCCTAAATATACAGTCCACTTCAGAGAGAAGAACTTTATAGCTACTTACAGGTTTAGAAATAAAGTTCCGTGAACAATTAACCTGTATGTGTAGTAAGTATATATTATCCCTGCTACAAAGACTGTTGTTTAGTTTCTGGATCGTAGCCATAAATCCATGTTTCATCACCAGTAATAACCTTTTCCATGAACCGTGGGTCATTTTTAAGCTGTTCTTTAAGATCTGTGCAGGCAATCACACGACTTTCCTTTTGGTCATTTGAAATGAGGCGGGGCACGAACTTCGCAGCAATTCTTCGCATGTTCAAATCATCTTTCAAAATGCTTTGAACACTTCCAAACGAGAGTGCTAGTGCATCAGACAGTTCTCGTATTGTAATGCACCTATCATTTAATACCATTTCCCTCACTCAATCGATATTTTTATTGGTTTTGCTGGAAGTTGGTCGTCCCAGACGATTTTCATCCTTAACCGATGTCACGCCCCTTTTAAATTTCGAAAACCACTCAAATGCTTGAGATTTGCCCATTGCTTCCTCCCCATAAGCTGTTCTTAACATTTGATATGTTTCTGTTGCAGTTTTACCAAGTTTAAAGCAAAATTTGATGCATGTTCTTTGTTCCTCGTAATCCTGCATTGTTGCTACACAGAGAAATCGCCGCATGCACAAAACACGTCTTCACTTCAGAGCTTCTACCAGCATACTTGCAAGGTCAGAGAAGGTCGCGCGACCCCTCAAATTCATCACAAGGAAATTCTGAGTGTACAGCCTGGGTGAAAATTAAAAACTCCTCAATGGCATAATTGTTTTGAAGCCATTCCGGAAACTTATTGATCACACCTCGTAAAAAAAAACACACAAGATAAACTCACCTACTATTTCAGAGGACAACAGAAACAGCAGTACAAACATTTTAAACTGTACTGTTTGTGAAAATAAAAAGGACTTAAAAAACTTCTTCTTCTCCTTCATCCAACCAAGTCTTAGGCCTATAGGCCTGTTACGACCTCACTGATGAATTTTGAATCCAGCGTTTCCTTGGAGAGCCCAGAGATCTCTTCCCTGTTGGACAATAATGAAGCATGGCCTTGGGAACTCTATCTGAACTCATTTGTCGCAAATGATTCATCCAGTTGTTCAGATATCTATGTATGCATTCAATGATCGTTCTAAACATAGTTCCTTCAAGATATCATCATTGTGTTTGTGATCCCATTTGGTATACCCTGTTGTATATCTCATGAATCTCATTTCACTAAAAGTTATCCTGCTCTCTTCTCCTTTCCTCAAAGTCCATGTCTTGCTAAGGTTTTGCATAACTGTATTCTGGTATCTCTCTGGACTAGTGAAGGTTTCATTACTGAATATATTATTCCCACGGTTTTATTAAAATTAATAATTTGATTTGTTATGTCTACTTCATCCAAATATGTTAACGTATATCCAAGGATCCAAGATAGGTAAATTAATTTACTCTTTTCAGTAGCCAAGGGCCTTCTAGTCCTGTCGCGCTTGGAGTTTAAGTATTTATGAATTTATACAAATTTTGCTTTTTTCCTTGAAAAGCCATTACTTTTGTTTTCTCTGTATTGATTTTCACGTTATATTTTATGGCTTACAACTAAGAGAGAATTTCTGTCTGAACCAGGATTTGAACCCAAGAGCTCTAGCTTTATGTGCTGGTGCATGAACCAATTGTGCTACTCAAGCAATCCAGGAGCAGACAAGCATTTCTCTCTATTTTAAATCCCAGAATACCCTTAATAGTGAAGTTCTATTCATATTATAATAGGGTCACTTTCACTAAGAAGACATTATGAAAGGATAAGATAAAATCAAATGTATCATACCTCTCCTCATATTAATCTTCTGAGTAGATCGCGATTTCAGGTTCACAGCGAACCCATCCTCAGTACCATTTTGCCGACTGATGTTATGTCAATAAGAAGAACCAATTCTTCTTCTTCCCAGAAATCGCGATCTACTTAGAAGATTAATATGAGGAGAGGTACAATAGATTTGATTTTATCTTAAATTAAACCTCACAGTGATTTATTCCTATAAAAATTCAAATTATGATAAAGGATTTATTCTGAGCCATATCAACTAATTAAGAATGAATATGTAAAGTGGACTGCCGAAATGATGTATAAATCTTATATATAAAAATCAATGTTTATTTGTTTGTTTGTATGTTTGTTCGTATTTTATGCGCGGCCATACCGTTGATCCGATTTTGATGGTTTTTTTTTTGCAAAATGTTCAGAAGATTCCCGGGATGAACATAGTCTATAAGAGAGTTGTGATATTCAACCCCTTTACCCCTAAAAAATCACCCTTTGTAGTGAAAAACATGATTGAAGTCCCTATTTTGATGCTTAAATGGCTTATGCTGCCTAAACCATTACAAATACACCAAATTAATGTATATAGAATTGAATATCTCGAAAAAACTCTTCAAAAAAGTCCACGACAGCATATGTTTATCTCTTACGGATAACTCACAATAACCATTTTTGTTTTTCATCGATGCCAAGAAGATCGGAATAAGTCGATTCCCGGACAAGCTTGCTCTGCCATACTATTCATCCGATTGAGATGGGGCTTTTTGAAAAAAAATGTTCAGGAGATTGCGGGGATGAACATAGGCTATAAGGGAGATGAAATACTCAACCTCTTGACCCCTAAAAAATCACCCTTTGTAGTGAAAAACGTGAAATAAAGTTCCTATTTTGACGCTTAAATGGTTTACGCTGCCTAAACCATAACAAATACACCAAATTAATGTACACAGAATTGAAATCTCAAAAAACTCTACAAAAAGTCCGCGACAGCATATGTTCATCTTCTACGGATAACTCATAATAACCATTTTTGTCTTTCATTGATGCCAAGAATATGGATACGCAGATACCCGAACAGTGCACGGCTGTTGGTAAAAACATATTAGCATTTATTCATGAGTAGCAGCGCATGCCGGGGAAAATAAAACACATTAACGCCATCTATTTGTCCAGCACCCAAAGCACATAAAGTGTACACACACACAGAGAACATAATATTGAAATTAATTTATTCAGTTAAACTATTCACATGCAATAGTTAATAAAACTAAAGATAAAAATTTCTGCCTGAACTTGGATTTGAACCCAAGATCTCCAGTTTTGCATGTTGGTGCACTAAATTAGTATATATTAACTTGCTTTTACCATGGTGTAAGTATGGTAGAAGATCATTAGGACAGTCTAGGAAGAGACTGTTAAGAGTACTTTCAGGATTATAACATGAAAGGAAGGTGACGAAGTTGCATTGGTGTGGTTACTATATTCTACTAATGTTCTTGATTATACACATTTATGTTAATCTAGATGACATCTGGTATCAGATAACCTGGATAAATGAGGTTCTATTGTAATTAGTATATCACCTCTGTTATTTAAAATTTCAATCCTGCTGGGTATCAAATCCAGACCTGCAATTTAAAAGTTTTGAAAATAAGAATATGGAACTCACTTGACAAGAGTTGGGAAATGCACAAGGAACTCTGGACAGTCCACGACGCCCTCTAAGTGGAAGTCATACTTTGCACCAAACAAAGGAAGGGGTGTTTTTGTGTCACACTGAAATTCCACTTTGTAAATTTCATTTCCAAAACTTGTGCTATCTGCTTTCTGTTGTCTGTTCCTGTAATAAAAACCATATAACAAATGAGCCATGGCAAAGAAAAAAAAATTGACATTAAGTACAAACTGGCTCTAGTGGTGTGTATAACCAATTCTCTGGGACTATTAAACCTGCAGGTTCATGGCTTAAATTCTCCATACATTCCTATCCTGCATTAATATTTCCCAATCATTCCCTGTAAAATTCACATCTCTCAACTCATGGTTAATGTTATTCTTTCCTCTAATTCTTGGCCTACCTATTGGGTGCTTTGCTTTTCCTCCATTTTTCTCACAAAAAGTATCTATTCCCATCTTTCATTCCCCATTTGTGTCACATGTTCTGTCCATCACAATCTACGAGACTTAACTGTTCTTATTACATCGTTCCCATAAAAAGATCATGTACAGCACTGTTATGCAGCTTGTTCCATTCATTTGACTGTTCATAGCTCTTTGGCTCAATATTTTTCCTAAACATTTTATTCTTAAATACCCAGAATCTTTTCTTTTTTTTTTCCCTCTCTTTCCCACTCCTTCAAAATTTCCTTGATTGTTATTAAAGCAGTGTTCTCCTGAATAACATGTGTCATGTCTTTGTCTTGTTGCTCGGTGATTATGTCGCTTTCAATAAGACTGTGCCAATCACAGTTGCCCTCTCGCCAATAATGTTTAAGAATTTTATTTCGACATTATACTCCACGTGGACTCTTAATCTGGGTTGTAAAATTTCACATTCCACAAGGCAGCTAAGTATTAAATAGGTTATTATATAGCATTAAATTAAAATTAGTCGCAAAGATGTGGAGATCGTGGATAAGTAATAGTGTCAAGTTCAAGTGAGGGCATTTCTTCAACTAGTGAGTGTACAAATGCAGGTGCTAAATGAAAAAAAACATAGGATTTTTACATATAGATACTCAAAAAGTGATTTGCAGTGTGTATAATTAAGTAAAAAATAACAATATAGGTCGTGGATCAATCTTAGAAACCACTAAAGCAGTAGGTATAAGTAGGCAAACCATTAGTGAAATCATTAAAAGAGGCCATAAAACCCCACAAAAATGCAACAATAAAAGAGAAAGATTTGAAAAAATTGATAACTTTATTTTCAAACAGATTTGTCAACAGGTTTACAATATTTATAAGAATGGTCAGTCACCAATAATTAATGAACTGTTGGAAGAACTTCAGAATGTTTGTGAATTTCCTTACAAACATACTACATTG
The DNA here is from genome assembly GCA_030220185.1 of Diploptera punctata. Taxonomy (NCBI): domain Eukaryota; kingdom Metazoa; phylum Arthropoda; class Insecta; order Blattodea; family Blaberidae; genus Diploptera; species Diploptera punctata. The sequence continues at coordinate 449,548 of JASPKZ010001981.1, forward strand.
AAAGAGGTATTGAAGAAATTGGGATGTGGGTTTCAAACTCTAAACAAAAGATGCATTATCATGGAATCAGCGAGAACAGTTACACGGAGATACGCAAACTCCCGATTATCCGTGTTAATTGGAACCGAGATATGCACAGAAAATCGAAAAACACGGATAATCCAACTAAGTTATTCTAACAACAAACATGCAATAGAGTGCTGTTTTTATTATTAATTTAACACTTCTCACTGAAGGATAAATTAAATTTCAAGAGAAAAATTAAATTTATCATTTGGTGAGAAGTGTTAAATTAATAATAAAAACATCAATAGAAGCCCTCCTGGCTTTTAAAAGTAGTGTTCAAATTCCCAACAAATGTCTTCTTCACTAAGAAGCTGCCATTTGGATAGATAGAAGCCAAGGCTTCAAGCACTTGGTGCATGGGAATTACACCGTATATAAGAGAAAAATTTGTGTCTAGATTGGTACGGAAAGCCAAAGGTCCCAGGTTCGAGTCTTGGCCTGGGTAAAAATTTTTCTCTTCAAATTTAATGCAATATAGCATTTATTACAGTACTGTAATTAGAAAACTGTTGTACTTACAATTAATGAAGCAAAATTTATGTCTAGGAATCACAAATCTCTGTTGAAACTATGTGTTTTACACTAAGAAGTCCGATATTTTCCTCTTCTTCAATTTATCGTTTCACTCTTTCTGATTACAGTTCTTATTTTCCTAACACTTAAGATATCAACGTAATCAAATTAATTCTGTCCCATATATTTTAATAAGACGTCTAAACATTTTAATGCTTCTTTGTGGCTAATTTTGTTTTCAATCATCAATGAATTTTCGTCTCCACTTTCTCCTTCCCCTCCCTCCTAGTCTGTGCATGCACTTTGTTGACATCATTCAATGTTTCGAAGCTGGGTTCCCCAACATTTTTTTTTCCACAAACTGCTGAACACTGTTTTCACAAACTACACTATCCTACACAATACAAATACAGTTCTGTAACAACAAACTTTCAGTGACTCACACAATGGAAATTTCCAAAATTGTACTGTATTCTCAGAATGTTAGTTGGTACCATTAAACATGCCAGGGGAGGGGATTGTGAGTGAAGGTTACTCTATTGTGATAGTTTCTAAGCGCTGTTCACAGTAGCATGTTCAAAAATAAAGAATTTCTTCATAACAATACAAAATACAGTATAGTATTTATCTTCATTTAAAAAAAAATACAGTAAAAAGAGTCATGACCGGATAATCTACAAACCGGATAATATGCACACGAATAATCAGGAGTCTGCTGTATAGATATCTGAGCACACTTAGATCTAGAGTATCACTAGACCATAAAATCGTTTCAATGTTTTTATTATTCATTTCATACATCCCAATGATGGATAAATTATATTTGAAGAGAAAAATTGTTTATTTGGATGAAACTTGGTATGATACCCACAATATCATAAAGAAAGTTAGGATGATGGAACCACTTCATGCTCTTTCAATGTGCCAATTTCTCACAGGGAAAATGTCATGGTACTGCAAGTAAGTAATACAGATGGCTGGATTCCAAATTGTTAGTTCCTTTCTGCCCTAAAAATATAGGAGATTCAAAAGCAGGTTCTCATGACGAAATTAATTCTCAATTTTTTTAAAACTGGTTTAAAACTAAATTAATGAATAATCTCCCAAGAAGTCCTCCATGTGTAATTGAAATGGATAACGGTAGTTACCATTCTAGATTAAAATTCAAAATTCCTAACACATCAACAAGAAAGGAAGTTGTTATTAATTTCATGACACACCTTTACATAGAAGTGCCTAATCCAGTCCCTAAAATATCGATACTACTTCAAATTATAAAAGAAGCAGATATCAAAAGAGAATACGTCATTGACAAAATTGCTAAAGATTTTGGCCATGAGGTTTTGCGGTTGCCCCCTTACCATTGCAATCTCAATCCCATTGAGTTGGTATAGGCTAGGTTAAAAGCAGAGGTTCGCGAAAATAATGGGACACCATCATAAAGTGTCAGTGTTTGTAAAATCTTATTGGAATGTTTTGAACTCATGGGTTCTGAATCATGGAGTAAACGCATTAACCACACTAAAACAAATAGAATGCAAATATACTGTCCGTGATTCTCAAGACGACAGTGACTCATTTATTATTAATGTAAGTGATAGTGACAGTGAATGAAGAAGAATATGATGGAAACTAGGAACTTAATAAAGTAGAGTTATATTCTTCATATTATAGGTCAAACAATCTATTCTCTGTGTTTGTCTATATAACCCAGTTCTCGATGAAGACGTGATAACACTGCATTTGCTGAATGAAAACCAGACATAAGATATAAATATCAACAATGCCAAAGTTCAACCTTTGTTCTATCACATGTTAAACAGGAGAACACCATGATTATAAGTGTCCATTCAAATTTAATAATGTATTTCTATATGTGACCATATATTTAATTTTATTGATATTTACTTCAAACTCCAGTTTCTCAGTGATATTTAATAAATGTGTGCTTTGGTTTTTATTATTTATCACCTAATAATACTATAATATCAGCCATATACCAACAAATCATTAATACCATTTAGTTTTTTTGATGTTTTTATTTAAATTAACATATTTCCAATCCTGGATAGGATTCAATTCAAGAAAGAAAAATTAACGTTCAAACCGGGACTTGAACCCTGGATCTCTGATTCTGTACATCAGTGCGATACCAATTACGCCATTCGAACACCAATAAGAATGTCAATATTTCTTTCCACTTATACAATTCTCGTTTGTCTGAAGGCCGAGAGCCATCGCTACCACAATGCCAACTGACATCTTCTATTTAGAAGTGTTTTTATTGAGAATTTGTACATTACATTTTAGCGGTAAAACTTCATATTTTCAATGTTTTTTAAAAATTAGCATTAATGTTAAAAAGTAACGTATAAATTCTCAATAAAAATACTTTTGAATAGAGACGTCAGTAGGGGTGATGGTAGCAATGTTATCAACCTTTGGACTAATGAGAATTGTATAAGCGCAAAGAAATGTTGATGTTCTTATCGGTGCTTGAATGGCATAATTGGTATCACACTGATGTACAGAACCAATGAGTTGTTTGCCCTTTTTATCCTCTGAAGATTCTATTGAATGATCTAATACAAAATTGAACAGCAGAGGAGATAGTGGTTATCCTTGTATTAACCCTTAATTACTCACATTTTCCATTAGGTTGAAAGACGCTACTATTTAGTGACACGTACATTTATGAGATTCCCTGGAACTCACCTATCCTCAAATGGACTCGTCCAGCACATGTTTCAGTTGGAACAGCTAATGACGTAATTATATTTATTTTATGTCATTGTTGCTGTCTGTGGAAATTTTTTACCCTGCGTGCGCCTAGCATCTTTAGAGAGTTGTTTTCTATTCTCATGCTTACAATTTTAGTCTAAAAGTAAATATGAGTAGAAAGAGGAAAATATTGACAGAAGTTGAAATTATAGAATTGTTGGAAGCATCAGATGATGAAATAGTTGGAGGATTTTCTTCTTCAACAGATGAAGACTGTGTAGAAGACAGTGATCATGATTCTAACTCAATACAGAGCGCTGAAAGTGATCAGGATGATGGATAAATCATATTTGAAGAGAAAAATTATACGCTCAGACCGGGACTTGAACCCGGGACCCTTGGTTTTCTAGTCCAAGTGCTCTACCATTTGAGCTACCTGAGCAAGTACCGATCTAAACGCAAATTTTTCTCTATATACGTTGATGATATTATGTCAAAAGATGAAGATGTCCAATCGCTGGCCACTATTTTTTACTTCTTGTTGAATGTTGGTGGCATCAATGCACATATAATTATACAAGAAAATGTGGGAAGAAATATTGCTTTCCATGACTTCCTAAAAGACCTTGGTTGGAGTCCACTGGACAGCTATCTGAAGAAAAGAACAACCATAAACACTTTGCCAAAACCTCTTCAGGCAAAAATAATACATCTCACAGGACCTGTGGAGGAAGCTGAACCACTGATCATCAGGAAAGGGGGGAGGTGCCACTTCTGTCGCAGGGCCAAAGACCAGAAGACAACAAAGTGTTGCACCAATTGCGGCAAGCCGATCTGCAAAGATCATATGGTGGAGTCCTGTCCAGACTGCTTTTCTGTTGAGTGAGGTGTGTATAGATGTTATTATTTTTTTTAAAAAATCATTAAACTTTGTAATAATGTGATACAGTGTTATTAACTATGATAAAGACTTGAAGGCAAAAAATTCCCTGCACGAGTCCTCATGTAGGTTATGTATGCGTGAGTAATTAAGGGTTAATCAACTGTAAATTTCAAAAGTATCTGAAAATTGTTGCCTACCTTCATCCTACTTCCTGTGCCATTTAGGCACATTCAAATAAATGAAGAATGAGTCATTTTTTATATCTTACCTCATAGGTTTTCTTAAACATGGGAACTGCAGTTTCAAGAGGAAACATCCCTCCCATTTTCAACCAACATTATGACTACTGGATTTTCGTTGAAAAAGTAGCAAATTCCTTAGAGGTCTATCAATGGCAAGCAGGCCAACTTGGGGATTAAATTCAGAGATACTGAAAATTATATATAATGGTGCTGTTAAACTATTATTAATTACTGTGCTGCTGCATATCAAGATGTTCTAAGCAAAAAGTATATTCAGAAGGAATTATACCAAATTCAACGAGCATTTACATCATGTATATGTATTGTTGCTTAGATCAGTTGGAACACAATTCATAATTTGTTAACATGTCTGAAGAAGGTACCGAAACAGCTGTCACTGAATTATATAATAAATATGAAAATCAAATAAAACTACGTTTTATTTTTATTTAATTAGTAAATCTTATCGTTCAATTTTCATGGATGCAGCACTTGTCACTGCTGGTATTCCTCCTCTACATCTTACTCTCTGATAGTGCCACGCAATGGTTCAATTCCTACCTTCATGAGCGCCAGCAATCTGTTGTAGGAAATCATGCATTATGTTCTTCTTGGTCCTTCTGTAAAGCTGGGGTTCCACAGGGTTCGGTGCTTGGACCTTTACTTTTTTCAATCTACATAAATGACATATCTAACTCCCTAAAGCATTGCAAACATAATTTATTTGCAGACGACATGCAAATCTACATCCACACAGACAAATATTCTCTAAATGACGCTGTTGCCAAAATTAACGAGGATCTTGACTCACTAATGACTTGGGACAGTTAAATATGGACTACAATTAAATCCTAGAAAGTCACAATCAATCATTATGGGTCACCAGAGACTATTATCTACAATTAACCTATACACAGTCTCGCATGTGTCACTAAATGGAGTTCAAATCCCTTATAGCAAGACAGTAAAAATTCTAGGAGTATTTATTGACAACAACTTAAATTGGAATACACAAATAAACCACACATGCAAAACAGTCTTCTCAATAATACATTCATTAAATCGCGTAAGAAATTGTCTGCCATTCGCTCTAAGGAAAATGTTAGTAGAAACACTTGCAATGCTCCATTTTGATTATTGTGACACTCTTTTTACAGACTTAAATATTATTTACACTCAAAGACTTCAACTTGTTCATAATTCTTGCGCACGTTTTATTTGTGGTATTCGCAAATTTTACCATGTTACACCGTCCCTGGAACAATTATCGTGGCTTCATCTAAGAGATCGTAGAACTGTCCATTCACTATCCCTTCTCTATAAAATCCTTCACACATCATCGGCTAATTATTTATCACGCCACTTCATCAGACTATCCGACACACATAATCTTGATACTTGATCCCATCAGCACATTGTCCTTTATATCCCTCCTCATCACACAGTATATTATTCATTATCTTTTACGGTCTCGCTTACCAAAACATGGAATTCCCTTCCATCCTATGTCAGAGACTGTCAAACTATAACATCCTTCAAAAACAAATTAAATAATTATTTAATAACAAACTAACTTATACACCTCACTGATAGTATTCTTTTAACAATTAATAAATTTAATTATCTATGAAAATAATATTAAGATTAACAAATATTTTCTTTTGTTTGTTTTAAATATTGTACAAACGTAAAATTAGTTTTCTATATCTCATTATTTTTCTTTGTTTTATATATACATTAGACAGGGACAATTTAATATGTCTTGATTGTATACATTTTATTATTAGTTTTAGTCTTAATTTTAACTAACATTAACTAGTTGCATTATAGATCATAATATAATAGATATTATCTTTTTGATCAAATTTTTATTTAGTATTTAATATTAGAGTTCATTGTGATTGTTATATTCTGATGTAATATATGTTTGCCCTGGTGAGTGGAAGAGAAGGCCACATGGCCTTAACCAGGCTAAATAAATAAATCTAATTTATTTAACTTTCACAGGGAAAGAACACTATGAGGTTTAATTTAATAATTAAATTAATGTTTTTATTACCTCACCTCATATCCTTTTTCTTCTATACTGCAGTTTCGGAGCTTATCTCCATCGTCAGTAGCCTCTGGTCGACCGGTGTTATGTCGTTTCTTGGCGGTTTCCTTCTTACTTCTGAAGTAAGAAGGAAACCGCCAAACGACATAACACCGGTCGACCAGGGAAGTAAGAAGGAAACCGCCAAGAAACGACATAACACCGGTCGACCAGAGGCTACTGACGATGGAGATAAGCTCCGAAACTGCAGTATAGAAGAAAAAGGATATGAGGTGAGGTAATAAAAACATTAATTTAATTATTAAATAAATCTAAATCTAAATCTAAGTGTACTTTATTCAGCTGGCTTAAACAATATTAAAAAAAATCGTACAAATATATTTCAACAGTTTACTTTTGATATTGATTATGCTATGTCTTTAATGGTTGCTGGACATCCTGCCACAGAATATGACAATCTATACATGCAAAGCTGTGCAAACATCCATGCCTATACCATTTACACAGACGGATCAAGATTTACTGCAGGAGAAGAGGAAGTACAAGTTGGATGTGCTTATGTAGTTTACTGTGAAGACAGTGAAGTTTTCTTCAAACTATTCAAACTTTCCCCTACCTGTTCTGTTTTCCAAGCTGAACTATGTGCCATAAAAGAAGCAGTACAGTGGTGTCTTCAACACAAATGTAGTGCACAAATTTTTAGTGACTCTCAGGCTGCACTTCAATCGATCACAGATAAATTTAATTTAAATCTGAACTCAAAAGAAATCAGAAATAACATAATAAATTACACAACACACCTGTGCCTGTAATGGATACGAGGGCACCAGGGAACTGTAGGAAATGAATGTGCTGATCAATTAGCTAAATCCGCAGCATCTTCTGAGCTTCATTATTCATTTTCAAAATGTCCAATATTCTACGTAAAAAAGAAACTGTTGGACTATATCATCACTGATTGGAATGAACATCGGATAAGGGGTGCAGATGGTGCTTTGAATCTTCTATCCTACAGTACACCATAGGCTAAATGCTTCTTCTTAAACTTAATTTGTAGGATTTTCATCCTGTTTAATTCCAAAATAACTCCTCGGAGGAAGATGTATTGGACGTGCATTCACTGACAGTGAAGGCTAAATGCAAAACATTTCATTCCAAATTTCATTTTAACAGAATTTACGACTGGCCATGGAAAATTTGGAAGTTATTTTAGGAGATTTAATATTAACACAGACAGTGATCATAACTGTAAATGTCAAGAATCAATACAATATGTAAAACATGTTTTATTTGATTGTCCTATATTTGAAAGACAACGATTCTGGTTAAACTTACTTTTAAATGATGACGAGGCTTCTGCCTCAATGTGTGAAGTGATTTTTAAGAACCAAAATCATTATAAACATTTTATGAACTTCATAACAAACATTCATAACAGTATGTAGAATTTTCTAAGACACTTATAGATGATTCATGTAATTCTTAACACTCATTCAAAACCATAAAATAATATTTTTGTTTTACAAAGTATAGTATAATATTGTTATACTAAGGTACAATCCTAAAATGCTTTTGTGGCGAAATAGGGTTTCAAAATATTTGGAGATTCAATAATAATAATGTTGCCATCTGGTATCGATTTGATGAACTTTAAGATCAGGGTCCGTTCATCAGTAGAGTCTGGATTTTTATGTAATATTAATCTCCAAATCTAATATATAAAAATCAATGTTTGTTTATTTGTTTGTTCGTATTCTATGCATGCCCATATCGTTGATCCGATTTTGATGGGGTTTTTTGCAAAATGTTCAGGAGATTCCTGGGATGAACACAGGCTATAAGGGAGTTGTAATACTCAACCCCTTCACTCCTAAAATCACCCTTTGTAGCAAAAAACGTGAAATAAAGTCCCTATTTTGACACTTAAATGGCTTATGCTGCCTAAACCATAATACACCAAATTAATGTATACAGAATTGAATATCTCAAGAAACTCTACAAAAAAGTTTGCGACAGCATATGTTTATCTTTTATGGATAACTCACAATAACCATTTTTGTCTTTCGTTGATTCCAAGAAGATCATGATAAGTGGATTCCCGGGCAAGCGTGCTCTACCATACTGTTCATCCAATTGTGATGGGACTTTTTGAAAAATGTTCATGAGATTCCGGGGATGAACACAGACTATAAGAGACAGTTGTAATACTCAACCCCTTCACCCTTAAAAGTTACTCTTTGTAGTGAAAAACATGGTAAAATTAAATGTTTCTTACCTCTCCTCATATAAATCTAAGTAGATCGCGATTTCGAGACCATAACGTCTCATCTTTAGTACTTTTTTGGCAAAACATTTAATTTTACCATAAATTAAACCTCATAGTGATTAATTCCCGTAAAAGTTAAAAAAAAAAAGCGAAATAAAGTCCCTATTTTGACGCTTAAATGGCTTATGCTGCCAAATACACCAAATTATTGTACACAGAATTGAATATCTCAAAAAATTCTACAAAAAAGTCAGCGACAGCATATGTTTATCTCTTATGAATAACTCACAATAACCATTTTTGTCTTATCGGATATGCTGATTCCTGGGCAAGCATAGCAGCTCAAGGCTGGCGGTAAAAACACATTAACATTTGTTTATTTTTTATTATTTCACTCACCTCATACTTCATAATTCATAGCAGACCCAGGGTTTCTTCACATCTTTTGTGACATTCTCAATGCTGTGTCACGTTCACAACTGACGTCCAACTGACCTCCGCGCCATCTGGTGGCCGACCGAAGAATTTCCAAATCAGTCCTCTCTCCTTATAACCGGGTATTTCAAAATTCATAGTTGTATTTTCATTCTTGCATATGTAGTTTTTTTCCCAAATTGTGAGTTCCTTCGGTTTTTCCAATTGTTTAAGTAATTTTGTTTTGGTTTCTATTCTATGTTTTTCTGACCAGGCATGTGCAGCTATTGCAGATTTTTCGGTTTCTCCATTTTTAACATTTCTGAGGTGTTCTTTTAATCTTGTATTTAGATTCCTTTTTTGTTTTTCCTATGTATATCTTTTCACAATCTTTACAATTAATTTGATAAATTCCCGATTTTTTGCAGTCTTCAATCTTTTCATTTTTGTTGGTTTTTATTAAATTACCTAAGCTGTAATCATTTTTCGGTGCTAATTTAATGTTGAATTTGTTGAAAAATTTTTGAAACTTGTCAAATACTAAAGGTTGGTATGTGAACTTCTTGAATTTTTTGCCTATATTTTTATCTGTCTGAAGAGTACTTTCATTGATGATTTTTTGTTCTTTGAATTTATTTATTTTCTTGTGTATCATCTTCTTTTGAAAACCATTATCCTTCGCAATTTTTATGATGTGTTCTTTCTCTTTATTGTAATTTTCTTTGCTCATGGGGACATTCACAAGTCTGTGTGTTAAACTATTAAATACTGCCTGTTTGTGTGAAAAATGGTTAAATCCAGTAGCTTTTATATAATTGTCGATGTGAGTTTCTTTTCTGTAGATTCCAAATTCTATTTTCTTTTTTTCTTCATTCCTAATCAATTTAAGGTCTAAAAATGGTATTTCATGATTATTTTCTATTTCCATTGTAAATTTGATTGTTTTATTTTGAATATTTAACAGTTTAATGGCATCTTCTAATTGTTTCTGTTTTACTATTGCTATGATATCATCTACATATCTTCTCCAAAATTTAAACATCAAAGGATGTGCTTTGGTTACATGACATTCAAAGTTCCCCATAAACATGTTTGCTAAGAATGGTGATAATGGATTTCCCATTACGAGTCCTGATTTTTGTCTAAAGTATTTTCCTCTAAAGGTGAAGAACATTTGATTTAAGGATAATTTTGTTAGTTTTATGTATTCTTTAACGTTATCATCATCTAATTTGTTTTCTTTCAACCATTTTTCTAAAATTTTCAAAGTTGTGTCAGTCGGGATGTTTGTGAACAATGAAGTAACATCAAATGAGACCAATCTTTCTGAAGGTTCTATTTCTACATTTTCTAATTTCTCAACTAATTGGTAAGAATTTTCTACTGCTAAATTTTCAAATTTTTCCATACCTTTAAATTTATTGCTAAGCCATTTTGATATGTTATATGTCGGTGAGTTGATATTGTTGATGATAGGTCTCATTTTCTTTCTGTCTTTGTGGATTTTAGGAAGACCATGAATGTTGGGGTTTCTGGGATTTTGGTATTTTTAATTTAACTTTTCCTTTTGTGTCATAATTTTTTTAATTGATTTTAGGCTGGTTTCAACTTCTTTAATTGTTTTTGCGAGAGGATTTGTTTTAATTTCTTCATATTCTTCTCCTTTTAATAAATTCTCCATCCTATCATTATACTCTTCTTTATCCAAAATTACCAAATTATTCCCTTTGTCTGACTTTGAAAAAACAACATTTTTATTGTTAATGTTTCTTACTTTCTTCACATTTGTTTTGCATATATTTTCTGTTTTTGTGTTTTTAATTTTTTCAATAACTTCACCACATTCTTTTCTGATTATTATTTTAGAAAAATGGTTGAAAGAAAACAAATTAGATGATGATAACGTTAAAGAATACATAAAACTGACAAAATTATCCTTAAATCAAATGTTCTTCACCTTTAGAGGAAAATACTTTAGACAAAAATCAGGACTCGCAATGGGAAATCCATTATCACCATTCTTAGCAAACATGTTTATGGGGAACTTTGAATGTCATGTAACCAAAGCACATCCTTTGATGTTTAAATTTTGGAGAAGATATGTAGATGATATCATAGCAATAGTAAAACAGAAACAATTAGAAGATGCCATTAAACTGTTAAATATTCAAAATAAAACAATCAAATTTACAATGGAAATAGAAAATAATCATGAAATACCATTTTTAGACCTTAAATTGATTAGGAATGAAGAAAAAAAGAAAATAGAATTTGGAATCTACAGAAAAGAAACTCACATCGACAATTATATAAAAGCTACTGGATTTAACCATTTTTCACACAAACAGGCAGTATTTAATAGTTTAACACACAGACTTGTGAATGTCCCCATGAGCAAAGAAAATTACAATAAAGAGAAAGAACACATCATAAAAATTGCGAAGGATAATGGTTTTCAAAAGAAGATGATACACAAGAAAATAAATAAATTCAAAGAACAAAAAATCATCAATGAAAGTACTCTTCAGACAGATAAAAATATAGGCAAAAAATTCAAGAAGTTCACATACCAACCTTTAGTATTTGACAAGTTTCAAAAATTTTTCAACAAATTCAACATTAAATTAGCACCGAAAAATGATTACAGCTTAGGTAATTTAATAAAAACCAACAAAAATGAAAAGATTGAAGACTGCAAAAAATCGGGAATTTATCAAATTAATTGTAAAGATTGTGAAAAGATATACATAGGAAAAACAAAAAGGAATCTAAATACAAGATTAAAAGAACACCTCAGAAATGTTAAAAATGGAGAAACTGAAAAATCTGCAATAGCTGCACATGCCTGGTCAGAAAAACATAGAATAGAAACCAAAACAAAATTACTTAAACAATTGGAAAAACCGAAGGAACTCACAATTTGGGAAAAAAACTACATATGCAAGAATGAAAATACAACTATGAATTTTGAAATACCCGGTTATAAGGAGAGAGGACTGATTTGGAAATTTTTCGGTCGGCCACCAGATGGCGCGGAGGTCAGTCTGCACGATAGAAGGCCGTTGGACGTCAGTTGTGAACGTGACACAGCATTGAGAATGTCACAAAAGATGTGAAGAAATCCTGGGTCTGCTATGAATTATGAAGTATGAGGTGAGTGAAATAATAAAAAATAAACAATATTAAAAACCTCATAGTGTTATTTCCTACCTACATAACATTACCATTTATTTAGGAGTAGCAGCACACGCCGGGTATTAGCTAGTATGTACATAAATATGTAGTAAAAATAGTGAAAATATGCAATATTACATTTTTATTATAAAGAATCAAACTTTATATTTTTAATAAAATACTGTGTTATTTCTTTGTCCATGCAATATTTTGTTATGAGATATTCGTCTTTTAAAATTCATTAATTTATTTTCAGAATGTTGGGGTTAATACATTTATACTAACTAACTGGCACCATCGAACCCGTAGCTTCATGGCCACACAGACATAAGCTCTCCGTACATCCCTATTCTGAGCTAATGTTTTCCATTCATTCTCTGTATAATCTACTTTCCACAAATCATGGTTAATGTTATTATTCTGCCACCTCATTCTTGGTCTACCATCTGGGCATTTTCCCTCTGGTTTTCCTAAAAGAAGCTTCCATGCACATCTTTCATTTCCTATTTGTACCACATGTCCTGCCCATCACAGTCTATGAGTAACTGTTTTTATTATATATGGCTATCTATAAAGACCATGTAGTTCATTGTTAGTAGTCTTCTCCATTCACCTGTCTGTCCATCTTTTTTTGATCTAAAAAAATCCTAACAACTTTATTCTCAAATACTCTTGATCTCCTTTACTCCCATAAAGTAAGAGTCCATGCTTCACATCCATATAATATAACTGGTAGAATAATAGTTTTATATATTTTCAGTTTAACTTTTTTGAAAGGAGTTGGACGTCAAGAGTCCCTGTAATGCATAATAGCACGCACTTCTAGAATTTAGCCTATGCTTAATATCTTTGTGCAACTCATTCCTATTTGTGATTATTATTCTTAGGTATTTGAATTCAGCCACTTCCTCAAAATTTCCCTCATTTGTCATTAACTGTCCATTTTCATTATATAATGCATTTCTATGTGTAACCATATATTTAGTTTTATTGATATATACTTCCAGTCCCAATTTATTAGTGTTACTCAATAGCGTGTGTGTGTTGGCTATAGTATCTCTTTGCTAATGCCCAGTAGTACTACATCATGAGCATAAACTAACAGCTTATTAATACCATTGAGATGTAGGCTTTCTTCATCCTCTAAAGATTTGATGGCATGCTCTAGCACAAAATTAAATAGTAGAAGAGATAGTGCATCTCCTTGCTTCAGCCAATTGTGGATTTCAAAAGTATCCGAAAACTGCTTGCTTACATGCACTCTATTCTTCGTGCCATTTAGACACATTCGTATAATTAAATATGAGTTGTTTTTTGACTCACCTCATATTTCTTCATTTTTATTAAGAACCAGGTTTTGTCACTGGATTAGTGACATTCTCAATGTATCACAGTAGTGACAAAATCTGGGTCTGCATAAAAATCAAGAAGGATGAGGTGAGTCAAAAGAAGCTCAAATTTAATTAAAATAAACCTCATAGTGTTATTTTCTACCTACGTATATTTAATTATGTTCGTAAAGTCTAACTTTTTAGGAATTCCAAACTCCAGCAGGATACTATATAACTTCTCCCTCTTAAATGAATAGTAAGTCTTTTTGAAGTCTATGTATAGTTGATGTACAGTACCATTATATTCCCATTTCTTTTCTCAAATCTGTCTTATACTACAAATGTGATCTGTTGTAGACCTGTTTCTTCTAAATCCACATTAATGATCTCCTAGAATGTCATCAATATAAGGAGTAAATCTGCTTACTAATATATTTGTTAGAATTTTGTATGAAGTTGAAAGTAATGAGATGCCCCTGTAGTTGTTGCAATAAGTTTTATCTTCTTTCTTATAAATTGGTATGATAATCAATTCTTTCCATTTATCTGGAAGAGCTTCTTTTTGCCAAATAATACTAAGCAACCGGCTTAACTTATCCATAAATTTTTCTCCCCCTGATTTTATCAGTTCTGCTGGAATCTCATCTGAACCTGATGCTTTATACATCTTCAATTTTTCTATCGCCATTTCAACCTCTAATGCACTTGGTTCTGCGACTAGCATTTCTGCTGTCTGTAAATTATCCTCTTTAATATCCTGTTCTATATGTACACTTAATAGCTGATTAAAGTAACTTTTCCATCTATTTAATATACTCCTGGAATCTGCAATCATATCCCCATTTTCATTCCTAATTACGTTTGGTGTAGCCTGATACCCTTTCTTCTATATCCTAATTCCCTGATATAATTCTCGAATGTTCCTATTTTTTTGCATTTGTTTCCAGATCATTAATCTTCTCTCTCAAATATTCTTTCTTTTTACTCTTTAGTAACTGGTGGTTTCCCGTCTAATACTACCCAATTGTTCTAAATTTACCTAATTTGTAACCATTTCATTTTTGCTAGCTTTTTTTTATCTTTACAATGTCGGTACATCCCTCATCAAACCATTTCTTGTTTTGCCTCTTTTTAAATAATCAATGCTTTCTGATGCTGCCAAATTAATAGTATGTTTTATAGCCTCCCATTCTTTACTTATATCAGTTTCTTCTTCGTTTGCCATATTGTCATATGAAGATTCCAGTATTTCAAATCTATTAGCAATTTTGATATTGAGCCATTCCACTGTCACTCACATTACAATTTGACTATTTTCCCACGTTAAATTTTACTATAAATCTATAGTCCTAAGTAAATTTAAAACATCAATAAAATATGTTTATTCTTCATTAAATTCTCTACATTTTGATATATTTTCTTTGGATTTTGAAGTACAATAAATGGACAAAAAAAATTAAAATGAACGTGTCACTCACATTACAGGAAAAAGACATGATATGATAAATATATATAAAAGCGTTACTGCTATAAAGTAAATATTCTCTTTAAAAATTTGCTTAACTGTTACGTTAGCCGCGAGATGGCAGTTGGAACAATTTCAGCTACCTCTTGTGTGAATTGAGAATACTACATGTATAAGAAAATTGTATGCTTGTATTGGAATTCTTGAGTAGCTCAGTTGGTTAGAGCGCTAAAGGTACAGACTTTAGAGACTCGAGTTCGAATCCCGACTCAAGCATTCATTTTTCTTTTCATATCATATTTGCCTTCATTGCCAAATGTCAAAAATATATTTATAATATCTATATATAAAAGCGTTACTGCTATAAAGTAAATATTCTCTTTAAAAATTTGCTTAACTGTTACGTTAGCCGCGAGATGGCAGTTGGAACAATTTCAGCTACCTCTTGTGTGAATTGAGAATACTACATGTATAAGAAAATTGTATGCTTGTATTGGAATTCTTGAGTAGCTCAGTTGGTTAGAGCGCTAAAGGTACAGACTTTAGAGACTCGAGTTCGAATCCCGACTCAAGCATTCATTTTTCTTTTCATATCATATTTGCCTTCATTGCCAAATGTCAAAAATATATTTATAATATCTATATATAAAAGCGTTACTGCTATAAAGTAAATATTCTCTTTAAAAATTTGCTTAACTGTTACGTTAGCCGCGAGATGGCAGTTGGAACAATTTCAGCTACCTCTTGTGTGAATTGAGAATACTACATGTATAAGAAAATTGTATGCTTGTATTGGAATTCTTGAGTAGCTCAGTTGGTTAGAGCGCTAAAGGTACAGACTTTAGAGACTCGAGTTCGAATCCCGACTCAAGCATTCATTTTTCTTTTCATATCATATTTGCCTTCATTGCCAAATGTCAAAAATATATTTATAATATCTATATATAAAAGCGTTACTGCTATAAAGTAAATATTCTCTTTAAAAATTTGCTTAACTGTTACGTTAGCCGCGAGATGGCAGTTGGAACAATTTCAGCTACCTCTTGTGTGAATTGAGAATACTACATGTATAAGAAAATTGTTATGCTTGTATTGGAATTCTTGAGTAGCTCAGTTGGTTAGAGCACTAAAGGTACAGACTTTAGAGACTCGAGTTCGAATCCCGACTCAAGCATTCATTTTTCTTTTCATATCATATATATATATATATATATATATATATATATATATAACAGATGATAGTAGATATAAATAAATTTGAGCAGCATTTATTTCCATTTTAAATTTATAATAAATTCTGTTACTCCCTCACTCCAACTCGGGATCTTTATTAACGAACACTGCATCTCCCTTGTTGACAGTAAATCATGATTTACATTCTCCCACCTTTTTAAAAATGCACCTTTGCTTCACAGTCAGCATCGATTGAAAACTGACAAGTTGCAGCATAATGCGGTATTGAGCGTTTTCCTTGCAGCTCCACTTTCACACATTTCGAAATTATGACATCCTGTGTAAAGGTCTCTCTTTAGAATTACTTCTAAGTTATTCAACATGCTATGCTTTGATACAAAATAAGTTTCCAATTCATTTTTGAGAGACATGGCATGGATTTTCGAGATTTCACCAATGATGGGTGCTACCTCAAAAACTTTATCCAGCTTCATTTTCTGATTTCTTTTTTCTCTATCTACAGAATTATATTCACAGACGATACTTTTCTGGTTACTTCAGAAAAATGTATGCACTGAAAACTTCAGACTTTCTTGATAAGACATGTGTTCTAACTTGCCTCTTCACAGCCTCACCAGTGCCGTACACAGGACCTTTGCCATGTGAAGTGGCAAAATAGTTCAATTTTTTCACCTGTAGTTTATGCTTTTGTTTCAGTACCTTCAGACTAGCTGCAATATATCCATTTTTAAATTGTGAACTTATTCCACCTGACCAAATACTGACTTCATTTATTTCAGTTGGAATTTCTTCAAGTAGCCTGTCTGTATATGCAATCATAGTGTGTTTTGTATGATATAGGTTATCAGATATTATGACTATGGGATGGTGTTCTCCAGAATACCAGACAGCTGCAGTAAATAAACTGACTTGAGGTTGAACCCAATGAAAACTTTGTATTTCATCTTGTGCAGAACAAGTAAAATTTTCAGACAAGTCCACCTGTATGACGTCAATATTTGGTTTGAAGTTGGAAGATGTAGCCATTAACCTTTCTTCATTATAGAAATTTTGCCTGTTCTCTTTTCATAAAATAATGTTCCAAGAAAAAGGGCAACAGGGAAAGTATATATTTTGCCAAATCGGCTGCACTACCTTCCTCCTGAACCCTGGCTGAACGCCCTTCTTTTCTCCATACATGCCATGAACAATTCAATGTGGAGACCTCTTATTATTAAAGACTTTCTTCTGCAAGTGATTGTACAACCTGTCCCTGCAATCAGCATTTCATGACCCAGCAATCTTCTTTTGCTGACAAGCATACAATTTCAACCAGATGAGATGATGAGTGAGCAGAACATGCCGGAACTATGTTGTGCAAAGAATTCACAGCCAAAATCTAATTATCAGATGCCTAAATCTAGCAACATGTTTTTTTCTTTTTTATTCTTCTTCAATTGAGATCTTGACTTCCTTCTTATGATTCTTCAATTTTTCTTTCTTCTTTTCTCTATATTTCCTTACATTGATTGTATGCTGTTCTTTATACTCAATATAATTAGCTTCCTCCTCAAGCTTCTGCCTCATTTTTCTCATTCTCTCAGCAGAGGTTGATGGAATTTTGGCAATCACAGAATGAAAACAATGTCCAATAATGTCAAATTTTATTTCATTGCCAAAAAACAAGTCAGGAAATTTTCTTCTCCTGAAATGTGTAAAAACCCCATATTGTAAGTTTTTCATTGTCACTCACATTACCTTAATATAATTTGATATATCACATTAAATAAAATTCATAGGAAGTTGTTAACTTCACCCAATAACATTCTTTACCTCTCTTTAATGATACCAGATTTTTAATAAAAATGAACAACATTTATTGCTTTTTAATTAATAAAATAGCATATTTTGTCACTCACATTACACGTTAATATGCAAATTCTAAATTTAATATTACTCTGATCAATCACCATCTATGTAAGTGCTTTTTGTTGTATTTCATACATCAAAGTGTGTGAAAGGAAATTACAAACTCCCAATATATTATGTTGCTGTAAAATTAAAAAAAAACTTACCTTGAAGTTATTGAAAATAGGGTAATAACATCTGCATGAAACGCCGCTATCTTCTTCGAGCGAGAACAACAAAGAAATAGGTTTCCCACATAAATGCTATTGTGAAACAGGAAGTCCAAAGAATAGACAACCTTACAATAAAAAAATAAACACAAATATACAATGTTAAAAAATTGACCAAAATGTCCCTTTTCTCATGGAATGACCCTATTGTATTCTTGCCACATTTCATCATTTTTCAAATTTTTTAATTTAAATTTTTCAGAATCATCTTTAGCACTTGTTCCTCATAAGCGATAGCCATTGTCTGATTTTCACCCTTACCAGATAATGAATTGTAGTCTGTTCCTCTAACTGATGTAACATCAATGATGTTTATCCACTAATACATGATCTATCAGGCTCTGTGTTTCGCCATCTGGAGACGTCCAGGTGTATTTATGAATATCCTTATACTGGAATGTTGTATTTTAACAATGAGATTCTTTGAAGTGGCAAAGGTAACTAATCTAACTCCATTATCGTTACAATCTTCATGAAGACTGAATTTGCCTATTGTTGGTTTGAATATATCTTCCCGCCCCACTTTTGCATTAAAATCTCCTAAGACAATTTTCATATATCGTCAAAGACTATCAAATATGCATTCTAATTCGTCATAGAACTCATCCTCGATCTTGTCATCTTTATCTTCTATGGGAGCATGTACATTTACGATTACAAAATCATGTTGTTTACCTTTTTGAATTATGTATGATATCCAGAATGACATTCATGATTTCAGGGAAGTAGATTATACAGGGGATGATTGGAAAACATTAGCTCAGAATAGGGATATATGGAGAACTTATGCCCATGTGGCCATGAACCTACTGGTTCGATAGAGGCAGTGAGTTAGTTAATCCTATCACTGACAAACTTATTATCTCGGATAGCAGACAGGATCTTCCTTCAGACTGAAAAACCCGTTTCAAATTCAGGTCTTTGTGCACCCCTGTAGTATAATGCACAGCTTCCTGATTCCTGGCAATCTAACTTCCTATAAAGCGACTATATCCAAGAGTGATTTATCTAATTCCCATGTTAATACCTCTAGTGTCCCGCTATTGTATAAAGTTCTAACATTTCATGTTCCTAGGTACATGTCCCTGTGTTTGAGTCTATGGCATGGGTTCCCTGAAGTAGAATAATATATAAGATGCTTCTGGATTGTTTGTTAATTTATCATTGGTAGTATATATATACTACCAATGATAAATTAAAACAATCTAGAATCATCTTCTTGTAAAAGTATATAATGAATATATTTAAGCATAGGTCCTCATCATAAATTAAGATACATAGGCTGTGCATAATGTTATATTATATCACTTCCTAAAATTAAATATTATGTACATAATGTTACTAAAAGAAGACATTAGAACAGAGTGGAATATATTATATAACAGTTATTTTCACATAAACTTACTAAGTTTTTAGATGTTTAAATTATTTATGTACAACTCTCAAAATACAGTACATACAGTTTTCTTGCACTTCAACAATTATTTGTTGCTTAGTGTACTATAAGGTGTATGGGCCTAAAACACTATTTTACCATCTGTGGTAAAAGCCAATAATTATTTTGTAGATAACGATGAGGCAGTCAAAGTCATTCTCATCTAAGTTCACTGTCATTCAATCACAGAAATACAGGCCTACTAGGTAAAAACATAAAAAGGTCAGACGAAATCACAATATTCCATACTTAATATCGTGCACCATATATATGATCTATCCTGATATTCCTCACTTCATCCCAGAATATCGAAGAAGTGGAAAATATTGTTTCATATTCTTTAAGTGTATTCAATTTTAAAAGAGTTATCTTTAACAACAACAGGATGCAAAGGAGCACCCTGTTTGGATTATCCTGGTTTAGTTAGAAATAGTAGAAACTATTAAACCTCTTACTCACTCCTCATGGTGATGAAAGAGGAGGAAGAAAATTTTTTTTAAACATTTGAATCAATTTTGAAAGATACGAAAATAACTGAGGCTAAGGTTTTCCAAGAAAACTATAAACATTAATGAATGTTTGCATTTTGTTTAATAATGGGATTTTCCATATCATTTTTTCCTAGAAAACTATAAAGGGTTTGTATTGTGTTTCCATATGAGGTAGCTTTTGTCAGCAGGATTAACTAGACAAAGTATAGAGATATAATGATATAACTATAAAGCCAGATATTATATAATAGTAATAATAGGGGTTATTTTATTTATTTAATATATATAAGTTTAATATTTTAATTTTAATATTCAATGGAAAGCAGCTGTTATATTACTAGTATGAATATTGAGAATTTCATATTTTTATGTATATAAAAAAATTTGGTATCTGAATAATTTAATTGTTGAGAATAATTTTATGGTTCTAAGAATTTATAGAATCAGTTATGAATTTAAATGGATCTTTGAAATATCAACTGACATTTTTATTGACTTAGGCTTTCATGGCAGGAGTTGCTATGATGATCTTGAAGAAGATTTCCGAGCATAGACCGTGGCCTCGAGGCTTGAAGTTCCCCGACGTTTTGCCAGAGACTGCATCTGGCATCCTCAAGGATCGTCTTGAGACTGGCAATTTGTCCATTGTCTGTCCTATTTATACCATTCACCGCGATGTGTGCGTAGGTTATATTTGCCTTCTGATTGGTCAGTGGTAGGGACTTCCATGGCTCCAATGAGGTTGCTGTTTGATGGTCTAGTAGACTGTACTTGTAGAGGTTTGCATTCTGCATTTTTTAGAGCCGGTATCCATACTTTGTTGACTTTTAATGATTCTTCTTTTCTATTGAAACTGTTTTTATGTTTGAATATTTTGATGGCTTCTTGTTGTAGACAGGTAAAATAGTGTGTGCAGTTAGATAATATGTCTGTATTCTGGTATTGTACTATGTGGCCATCAAGTAAAGAGTGTTCTGCTACTGCTGACTTATCCATTTGTTTAAGACGACTGTATCTTTCATGCTCCTTAAGTCTGGTTGCGATGCTGCATTTGGTGGTGCCTATATATACTTTTCCACAAATGTATGGTATCCTGTATATGCCTGCTGTCTGATGGGGATGGAGTTGATCCTTTATAGGTCTGAGAAGGTTCTTGATTTTCTTGGTTGGCCTGTACATTGTCTTTATGTCTTCTTTCCTTAGTAGTTTTCCAATGTGGTCCATTACATTCTTAATGAACGGTAAAAATGCCCTGGTTGAAGTTTTTTTCTTCTGATTCCTTGCTACTGTTGCTGTTGTATCGTCTGGGGTGATTGGCTCAGTTGATTTCTTTCGTGGTGTATCCATTGTCTGTGAATACTGTATGGAGGTGTTGAAGTTCCATTTTTAATAAATCAGGATGACAAAGTTTCTTGGCTCGATCTGTTAATGATTTGATGATCCAAGTTTTTGTTTAGGGTGATGATTTGAGGTTTTATGAAGATACCTATCTGTGTGGGTAGGTTTTCTGTAGATAGTGTGATGAATGTTGCTGTCTTCTTCTCTTTTGATCAGGAATGCTATGCTGTTATCTGTTTCTTTTTCTACGGTGAATTGTATACTGGAGTTTATGTTGTTGATGTGTGTAAGAAATTTGTCTACTTTCTCTTCCCCATGGTTGCAGATTACAAAGATGTCATCTACATAGCAAAGCCATATCTTGGGTTTGAGAGGTGTCGTATCTAAACATATTAGCTCAAAGTTTTCCATGAATAAATTGGCAACTACTGGGCTCAAGGGACTGCCCATAGCTACTCCATCTGTTTGCTCGTAGAAGTTGTTGTTGAATGGATAAGTCGGCAGTAGCAGAACACTCTTTACTTGATGGCCACATAGTACAATACCAGAATACAGACATATTATCTAACAGCACACACTATTTTACCCGTCTACAATGAGAAGCCATCAAAATATTCAAACATAAAAACCGTTTCAATAGAATAGAAGAATCATTAAAAGTCAACAAAATATGGATACCGGTTCTAAAAATGCAGAATGTAAACCTCTACAAGAACAGTCTACTAGACCATCAAACAGCAAACCTCATTGGAGCCATGGAAGTCCCTATCACTGACCAATCAGAAGGCAGATATAACCTATGCACACATCGCAGTGAACGGTATAAATAGGACAGACCATGGACAAATTGCCAGTCTCAAGACAACCTTTGAGGATGCCAGACGCAGTTTCTGGCAGAACGTCGGGGAATTTCAAGCCTCGAGACCACGGCCTATGCCGGAAATCTTCTTCAAGATACTCATGACATTTTTTATTTAAAAGAGTTTGGCTAACTCGGATATGAGTCAACCAACAGTACTCATAATCCTGGTTATTTTGACCAATCAGATTTAAATGTTATAATTTGAAAGAATGAATTGTGGGAGATATTTCCCAATCTAGAGAGTTTACTGGTAGCATTCATTGAGGCAAGATCTACCAAGAAACGGTCACCCATGATTTTGTGGAAATTACCTTTAATTTAATTTAAAATAATATAAATATGACTCCAAGTGCTGTTAAACTTATATGCTGATAATTTCAGCTTAAAATATAAATGATTTTGGGTCATTTTATATATGATAGTCTTCAAAATGGCGGTTTTAATAAGTATCAATAATGGTCATTCAAGTAAAATTGGGGGGGGGGGGGACGGATTAAACGTCTTTCTACCAGTTTCACTTAGTGTCGAAGGAACTGATATTCATGAATAAAAATTCACAGACTTTATTCAAAGTTAATAAGTGACTTTTGATATAAAGTGGAAACCTATTTTTCATATTCTCTGTGTTCCCCGAGAAGAGCCTCAAGCCATGGCAAAATTGAAGTTGAACCCAGGACTTCCTACAATGAGAACCTACTACAAGGAACAATAACTAATTTCCTTATAATTATATTATTTTTGGTCTGGACATCTTACCTCAATATTAATGTTGATTTGTTCTTGAACATGTTTCAAAACAATTCTCTGTTTTATCTTCAGCTTTTCCAGACTGGTTTTATTTATGTTGCATTATGTTGCACCACCTGGATGTCGATGTCAGCTCCATCCTGTGGTTGGCCAAAGAACCTCCAAACAAGGTCACCCTCCATCGGAATATCAAAATTCATAACTCTGTTTCTGTTCTTCTGAATATAAATTTTTCCCCAAATAGTCAGCTCGTTTGTATTTTCTAACTGTAACTGTTTTAATAATTTAAAATAATAATAATAAACTAATAAAAACCAACAAAAAATGAAAAAACTGATAAAAATAAAAAGTCAGGAATATATCAAATTGAATGCATGGGTTGTGAAAAGATATATATAGGGAAAACAAAAAGAAACCTAAAAATTAGAACCAAAGAACACATAAGAAATATTAAAAATGGAGAAATTGAAAAATCTGCAGTTGCTGCTCATGTTTGGTCTGAAAAACATAATATCAATTCAGACACTAAATTATTAAAACAGTTAGAAAATACAAACGAGCTGACTATTTGGGAAAAAATTTATATTCAGAAGAACAGAAACAGAGTTATGAATTTTGATATTCCGATGGAGGGTGACCTTGTTTGGGAGGTTCTTTGGCCAACCACAGGATGGAGCTGACATCGACATCCAGGTGGTGCAACATAATGCAACATAAATAAAACCAGTCTGGGAAAGCTGAAGATAAAACAGAGAATTGTTTTGAAACATGTTCAAGAACAAATCAACATTAATATTGAGGTAAGATGTCCAGACCAAAAATAATATAATTAAAATAACCTCAAAATATAACTTCCTAAAATTAAATATTAACTAATTTCCTCCCTTATATGACACCTACAACATGGTACATCATTACGAGGAGATACAAATATACATCTTTAACTATGACCTGTCAATCACATGAACCTCCAAACAAAATTGAGAACAAATCATACAGAAATTTTACCTGTTTAGTAGCACCGTAACAAAAATTTTGTGAACTTACATTTGAAGACCATTTTATGTAAAAAAAAAATGTAATATCTAATAAATATGTAGTAATGAGTAAAATATGTAAAAATATGTAATATCAAACTTGAGTATAAGGTCTAGATTTATGAGAATCGTCAGTATTTCCTGTTATTACGAAAGAACAAATCATGGAAAAAATATGTAATTACATACGAATCCGGACTCTAATCATCAGGAATTTCGAAATTCATGGATGTAAATTTGTTCTTCTCCCAAACTGTCAATTATAAAGGTTTGTTTTAGAAGTTTGGTCTCTGTTTCAATTTGATGACACTCCAACAAACTATGTACTGCAATAGCTGATTTTTCAATTTTGCCATTTTAATATTTCCAAAGTGTTCCTTTGTGCGAGTGGTCCAAATTCCTTTTTGTTTTTCCTATTTATACTTTATTGCAATATCAGGATGATAAGTAATTTTCTTAAATTGTTTTCCCTTCTTTGAATCAGATTGCAGGGTGGTGTATTCTTTTAATCTTTTCTGTTGTCTGAATTTCTTTAATTTATTTATAATAATTATTTCCTTTCCAAAACCATTTAAATTAGTTATTTCAAAATGTGATTACATTCTTTCTTATAATCTTCTTCATTTAGTGGAACATTTAATAATCTATATATCAAACTGTTCAAAATTGCATGTTTATGCGCAATATGATTAACACCTGAAGACTTTATATAATTGTCAGTATGAGTATCCTTTTTGTGTATATATTGAATTCAATTCTTTGTTGTTGATCATTCCTTATTACGTAGAGGTCCAAAATGGGATTTTGGTTATTCTTTTCTAATTCCATAGTAAATTTTACACTCATCTTGAAGCTTGAGTAATTTCAATGCATCTTCAATATATTTAGAATTTATCACAGAAAATATCCACATATCTATACCAACATTTAAACATCCAGAGATAAGCATTGGTGATATGACACTCTAAATAACCCATAAATAATGTTTTTATTATTCATTTCATACATCTCAATGATGGATAAATCATATTTGAGGAGAAAAATTATAGGGTAAATTAAGCTTACTCCGTGATACTAAGGTTTTTTAAACATTATGTGTTCTAATTTCATGAATTTTAGCGTTGGCATTGAAAACATACAGAGAAATGATCGTGCATCAAAACATTCATGTGTAAACTTGGTATTTTTTATTGTTTAAACAAAATAAATTCATCCAAAATAATTGTACACAAAACAGGTTTCTCCGTGATATTCAGGTTAGTCCGTGATACTATAGAAGTAACTCCGTGATAGTCAACTGTTTGGTTTTTAATCACTATCATCTGATTCCTCACAGCCATCACACATGAAATGAAGCACACTTATTACATTCTGACACTTTTCATGGTACCAAACAAGACAAAACTGGCACTGAATCCATTTGGCGCCATTTTTCTTCTTTGTATCTTCCAAAAAGAGTCCCCCACATGATCCACAAACGTCTTCCTTTTTATTTGTGGATTCTTTTTCTGGCCAATTTTCGAAGTTGAGGCTTCTCCCTTTGGTGATAACACCTTTGTTGTTGGGTCACCTGTTGATTTCTTCGGGGTCACCTTGCTGACCGGTAATGACAGCACTTCATTAACACTAGTTGTGTTTAGCTCCTGGAATATCCCAGTTTTCGAGAAGCTGTTACACTGTTGTGGCCCGGAATGCCGCACGATACGCTACAGCTAGGAACTTGTTGAAGTTGTATCGGTCAGGTTTCTGACCTGGGTTCTGAACCATGAATTTTGATAGTTCTTTCCTCCAGGCTTCCTTCAGTTATCTGTAAACTCTGATGTCGAGTGGTTGAAGAAGGTGCGTCGTGTGTGACGGAAATGTCACAATGTGGATATCATTAACTTCTGCCAAAGACCAGACGTCTGGGGTGACATGACTGGCATGTGAGTCCATGATAAGACCACGGGTCATGGTGGTATGGAGTCAATAAAATGCTGGAACCATTCCAGAAAAAAATTAGAGGTGAATCAAAGAAGGGATCTGTGTCTCAGCCAGCCTGTCGTTCATCCTGACAACTTTAAAAATTATCATTGGTGGGATGTCCATTCCGGAGGCACTGATGCAACATAAGAGAGTGGTAGTTTGGCCCTTCTCTCCAAAACTTTGTTGGTAAACACATTTCTTACCCACACGGCACACGATTTGACCACTTCTCAAAACATAGCTTAACCCTGTCTCGTCACAGTTCCAAAGCCGTGATGGTTTGTCAGAGATGCCGAGACTGTTCAACAAAGACTCCACTTTGTCATAAAAGTCCTCGAGATGGGCTCTTATAGCCATGGCTGCCCTATTTAAAGATACATTTTCTGGGGTTCTTAGAGTTAAATCATATCTTTTTTTAAAAGCTATCCCACCAATACAAACCAGCCATTTTCGTTTCACGATTGATTGGATGCTTTATTGCAGCAGCTTCAACGACCTTGAAGGCAACCATTCTTACCTGGTTCACGGTAAGGCCAAAACATATGACCTGCACAGTCGTGACATAATTCACAATTTTAGTGTCTAACTCGGCAGGCATTACGAAAGGTTTCTCCATTGCCAGAGTGTCTTCTTTTCTGTTGAAACTGTCTTTAATAGCTTGACTTAGGTGTACAATTTGTTGATTTGTTGATTGTAATTCTCTAAATCCAGCTTGATTGGGTGAAAGTAAATTATTGGTTTCTAAATACCAATTTAATCGATTTGAAATCATTTTTTCCATAGTTTTAACAATTACACTAGTTAGTGCTATTGGGCGATAATTTGAAAAAGTATTTGTTGATTTTTTTGTTTTCGAAATAGGTATTATAATAGCTTTTTTCCAATCATCAGGAACTTTTGTGTTCCAAGAAAGATTATAAAGGGAGAGCAATTGAGTTTTGGCTTTATTGCCAAGGTGTTTGAGAAATTCTGCATGTATATTATCTGCTCCTGGAGATTTGTTTGATTTTAAACTATTAATGGCTATGTTTAACTCTTTAATGTTGAAATTCTTATTAAAGATATTATCTTTGTACTGCTTGTTGATTTTATGTAATTTTTTAGGTTCTCTTTTATTGTTTTTTGTTCTTTTTTGTTCTCTGAGGACAAAGTATAGGTGTTAGCGTAGTGTTTGTTGAATTTGTTGGCTATTTCACTTTCATTTGTAATCTGTTTGTTGTTGTGGATAAATGGTGTTTTTTGCCGTTCTTTTTTATTTTGTATATTGTGTACAAATCTATATGCTTTCTGGCCATCTTTCCTATAATCCATTTTTTGGAGGAAGTTATTAAAATTTTCTCTTTTATTGCTGTTAATTTCTTTTTTGAGTTGTGTGCACAGTTTTCTCCAATTTTGTACATCTTTTGGGTATTTTGTTTTTTCTGCTTTATTTCTAGCAAGATCTCGGTCTATTTTCATTCTTTCTAATTTTGAATTCCAGAAGGGTTTGTAGTTTTTAACTACTCCTCGTGGTATATATTTTTTTGCTGTTTTTAATATTATTTTGCATATAGATTTGTTAATTTGATCTGACTGAAGTGATACGTTTAAAGGATTTTCAAATTTGGTTTCCAGTTCGTCTGTGTACAGTTTCCAATTGGCTTTTTTGAAGTTCCACCTGGGTTTAAGATGCATTGGAAGTAAGTTGTTATTCCCCAGTTGAATAGTAGCAATGATGGCTGCGGAAAGGCTACTGTTTTTAACAGAGAGGAGACCCTTTAATTCCTTCCATCGAAGGCTTAAAGGAACCGACCTGGACAGTAACCTAGTGTCCAATCCCTCACCTTCTCGTGGTGCAGCTGTTAGTAATCATGCTTATGCATGATGAACGAAAGGGAAGGGCTACTCACCAACAAGCACTGGTCAGCTTGGTGAGTTTTTCTTTTTTGACCGAATTGGTATTACTTCTCCTCCCCATACCAATTCCCTCTTTCAACTTTTCTATCCAGTCTCCCTTGACTGACCTCTTGTTTCTTTCGACCCTGATGGTATTAGAGTACTCGAGGCCTAGGGGTTCATTTCTCCTTCCTTCCTATACCTACTTTCTCTCAATGGGTGACGTAACCACCACATGTGGTGCCTACTACTAAACGGTTACAACTAGCTTATTGTACTCCAATACAAACATGAAGCCTTGGAAAAAGAGATCACAATATCAGATCATAAAGTTGAAGATAAAATTATCATCAGGAAAAATTGTGAAAAAGTTTTTGTAAATATAAAGGAAAAACAAAAAATTAATATAGCCATTTAGAATATGAAAACTTTGAAAAATATTAATGCTAAAAAAGCAGTAATATCAAATATAGATAAGGGAAAGAAAATTGTTATTTTGGATCAAGATGATTATTTTAACAGAATGAACCTTCTCTTAAATTCTAATGAATATGAAGAAATGACATGCAATCCTCTTTCAAAAGAAATAAAATAATTTAATAATACATTAAAAAACATCAAATATACCATCAAAGATCAAGAGAAATTTAAGCTAAAAGTATCAAACCCAGAGAGTC
The DNA here is from genome assembly GCA_030220185.1 of Diploptera punctata. Lineage (NCBI taxonomy): Eukaryota > Metazoa > Arthropoda > Insecta > Blattodea > Blaberidae > Diploptera > Diploptera punctata. The sequence continues at coordinate 478,414 of JASPKZ010001981.1, forward strand.
CAAAATTGTATGGACTCCCAAAAATACACAAGGAGGGGAATAAGATGAGACCCACTGTGAATAATATTGGCCCATATTGAACTTTTATAGGAATAAATCACTATGAGGTTTAATTTAAGATAAATTAAAATGTTTCATACCTCTCCTCATAATTAATCTTCTAAGTAGATCGCGATTTTAGGGTCTTGGCAACCCCATCCTCAGTACAAGTATGCCGACTGATGTTATGTCGATCGGAAGAACCATTTCTCCTTCCTCTATTGGTGGACCGATAACCCTCCGGATCAGGTCAAAATCTGCAAGAGTTTCGAAGTTCATAAGTTTTTCTTTCTTGTTTTTCTAAATGTGGAATTTTTCCCGAATTGTGAGTTCCTTTTCTTCTTCAATTTGTTTAATTAGACTAGCTTTTGATTAAAATTATATGTTTTTCGGACCAAGCATGAGCAGCTACTGCTGACTTTTCCACTTCTCCAGTTTTTACAAAATTTATATAGGAAAAACAAAAACAAAATTTGAAAACAAGGATGAAAGAACATCTTAGAAATGTCAAAAATGGAGAAGTGGAAAAGTAGCTGCTCATGCTTGGTCCGAAAATATATAATTGAATCAAAAGCTAGTCTAATTAAACAAATTGACAAACAAAAGGAACTCACAGTTTGGGAAAAAATCCACATTCAGAAAAACAAGAAAGAAAAACTTATGAACTTTGAAATTCCTGTGGATTTTGACCTGATCCGGAGTTTATCGGTCCACCAACAGAGGGAAGGAGAAGTGGTTCTTCTGATCGACATATTAGTAAGGATAAGTGTACTGAGGATGGGGTTGCCAAGGCCCTGAAATCGCGATCTACTTAGAAGATTAATTATGAGGAGAGGTATGAAACATTTTAATTTATCTAATATTGGCTCACCTTCTTACATTTTGGCAAAATAGCTTATCCGATTGAGGGTCTTTCCACTTTGCAGCGGTTGCTGGCCCTTCACATCCACATGTGTCAATCACAGAGGTAGATGATCAACAGCCAGTGTAGGGGTGACATGTGGTTAGCATGTCGAGTCCCCCAGCCGTTATAGCTGGTTCCTCAACCTGGAGCCGCTACTTATTGTAGCTACCCAATTGCCTCACGATGCTGGGCTTGCACCGGTCCCATACTGGCCGAAATACCATGAGAAAATTTCTTCCCCCATGGAGACTCGAACCAGCGCAAGTCCTGTAGCTCTGCGCCAAGGCTTCCTGCCTTAACCGCTCGGCTACGGCGCGGGACGCAAAATGGCTTATCAAGAAATTTAATGAATTACCAAGTTTCGACAACAAAAGTATTGAAAATTCAATTGAATTAGTAAAAGAACTGAATAATGTTTCATTAGATTGTAATGACAGATTCTTTTGATGTCGTTTTTTTATTTCCAAGCATCCCAATTGGGAAGATGTTAAATATATTAGAAAAATGGCTAAATTCCTTGAAACTAGAAAGAGAAACAATAGAAGAATATTTAAATCTTACAAAAACTTTGTATTGACAATAATTTTTTTCACCTTCAATGGAAAATTTTATAAACAAATCTCAAGTTTGGCTATGGGAAACACACTTTCACCATTTTTGGCTAATTCATTTATAGGTTATTTAGAGTGTCATATCACCAATGCTTAGCCCTGGATGTTTAAATGTTGGTACATACATATACGTGGATGATATTTTCTCTGTGATAAATTCTAAATATATTGAAGATGCATTGACATTACTCAATCATCAAGATGAATCTGTAAAATTTACTATGAAATTAGAAAAGAATAACCAAATCCCATTTTTGGGCATCTACATAATAAGGAATGAACAACAACAAAGAACTGAAATTTTTATATTTGAAGAGAAAAAATTATCCTTCAGTAAGAAGTGTTAAATTAATAGTAAAAACATCAACAAAGAATTGAATTCAATATATATGTAGGAAGGAATCGAATTCAATATATATATAGGAAGGATACTCATACTGACAATTATGTAAAGTCTTCATGTTTCAATCATATTGCACATAAACATGTAATTTTCAACAGTTTGATATATAGATTATCAAATGTTCCACTAAATGAAGAAGATTTAAGAAAGAATACAATAACATTTTGAACATAGCTAATTTAATTATATTATTTTTAGTCTGGACATCTTACCTCAATATTAATGTTGATTTGTTCTTGGACATGTTTCAAAACAATTCTGTTTTATCGTCACCTTTCCCAGACTGGTTTTATTTATGTTGCACAACCTGGATGTCGATGTCAGCTCCATCCTGTGGTTGGCCAAAGAACCTCCAAACAAGGTCATGCTCCATCGGAATATCAAAATTCATAACTCTGTTTCTGTTCTTCTGAATATATAAAAAAAAAAATTATATTCAGAAGAACAGAAACAGAGTTATGAATTTTGATATTCTGATGGAGCGTGACCTTGTTTGGAGGTTCTTTGGCCAACCACAGGATGGAGCTGACATCGACATCCTGGTTGTGCAACATAATGCAACATAAATAAAACCAGTCTGGGAAAGCTGACGATAAAACAGAATTAGTTTTGAAACATGTCCAAGAACAAATCAACATTAATATTGAGGTAAGATGTCCAGACTAAAAATAATATAATTAAAATAACCTCAAAATATAACTTCCTAAAATTAAATATAGCTAATTTAAATGATTTTGGAAAGTTTTTTTTATATATTCAGAAGAACAGAAACAGAGTTATGAATTTTGATATTCCGATGGAGCATGACCTTGTTTGGAGGTTCTTTGGCCAACCACAGGATGGAGCTGACATCGACATCCTGGTTGTGCAACATAATGCAACATAAATAAAACCAGTCTGGGAAAGCTGACGATAAAACAGAATTGTTTTGAAACATGTCCAAGAACAAATCAACATTAATATTGAGGTAAGATGTCCAGACTAAAAATAATATAATTAAAATAACCTCAAAATATAACTTCCTAAAATTAAATATAGCTAATTTAAATGATTTTGGAAAGGAAATAATTATAAATAAATTAAAGAAACTCAGACAACAAAAAAGATTAAAAGAATACACCACCCTGCAATCTGATTCAAAAAAAGGAAAACAATTTAAGAAAATTACTTATCATCCTGAAATACATAACAAATTAAAAAAAAAACTCAAGAAATTCAATATTTCATTGGCACTGATAAATAAATTTAGCCTTGGTAATCTATTGATAAACAAAAAGAAATTGAACACCCCCAGATAGTAAAAAAGTCCCACGCCGTAGCCGAGTGGTTAAGGCAGGAAGCCTTGGCACAGAGCTACGGGACTTGCGCTGGTTCGAGTCTCCATGGGGGAAGAAATTTTCTCATGGTATTTTGGCCAGTATGGGACCGGTGCTCACCCAGCATCGTGATGCATTTGGGTAGCTACAATAAGTAGCGGCTCCAGGTTGAGAAAACCAGCTATAACGGCTGGGGACTCGACATGCTGACCTCATGTCACCCCTACACTGGCTGATTATCATCTACCTCTGTGATTGACCACATGTGGATGTGAGGCCAGCAGCCGGATGGTAGGCTAAGGGCCTTGTAAGCCTGTCGTGCCAGGAGTTTAGATAGTAAAAAATCTGGAATTTATCAAATTAGTTGTAGAGATTGCAATAAAGTATAAATAGGAAAAACAAAAAAGGAATTTCGACACTCGCACAAAGGAACACTTTAGAAACATTAAAAATGGCAAAATTGAAAAATCAGCTATTGCAGCACATAGTTTGTTAGTGTGTCATAAAATTGAAACAGAGGCCAAACTTCTAAAACATTTGGAAAAACCTTTAGAATTGACAGTATGGGAGAAGATATATATTCAGAAGAACAAATTTAGATCCATGAATTGCGGAATTCCTGATGAATGGGACCTGATCTCTAAGTTCATCAAATCAACACCAGATGACAATGTTATAGATGGAGATTCCAATGAAAATCCAGTAGTCTATATCGGTTGAAAAAAGGAGGGATGTTTCCTCTTGAAAACTGCAGTTCCCGTGTTTAAGAAAACAAACTATGAGCTAAGATATAAAAAAAAAAAGACTCATTCTTCATGAATAAGAACCCCATAATGTTATTGCCCATATTTAACTACGAACATTCAAATAAGTCTAACTTTTTAGGAAATCTAAATTCTATCAGGATATTACAAAATTTCTCTCTCTGTGGTCTGTATACTTACATAATTTCAAATGCATCAGGAATAGTTCCAATGAAGAAGCCTCCAGGCCGCAGACATTCTGCAGCATTGCGTAACATGCATTCTGCACCAGACAAACTCTCAAAGCAATAATGGAATGAGAACTGGCAGCTCACGAGATCCAACTCCATGGATGGGTCTCTGTACTTCTCTCTCAGACGTACCTGTAATATTAAAATGTCTACTTGATAATTGCAATATTCTCATACTTATACTATTTTATAATGATTTTGGGTGTGTTCCAATGCCGCTCATTACACTCTTCATGCTTTGGAATCCATGCTAGACTGATAGATGGAATTAATGAGCTGTATTTTCAATTTATGGACCATTTTGGCAGATCACTTCCTATATGTGATGAGTAGTATTGTGTATAGAGAGGAGTGTAGGATAAGTATATGTTTAAATCAAAGAAATTGAATTGGTTCTTTACACCGCACCTCATATTTCATTCTCTCACCTAAACTAATCATAAAGGTTATATCCCCATCATCACCAAAAACCAATTGTTGAGATGGCATCCTCTCTTTCTGGTGTTGGGTAGACAAACCTCACAACCAAATCCCTAATTCCAGCCCTCCCCCGATATCTCTATTTTGCCTTGGTGGTAGGTAGGGCTTGTGTGGTCAAACAATCCTAAGAACTGTGTCGGGAATAGCATAACTACTGGTAGGGTCTCCCATGCCAGAGAGGTCAAAGGGATATGCTGATCCTCCAAGTTGGGTGTTGGATCATGGGACGGACATCCCTTACTTACTTACACTATCGAACCCATAGGTTCATGGCCGCGCGGACATAAGCTCTCCATACATCCCTATCCTGAACTAATGCTTTCCAATCATTCCCTGTATAATCTACTTCCCTCAAATCATAGTTAATGTTATTCTCCCACCTCATTCTTGGTCTACCAACTGGCCTTTTTCCCTCTGGCTTTCCTACAAGAAGCTTCCATGCACGTCTTTCATTCCCCATACGTGCAACATGTCCTGCCCATCGCAGTCTACGAGACTTAACTGTTCTTATTATATCTGGCTTCCTATAAAGACCATGTAGTTCATTGTTATGTAGTCTTCTCCATTCACCTGTCTGTTCATCTCTCTTTGGTCCAAAAATTTTCCTAAGAACTTTATTCTCAAATACTCGTAATCTCCTTTCCTCCCTTAAAGTAAGAGTCCATGTTTCGCACCCATATAATATAACTGGTAGAATAATAGTTTTATATATTTTCAGCTTAAAGTTTTTTGAAAGGAGTTGGGACATCAAAAGTCTCTGCAATGCATAATAGCATGCATTTCCAGAATTGAGCCTATGTTTAATTTCTTTGTGCATCTCATTCCTATTTGTAATTACTGTTCCCAGGTATTTGAATTCAGGCACTTCCTCAAAATTTCCCTCATTTGTCATTAGCTGTCCATTTCCATTATATACTGAATTTCTACGTGTGACCATATATTTAGTTTTACTGATATTTACTCCCAGTCCCAATTTCTTAGTGTTATTCAATAGTGTGTGCATGTTGGCCTTTAGTATCTCCTCGCTATCGGCCAGTAGTACTACATCATCAGCATAAACTAACAGCTTATTAATACCATTCAGTTGTAAGCCTTCCTCATTCTCTAAAGATTTAATGGCATGCTCTAGTACAAAATTAAATAGTAGAGGAGATAGTGCATCTCCTTGCTTCAACCCATTCTGGATTTCAAAAGTGTCTGAAAACTGTTTGCCTACACGCATCCTACTCTTTGTGCCATTTAGACACATTCGTATAAGTCTAACTAACTTTTTAGGAATTCCAAACTCCAGCAGGATACTATATAACTTCTCCATCTTAATTTAATCATATGCTTTTTTGAAGTCTACATATAGTTGATGTACAGTACCATTATATTCCCATTTCTTTTCTAAAATCTTTCTTATACTAAAAATCTGATCTGTTGTAGACCTGTTTCTTCTAATTGCACATTGATGATCTCCTAGAATGTCATCAATATAGGGACTAAGTCTGCTTACTAATATATTTGTTAGAATTTTGTACGAAGTTGAAAGTAATGAGATGCCCCTGTAGTTGTTGCAATCAGTTTTATCTCCTTTCTTATAAATTGGTACGATAATTGATTCCTTCCATTCATCTGGAAGAGCTTCTTTTTCCCAAATCATACTAAGCAACCAACGTATCTTGTCCATCAATTTTTCTCCCCCTGATTTTATCAGTTCTGCTGGGATCTCATCTGAACCTGATGCTTTACACATCTTCAATTTTTCAATCGCCATTTCAACCTCTAATGAACTTGGTCCTGCGACTAACATTTCTGCTGTCTGTAACTTATCCTCCTCAATGTCCTGTTCTGTATGTACATTTAATAGCTGATTAAAGTAACTTTTCCATCTATTTAATATACTCCTAGAATCTGCAATCATATCCCCATTTTCATTCTGAATTATGTTTGTTCTGGCCTGAAACCCTTTCTTCTCTATACTAATTCCCTGATATAATTCTCTAATGTTCTTATTTTTTGCATTCATTTCAAGATCATTAATCTTCTCTCTCAAAAATTCCCTCTTTTTACTCTTTAGTAACTTGGTGGTTTCCCGTCTAATACTACCCAATTGCTCTAAATTTACCTCATTTGGCTCGTGTAACCATTTCATTTTTGCTAACTTTCTTTTCTTTACAATGTCGGCACATACCTCATCAAACCATTTCTTGTTTTGCCTCTTTTTTAGACAACCAATGCTTTCTGATGCTGACAATTTAATAGTATCCTCTTATAGCCTCCCATTCTTTATTTATATCAGTTTCTTCTTCACTTGCCACATTGTCATCCCCTACATCCATAAAAGAAAACCTAAATTGTCCAGAAATCCATATAGCAGCCTCGGAATAAATATGAACCCTATATAGAAATATAAATATAGAAAATAAAATTATAAAGGCAGATGATATTATGTTAATGACTTGGAATGTCAGAATTGTCCTTCAAGGAGGTAAAATGAAAGAAATTGCACACAAAGTTCTTCAAGCTGGGACTGATATTACAGGATTTCAAGAAATAAGCTGGAAATGAAGGGAAGAACTGACAAAAAAAGAATATTGATTACTTTTCAGTGGTCCAAAGAAAGAACAGGACTTCTTGGGACAGAATTCATGATTAGTTAAAAGGATGAAGGAAATGTTTATTAGAATTTGTATTTGGGCAATTCCATGAAAATGTCATACCGAGGTGAAAATTTTGAAATTGACACAGGAATAATTTTGTTGACGTAATATATATCTTTAAAGATCAATTTTATAATTCTATAAGATAATGTTTCAAATGTGTATTATTTTAATCTAATATTAATGGTAGAACTTGTCATATTCCAAACCTGTAAATATGCAAAATTTTACCAATTTCTTGTTTAATGATTTGGTCTTATGAATTTGTTTTATTTCACAAACTATTTTGTTAAACCATACTTTGCTCCCCCTTAGTCGTAAATGTAATAATATTAACTGCATCTAATGTTCTATATCCTTTCATGTGTCCTATAGTTGTTAACTGTAAGTTATGGTCAGTCACGGAAAACATAAAAATTAATGTACACAACATAATGATTGATGGATTAAAATTTCCTCTTGGATTCTATGTTATCGGTATACAACTAACAAAAAAGTATTGATGAAAATTTCTTGTAAAGTCATTATTTTTCCCACTGGAGTGACTGACTGACTTTTTGTCCCCTCATTTATATTGCTAATATGTATGGCACAGTCTGTTGCTACACTCTGCTGAGTATCAACATAAACATGGTTTAGGAAATCTGGTAGACTGTTTGACACACCTGTTCCATAAAATAATTACTGGCCCTTCTTCTGTGTCAATTTGAGCTAAAAGGCAGTCAGCGGAAGCATTTAAATATATTTGGGAAAAGGTTGCAGTAAATGAAGCAGCCATACTAGTTGATTTCTCAGAAAATTATACCTACAAAGAATAAAACGAGATCCAGGCAGTTCATTGGAACAATAAGCATATCTCAATATTAACTGCTGTTGCCTAGTTTAGATGGAAGATGACAGAGAATTGTAGGCTTTCACGGCCAACATCTTGAACCCTATTTGGTTTCACAGAGAGCACATAGAATCTCCTGATGTCTACTGCAGCTGTAGACGAAATATCAAGTGACAAGAAAACCAGATCACGGCCATTTAGTCCAGAAGACGAACCAAGCAGGTGACAGAGAAGTTCAGAAGAAATATTTTGATCTAATGTCAGGTTATGTGACACATGGCAAGTGTGCTATAGATATTTGCTTAAGAAAAGTGTTTTCCGAACTATAGGGACATCTTCCAAAAATTGAGGTGATAAATATTTTCAGTTGGAGTAGCGGTTACTTAAATATAAATAGGTCTATACATTTAGCAATGTGACACTGCTTACTTGCATATTTGGATTTTTACATAAAATAGAACTTCTTTGAATTGTACCATGGTAAGTGGGCTACAGATGCGATTGGTGGCCAAGTAAAATGGATGACACTGATGTATGGAAAATCGGGAAAGAAGATACAAAGTGGTGCAGAATTCTGTAATGTGAGTTTTAAAACCAACTAAATAAATGTTCAGGAGGGGTCACAAAATTATGTAGAAGAAGGAAAGAAATTTCTAGAAAAACAATTTCAACACCTTGCAGCTATCAGAAATTCATTGCATTCACAACGTGAAAGCGTCGGACCCGTATGTTATATAGTACGCACAACTGTCAAACAAACAATCAGCACCACAAATTTATAAATTTGTGTGTTTAAAAAAAAAACTAAATGGCGAGACAGGCATAGAAAACCTTGGCCTACCGGTCAGCTGCTGATCTCACATCAAAATGTATCAATTACAGAGGTGGACAATCATCAAGCCAATATATAGGTGCGACATGTGGTCAATATGTCGGATACTCCAGCCATTATAATGATTTTCTTGACTGGAGCAGCTAAATATTGTAGCTGCCCAAATACTTCACGATTCTGGGCAGGCTTTAGTCCTATTGTGGCCGAAATTCCATGAGAAAATTTCTTCTCTTATGAGGACTCGAACCAGTGCTCTATTGATGCATCTTGACTCAAACCATTCAGATACAGCATGAGACTTCGTGTGTGACAGAAAATATTATTTTTATTAATGGGAGTTAAATAATAACTGCATAAGTGAATCTGATACATCAATGTTATGAAGTGAATCACCAGAAGATTGTTGTGTAGGGCTAGTTTTGTTTTAACGGTTGAGTTTATAAATAGAATTCACTACGTCAGCAATTGAACAGCTTACTCATGTGATTTATAATAATTTGTTTTGAAAATACATGCACACTAATAAATAACTAACTTACTAAGAATGTGCATACATTCTGGAAGGCATATTGTGAATTCCATGTTCGTGTTTTTAATTTCAATGGTTCAATCAAGAAATCAGACATATTAAATATATTGTTTTAATGTAATAAATTTGGGAATTTTAACACTGTGAGGTTTAATTAATAAGAATCAAATAAATCGTGAATTCTTCTTACCTCACACATCTATGTTTTTTAAACACAGAACTGCAGCATCAGAGAACCATCTTCTCCATCGTAGCTGTTTTTACGACTGTCAATTTTTTTTTGCTGGTAATTATCCAAACTGTCATCTGGTGTATTTTTGACGAACTTTCTAATCAAGTTTGGTTCGACCAGAATCTCGAAGTTCATGGTTCTAATATGTTTTTTTAAATATATATCATATCCCAAACTGTTAATTCCAAAGGTTTAGATAGATGTTTCAAAAGTTTTGCTTCTTTTTTAATTATATGATTATCTAATAAACTATGTATTGCTACAGCTGATTTTTCAATTTCCCCATTTCTTATGTTTCTAAAGTGTTCTTTTTTACGAGTTTCTAAGTTCCTTTTTTGTTTTTCCTATATATACCCTATTGCAATCTTTGTAATGAATTTGATAAATTCCAGATTTTTTGTTGTCTGGGGTGTTAACTTTATTATTAGTTAACAGAAGATTACCCAGGCTGAATTTGTTAATCGGAGCCAATGTTATATTAATTTTTTTTTTAAATCTTTTGAAATTTGTTATGAACTTCTGGATGGTAAGTAAATTTCTTGAATTTTCATCTTTCTTGGAATATGTTGTAGGGTGGTGTATTCCTGTAACCTTTTTTGTTTTTTAAATTTCTTTAATTTATTCTTTATTATGTCTTCATCAAAACCATTTATTTTAGCAATATGTACTCATTATCAAAATCTTCTACATTAAGTGGAATATTTATTAATCTATGTAATAGACTATTGAAAATTGCATGTTTATGTGAAACTTGATTAACCTTAAGATTTTATGTAGTTTCATGTGTGTCTTTTCTATAAATATTAAATTCAATATTTTGCAGTTGTTTATTTCTTATTAGGTATTTTGCAGTTGTTCATTTCTTATTAGGTATAAGTCTAAAAATGGGATCTTGTTATCTTATTCAATTTCAATAGTGAATTTTATTGGCTGATCTTGAAGATTAAGCAATTTTAATGCATCTTGAATGTATTTTTCATCAATTACAGTGATATCATCCACATATCTATACCAACACTTACATCGAAGGATAAGCATTGGTGATATGTGATTCAAGATTCCCCATAAATAAATTGGCAAAAAATGGAGAAAGTGAATTTTCCGTTGCCAACCCAGAAATTTGTTTATAAAATTTTCCATTAAATGTGAAAAAGCTATCAATACAAATTTTGGTTAGTCTTAAATATTCTTGAGTGATATCTGCTTTTAGTTTTAGCAAATTTCACCATTTTCTTAAAAATGTGAGCAATTTGTCAATAGGAATGCTAGGAAATAAAGAGATAACATCAAATGAAATCAGTCTATCATTCGGAGCCAATGTAATGTTATTTAATTTTTCTACTAATTTTATTGAATTTTTGATGCTCTTATTTCCAAATTGAGGTAGTTCACTAAATTTTTAGGCTGGCCATTTTGATAAATTGTAGCATGGGGAGCCAACACTATTGATAATAGGTCTCACTTAAATTTTTTTTTTGGCCAATTTATTTATGGGGTATCTTGAATCACATATCACCAATGCTTATCCTTTGATTTTTAAGTGTTGGTATAGATATGTGGATGATATTATCACTGTAATTGAAGAAAAATACATTCAAGATGCATTAAAATTGCTTAATCTTCAAGATCAGTCAATAAAATACACTACTGAAATTGAACAAGATCCCATTTTTAGACTTATACTTAATAAGAAATGAACAACTGCAAAAAATTGAATTTAATATTTATAGAAAAGACACTGATACGGACAATTACATAAAATCTTCAGGTTTTAATCATGTTTCACATAAACATGCAATTTTCAATAGTCTATTACACGGATTAATAAATATTCCACTTAATGTAAAAGATTTTGATAATGAATATAATCATATTGTACATATTGCTAAAATAAATGGTTCTGATGAAGACATAATAAAGAATAAATTAAAGAAATTTAAAAAACAAAAAAGATTACAGGAACACACCACCCTACAACATATTCCAAGAAAGATGAAAATTCAAGAAATTTACTTACCATCCAGAAGTTCATAACAAATTTCAAAAGATTTAAAAAAAAAATAATATAACATTGGCTCTGATTAACAAATTCAGCCTGGGTAATCTTCTGTTAACTAATAATAAAGTTAACATCCCAGACAACAAAAAATCTGGAATTTATCAAATTCAATGCAAAGATTGCAATAGGGTATATATAGGAAAAACAAAAAGGAACTTAGAAACTCGTAAAAAATACACTTTAGAAACATAAAAAATGGAGAAATTGAAAAATCAGCTATAGCAGCACATAGTTTATTAGAGAATCATATAATTAAAAAAGAAGCAAAACTTTTGAGGTTATTTTAATTATATTATTTTTAGTCTGGACATCTTACCTCAATATTAATGTTGATTTGTTCTTGGACATGTTTCAAAACAATTCTGTTTTATCGTCAGCTTTCCCAGACTGGTTTTATTTATGTTGCATTATGTTGCACAACCTGGATGTCGATGTCAGCTCCATCCTGTGGTTGGCCAAAGAACCTCCAAACAAGGTCACCCTCCATCGGAATATCAAAATTCATAACTCTGTTTCTGTTCTTCTGAATATAAATTTTTTCCCAAATAGTCAGCTCTTTTGTATTTTCTAACTGTTTTAATAATTTAGTGTCTGAATTTATATTATGTTTTTCAGACCAAACATGAGCAGCAACTGCAGATTTTTCAATTTCTCCATTTTTAATATTTCTTATGTGTTCTTTGGTTCTAATTTTTAGGTTTCTTTTTGTTTTCCCTATATATATCTTTTCACAACCCATGCATTCAATTTGATATATTCCTGACTTTTTATTTTTATCAGTTTTTTCATTTTTGTTGGTTTTTATTAGTTTATTTAAACTGTAGTTATTTTTTGGTGCTAATTTAATATTAAACTTCTCAAATATATTTTGAAATTTATTATGTACTCAAGGGTGATATGTGAATTTCCTACATTTTTTCATAGGTGGTTCTTCTTTTTCAAGATTACTTCTGTTTATCATTTTTTGTTTTTTATACTTTTATGTACCATTTTTTCATCAAACATCTATAGACAAAAATCAGGGCTCTCAATGGGAAACCCATTATCACCTTTCCTGGCAAATTTATTTATGAGCGATTTTGAATGTAAAATCACTAAAGCACATCCCACAATGTTTAAATTTTGGAGTAGATATGTTGATGATATAATTTGTATTGTTAAAGAAAAACATGTAGAAGATTCCCTAAAACTATTAAATTTACAGAGTACAAACATTAAATTCACAAAAGAAATAGAAGACAATAAACAAATACCTTTTTTGGATCTTAAATTGGTCAGAAACGAAGAAAAAAGAAAAATTGAATTCGGGATTCATAGGAAAGAAACTCATACAGAAAATTTTATAAAATCAACAGGGTTCAATCCAATTGGACATAAATTAGCAGCATTTAATAGTTTAACTCATAGATTGGTAAACTTACCCTTAAACGAAGAAGATTTCAAACATGAGAAAAAACACATAATCAAAGTAGCAAGAGAAAACGGGTTTGATGAAAAAATGGTACATAAAAGGATAGAAAAGTATAAAAAACAAAAAATGATAAACAGAAGTAATCTTGAAAAAGAAGAACCACCTATGAAAAAATATAGGAAATTCACCTATCACCCTTGGGTACATAATAAATTTCAAAATATATTTGAGAAGTTTAATATTAAATTAGCACCAAAAAATAACTACAGTTTAAATAAACTAATAAAAACCAACAAAAATGAAAAAACTGATAAAAATAAAAAGTCAGGAATATATCAAATTGAATGCATGGGTTGTGAAAAGATATATATAGGGAAAACAAAAAGAAACCTAAAAATTAGAACCAAAGAACACATAAGAAATATTAAAAATGGAGAAATTGAAAAATCTGCAGTTGCTGCTCATGTTTGGTCTGAAAAACATAATATAAATTCAGTCACTAAATTATTAAAACAGTTAGAAAATACAAAAGAGCTGACTATTTGGGAAAAAATTTATATTCAGAAGAACAGAAACAGAGTTATGAATTTTGATATTCCGATGGAGGGTGACCTTGTTTGGAGGCTCTTTGGCCAACCACAGGATGGAGCTGACATCGACATCCAGGTTGTGCAACATAATGCAACATAAATAAAACCAGTCTGGGAAAGCTAACGATAAAACAGAATTGTTTTGAAACATGTCCAAGAACAAATCAACATTAATATTGAGGTAAGATGTCCAGACTAAAAATAATATAATCTATCTAAACCTTTGGAATTAACAGTTTGGAAAAAGATATATATTAAAAAAAAAACATACTAGAACCATGAACTTTGAGATTCCAGATGAACCAAGCTTGATTAGAAAGTTCTTAAAAAATACACCAGATGGCAGTTTAGAAAATTACCCCTTCGAAAGAACACCAGATGGCAGTTTGGATAATTACCGGCAAAAGAAAAAATGACAGTCGTGAAAACAGATGACGATGAAGAAGATGGTTCTCCGATACTGCGGTGCTGTTTTTAAAAAAACATAGATATATGAGGTAAGAATTCATTATTCATTTGATTCTTATTACATTAAGGGCTGCATGCAAATACATTAGTCTCTACTCAAATTACTTTCAATCACCGGTGAGCTGACTTTCCGTGAGCAAGTGCAAAGATCAAATTAGCGACCCACCAACTGGTCATGCATGAAAGTCGTCGTTTTCATAATATAGGCAAGAAATTACCCTGAATTCTCAGCGATAAAACCACTTCCATTATTTTCGTCTGCTAGAGAAATGCATTTACGCTTGCGTCCCGCAAATAATACCGTATACGACGATGTCTGCATCGCGCAATATTATGCCAATTCTCCTGTTCTTCCAGTTGAATTCTTTGGTAGACTCTATCAAATTCCTCTTCTCCGCGTATACTGAAAACATGATCGAAGTCTTCAAGGTCCGACATCTTGGATAAAGCAGCAAAGTACGCGGCAAGGTTTCAAACTACATTGGTTACCATCGGGTTGCTCATGATTCATTCTCTGCAAAGTCACCTCGCCAGGTAGCTTAGGAATTTCGACAATTATTATCACATGAACAGATTTTTGAGTATGCAAAAACATCTTTGGATACAACTTTCTCAGCAGAGAACAACGACTTTTACAGTCTAATGCGTTCATAGATACAACCCTAAATCTTGCATCAGGTAAATTGTAATCTACTATATATATATATATATATATATATATATATATATACACACACACACACAATTATAGTAGGTATATTTAACAGTAGATATTATATTAAGTATTTAATATTTTTGTTAATTTCATATAATTTAAAATGGTACATGGTAAGCGAGTTAATTTAATTACATTATTGATTTAAATTAATATTTATTTTACAACAAAATTAAATTTAACATTATTAATTAAATAAAAATAAAACGTAGTTTTATTTGATTTTCATATTTATTATATAATTCAGTGACAGCTGTTTCGGTACACTGTACCTTCTTCAGACATGTTAACAAATTATGAATTGTGTTCCAACTGATCTAAGCAACAATACAACAATATTTATTTAAATTTTTAAATTTAATAAAGGGGATTCATTCAAATCAAGTTGAGAATTTAACAGTTTTTTACTACTTTTAAACTTATTAATTTCTACAGCCTCCAAAAGATCTAACTTCTTACCCTTATCACAAATATGTAAAATTTCAAATTCTTATTATTATTATCATTATTATTAATGTAATGACATTATCCCAAAACTAGAGTGGCGGTAAAGGTAAAGTGATCTCACTACAGGGCTTGAGAGGCCTTTGGAGTAGTAGGAGGTTAAGGAAACCACTTTTTCTAGAAAATTGGCATGAGATGTCAGCCAGGCTGCCAGTCACCTTTATCCCAGAACAAATGTGTTGTTGTTTTCAAATGGCTGAAGCTAGGTTAACACCATTAGTCCTCTTGCTTCCCAATAAAGTCCTGCAATGTCTTTCCTGTCCTTTTTCTCGGCGTCAAGTCGCCTGCAATTTAGCAAATGTTTCTTGCTTAGGTTTCTCCACACAAGGAGCATAGTTCTAGTGACAATCCCCATTCTATGAATGTGGTCGTCCAGACAGTCATGGCCCATTTCCAATCTGAAGAGAGCTACTGCTGCCCGTTCTTCTGGGAAGGTGTTTTATTGTTTCAGCATATTTTGCTACGTCTTCATATTTCTTATTTTGAAGATCTTTTATATTCTGTTCTCTTCTTTTGAGATGTATTTTTTGCTTTAGCTCCTGTTGCCTTCTTTGTAGGGATATCTCTTTTCTTGTCCTCAGCCTGATTTTGGAGCCTTTCTTTGCTAACAAGTCTGCTTGTTCATTACCCAATAATCCCACATGCAACGGTACCCACTGTTAATACAATGTGTTTACCTTGAGCTTCTTCAGTTTTATACATAGTTCTTATGTTCTGGATGATTGGGGTGTTTTGTTGGTTACCAGTTATTGCTTGTATTGCTAACATTGAATGTATCAATATTATTATCCTCTTGCTTATACTGGGCCTGTATAAAATATTCTGTAGTGCAGTTTCTATTGCCTTTAGTTCTGCATCAACATTTGTTGCTCCCAGTCCAAGTGAAATATAGTGGGAAAAGATTTCACTGTATATTCCTACTTTTGTACTCCTGTTATATCTTCTGAGTTACTCAGGGAGCCAGCAATGCACATCCGTAACCATTCAGAACAAATGTCTAGTATTCAGTACTGATAGAGGCTGAGTATACATCAGTGCCATGCTGCAACCACAAGATTTAAGCCAGTTTAAATATTCTGATCCATTGGGACTTGAACCCCTGACCTTCTAGTTTATAGAAAATTTCCTTAAAATAACTGTGCTAAGGTTGCCTTCTAATGGACTACACAAAATTCAAATTCAAATTATTCGGAGGAAACAAGAGTTTTAGTTATTCCATGTGCACTGTAATAGGATAGAATGTGTACTAGGGTTATAACTTTTTGGACTTTTGTGAAATAAAATATTTCCTGTGCAATGAATGGGTGAACTTTTGCTTAAAACCATTGAAAAAGGCCTTAATTTCACTGAGCTTCAAGAAAAGGTCACCCCCAAATCAATATTTAGTTTCACAATATTTCTAAAATTTCTATTAATCTACTCAATTAATATACTGTGTAGTGCTCATACTCATTACATTTGGTATCTATGTTTACTAGTGAATGGAAACAATAATTGTTTTTATTTACTGGAAGTACATGATGTCACACAAGAAAAGTTATAACACCACTCAGAAAAATAAAGGGACCTGGACGAATAATCTAGTGAGATTTCTGCAGTTACATAGAAGAAGACGAAATGTGCCTTCAGTAGATTCTTCACTAGAAGAATACTGCAAGATGCCTCTTCAACTTCAAATTATTGGAAGGTATCAGTTTCTTGGAGCAGAGATCAAAGGAAGAAATGAGAGAGTAGTGAAAATGTCTGAAGAAGTTACAAATTTGTGGCGAAATAAACTTAATTCTCCCCCTTCAATCAAGTAATACATACAAAGCTCCATAAAGTACTGAAGACTTATGATAAATGTGTAAGGAGGGGAAGTTTGAGTCTCTTGATCAGCTTTTTGATATTACAAAAGTAAATGGCCAATGGTTATCTACTAAAGACAAAAGATTGTAGCGACTACAATTGGAAAGCAAAGGAGAGGTTGGTTACTCAACAAGTAAATTAGCACGAAAGAGACAATTCACCCTTCAAAGAGGCAGAAACTCCCTACAGAATCAATTTAAAAAAAGAGAAAAAAGCAGAAAAGGGTGATGCTGTACTTCAATTTATCGGTTGTCAGCATCACATTCTGGACAGAATACAACGTTTAGTGATAGATCAAGAATTTGCTGAGAATACCAAGCCTCCAACATTGAATACCCATTTGTATCTAAATTGGTGAATGAGTATGAGGGACTAGAATCACAATTAGTGAATGGAAATGAAGTCATAGATAAATCGGGGTGGAGAGATGACATGAACTTCCTGTACCATCTAACACATCCATTTATATTCTTTGAGGAAAAAAGACACTTTCCATTCATTAGGTTCCAGAAAATTCCAAACATAGTAATGCAAGATGGAATTCAAGAGCTATTCTTTTCTACTTTCATTTATACTTATGCCTACTACAAGAGTTGCTTTGAAAAAAAATGTGCAGATTTATTTCATATGATTGGACAGACTATTGGTTTAGAAATCACATGTACAACATGAATAACTTCAAGAACTTGTCAAACATATTAAGGCCTTTTTAAAAAGCACTGCACTCATTGGAAGGAGGAGCCATCTGCATTAAGTATACCAAGGAGTAATCAGTGCTCCAAACGTACAATTAAAGTCGTGCAAGAATTATATGCTTCCTGTAGAAATAAAGACAAATTGCATCTCCGATTCTTCCTAAGCAATCACCAGTAATATACGATTGTACATGTGGTTGAATACTTTTATCTCTTTTGTTGTTTGTATAACAGTATATATCTTGTGTTTCAAAATAATCAGCCAGTAGTGAAATATGAATTTTGATTTTGGGGTGACTTTTTAAAAGGAATATTGAAATGACACGTCGATTCTTCATATAGAGGTAAAAGTTCATCAGATTACGATACAGGAAAGTGAAGTTGTAAAAAAGTTATAACCCTAATGTATACATTAAAATCCGTAATAATACTAATAATGTTGTTAAACCCATATCTTAAACTATCTTCATTACAATATTAACCTTGGTGCAGTCTGCAGAAATGAACTCTGCAGTGAAGACTGGAGCAAAGCCACGTTCATTTCTGCTTCTGTTCTGAAGATCATTGTATCGATTCTGACATTGCTCCACAGATACCTCGGCAATATCGGCACAAATCACATGTGTGATGTTAGCTCGACGCCACTTCAACAAGTCCCCACCTTTACCACAACACATGTCCAGCACTCTGATTGGTGCTCCATGAGATTTGTTTTGCCTTATTTTAGTCAGGTACTCATCTGTAACAGAAAAACACATATTGTAAAACTGATCTATGGGTGTTCCCATATCACCAATTACTTTCTTTGAATAGATAAACCAAATGATATCAGAAAACCTGAAAAAATGATTACATTAAATGGGACTTCTTGCTTCCATTTCAGTTATTTTATTTACAACTTTTTTTTTTCAGCTACTGTTGGGGAAATGATCCACTATGCATGCATATTACAATGGACCACAGTTTACAAACAAAAATGCCATAGGTTGTAAATTATATCAAATGCCTATTACATTACTGACTACATTTGAGGTATTGCTATATCTAACAGTGTCGTTTGTCTATGTCCTATATCGTTAATTTCTTTTATTACGTTTTGAAAAAAAATGTTCTGGAAATTCATACAGGAGTGAGACAAGGATGCTCTTGATTACCACTTTTATTTATTACATATATATATGAATCAGATAGAGAATGGAGAAAATTACGTCATGGATATCCATCCATAGTAATTCTGCCCGAGGGCAGGTCTTTCAATGCAGTCAAAGCATTTTCATGCTACGCTTTGCAGCTTTACTAGGGAATTATAGGTGTGGTAGCTTCCTGTTGCTTTCCACACCGGTGAAGGATGATAATGGTAATGATAAGGATGATGATGATAGCCGCATGACTTTCGGGGACATCTGACATTTGTCTTAAAGGTGAGGAAAAACACCGGAAAAAACCTCACTCAGGAGCCTGTCCCTACCGGGAATCGAACCCGGGCCCACTGCGTGACAAGGCAGCACATTACCTCAAGACCACAGCGGTGGATGTCATGGATATATACAATTGAATAGAAATATGAAATTAGATATGTTAATTTTCGCAGATAGCATTATTAGCATTAGTGGTACCCACAGAGGACGAATTACAATATTCAGTACATCATTTTAACAAAATAACCATCAGATATAACATGAAAATCAATACAGAGAGAACAAAATAAATGGCTTTTCAAGGAAAATACCCTGTACATAGCAAAATTTGTATAGATTCAAGAATACTGGTAAATTCATTTACCTACCTTGGATATATATTAACATATTTTGATAAAATAGACATATCAAATAAAATTATTAATTTTGATAAAAACCATGGGAATAATAAATTCAGTATTGAAACCTATGCTTGTCCAAAGAGATAACAGAATACGGTTATGCAAAACCTTAGCAAGACCTGCACTTTGCTATGGCAGTGAGGCATGGACTTTGAGGAAAGGAGAAGAGAGCAGGATAACTTCTAGTGAAATGAGATTCATGAGATGTACAGCAGGATATACCAAATGGGATCACAAACACAATGATGATGTCTTGAAGGAACTACGTTTAGAACTGGTCATTGAATACATACGTGGATACCAAAACAGCTGGATGAATCATTTGCGACGAATGAGTTCAGATAGAGTTCCCAAGGCCATGCTTTCATTATTGTCCATGAGGGAAGAGATCTCTGGGCTGTCCAAGGAAGCGCCGAATACAAAATTCATCAGTGAGATCGTAACAGGCCTATAGGCCTAGGACTTGGTTGAATAAGATGATGTTTTGAAAAATTTAGGTGCATTAGATTATGATTTTGGTAGGTGGATAATTCTAATCCTTGAGTTCCCTAAGCTAACATACAGAAGAATGGAATTGTGGAATTCCTTCGTCAGCATTTTAAAGTGTACTTTACAATGCTTTTGCCCACTGATCAACTGTAAAACAATGGTTTACTTTAGATAAATCTGAGAACAATAATAAGTCGGAACAACTTCCGATGGTTAGTGACACTGGAGAGTAAACTTATCCGTTTAGTATTAATTTTCAATTTTTTTCCACTACTGGAAAATAAATCTTCATTTCTTCTGGAAAAGAATAATTCCAAACTTCCTCTTGGAGTTGATTAGAAAGTTGGATTTCGAACAGATGTTTAAATTTTTAGTGAAACCATCTTCTATTGAATTTTTATAGGAATACATCACTATGAGGTTTAATTTAAGATAAATTCAAATGTTTCATATCTCTCCTCATAATCAATCGTCTAAGTAAATCGCAATCTACTTAGAAGATTGATTATGAGGAGAGGTACGAAACATTTGAATTTATCTTAAACTATCTTCTATCCATCAACTTAATCTAGTTTCTGAATATTTTGTAAATTCACTTTTAATCCATACTGAGGGTTACTTGTTTAAAGTCTGGAGTGAGGTGGTTAAGTCTAGGATGAATTGGTCTCAAGCTTACTTACTCACTGGCACTATCGAACCCATAGGTTCATGGCCATGCGGACATAAGCTCTCCATACATCCCTTTCCTGAGCTAATCCTTTCCGATCATTCTCTGTATAATCTACTTTCCTCAAATCATAGTTAATGTTATTCTCCCACCTCGTTCTTGGTATACCAACTGGGCGTTTTCCCTCTGGCTTTCCTACAAGAACCTTCCATGCAAGTCTTTCATTCCCCATACGTGCAACATGTCCTGCCCATCGCAGTCTATGACACTTAATTGTTCTTATTATATCTGGCTTCCTATAAAGACCATGTAGTTCATTGTTATGTAGTCTTCTCCATTCAGCTGTCTGTTCATCTCTCTTTGGTCCAAAAATTTTCCTAAGTACTTTATTCTCAAATACTCATAATAATCTCCTTTCTTCTCCCTTAAAGTAAGAGTCCATGTTTCGCACCCATATAATGCAACTGGTAGAATAATAGTTTTATATATTTTCAGTTTAACGTTTTTTGAAAGGAGTTTGGGACATGAAGAGTCTCTGCAATGCATAATAGCACGCATTTCTAGAATTGAGCTTATGCTTAATTTCTTTGTGCATCTCATTCCTTATTTGTGATTATTGTTCCTAGGTACTTGAATTCAGCCACCTCCTCAAAATTTCCCTCATTTGTCTTTAGCTGTCCATTTCCATTATATAATGTATTTCTACGTGTGACCATATATTTAGTTTTATTGATATTTACTTCCAGTCCTAATTTCTTAGTGTTACTCAATAGTGTGTGCATGTTGTCCTTTAGTATCTCCTCGGTATCGGCCAATAATACTACATCATCAGCATAAACTAACAGCTTATTAATACCATTGAGTTTGCAAGCCTTCCTTATTCTCTAAAGAGTTAATGGCATGCTCTAGTACAAAATTAAATAGTAGAGGAGATAGTGCATCTCCTTGCTTCAACCCATTCTGGATTTCAAAAGTATCCGAAAACTGTTTGCCTACACGCACCCTACTCTTTGTGCCATTTAGACACATTCGTATAAGTCTAACTAACTTTTTAGGAATTCCGAACTCTAGCAGGATACTATATAACTTCTCCCTTTTCATTGAATCATATGCTTTTTTGAAGTCTACATATAGTTGATGTACAGTACCATTATATTCCTATTTCTTTTCTAAAATCTGTCTTATACTAAAAATCTGATCTGTTGTAGACCTGTTTCTTCTAAATGTACATTGATGATCTCCTAGGATTTCATCAATATAGGGAGTAAGTCTGCTTACTAATATATTTGTAAGAATTTTGTACGAAGTTGAAAGTAATGAGATGCCCCTGTAGTTGTTGCAGTCAGTTTTATCTCCTTTCTTATAAATTGGTACGATAATTGATTCCTTCCATTCATCTGGAAGAGCTTCTTTTTCCCAAATCATACTAAGCAACCAGTGTATCTTGTCCATCAATTTTTCTCCCCCTGATTTTATTAGTTCTGCTGGGATCTCATCTGAACCTGATGCTTCATACATCTTCAATTTTTCTACCGCCATTTCTACCTCTAATGCATTTGGTTCTGCGACTAGCATTTCTGCTGTCTGTAAATTATCCTCCTCAATGTCCTGTTCTGTATTTTTCTCCCCCTGATTTTATCAGTTCTGCTCGGATCTCACCTGAACCTGATGCTTCATACATCTTCAATTTTTCTACCGCCATTTCTACCTCTAATGCATTTGGTTCTGCGACTAGCATTTCTGCTGTCTGTAAATTATCCTCCTCAATGTCCTGTTCTGTATGTACATTTAAAAGTAACTTTTCCATCTATTTAACATACTCCTGGAATCTGCAATCATATCCCCATTTTCATTCCTAATTACTTTTGGTGTAGCCTGATACCCTTTCTTCTATATCCTAATTCCCTGATATAATTCTCGAATGTTCCTATTTTTTTGCATTCGCTTCCAGATCATTAATCTTCTCTCTCAAATATTCTTTCTTTTTATTCTTTAGTAACTGGTGGTTTCCCGTCTAATACTACCCAATTGCTCTAAATTTACCTTATTTGGCTCATGTAACCATTTCACTTCTGCTAGCTTCCTTTTCTTTACAATGTTGGCACATTTCCCATCAAACCATTTCTTGTTTTGCCTTTTTTTAAATAACCAATGCTTTCTGATGTTGCCAAATTAATAGTATCTCTTATAGCATTCCATTCTTTATTTATATCAGTTTCTTCTTCGTTTGCCACATTCTCATCTATTGGTCTCAAGCAAGAAATCAAATTAAGAATTCGTTGTTACTCTCTCAATTGTTAATGACTTTTTGGTTAAGTTCATCACCTATTGTTTTTCAATGGCTAGAAGAATCTTTTTTGGAATTTACATGGGTTGTTTCTTTAGTTTTGGCAACAATAGTGTGGAATCCAAATAAAACTAGGGTTGACAATTCTGTTTATTGCACGTGTAGTTTCAGTGCTCCCCTCCATCCGAGCATATGGACTCGCCTTTCCCCCTTCCCTCCTCACATAACAATGAACCGAAAGTTATCAGTTTAGATCTAGGCATCACACTATAACTTAGTACAATATTTTCAAAACAGGAGCAGAGAATCTGGTTGAAGATTTAATGTGCTAGAGGCAGGAACGCACTACAGTGTCGTCAAGGATTGCAAGAGGCTTGTGGTGCAGTTGCATTGCCGTACCAAAGGTGGGTACAAGCCTTTAAAGGACGCAAAAATGTGTCACATATGTCTAGATCTGTCATCCACCGGTTAGGGAGAATGACATGCAGACAGTGTCCGCATTAGTGGAAGCGGATTGGAACTACACTCTTTGAGAGTTATTCTCAGATATTGGATTGGCATTTTCGACTCTGCATAGAATCCTTAAGATCCACCTTAGGATGCGAAAAATTGCTGCTCGTACACACTTGAGTGCTGAGAGGGAAAGAGAGCCCTTTTATAACTTATCACCATTGATGAGACCTGGGTGAAAAGTTATGAAACACAGTTGAAACGTCAATCGTCTGAATGGCATCATACAGGGTCACCACGAAAAACAACAGTTTGGCAGACCGCTAAGAATGTGAACACGATGCTAATCCTAGCCTACAATTGGGATGGTGTTATATTAAAACATGTCATTCCTCCAAGGAAGACCGTCAATGCAGAGTACTAATTGTAAGTTTCTGCGAAACAATCTGTGAGCTGTGTTAAGAAGAACACGATGACACTTCATGAATACTCCACCCATTATTCTGCATGACAATGCAAGGGTGCATGTAGCAGGACCAGTGTCTAATTTGTTCAATCGCTGGGGTTGGAAGGTACTCTACCACCCTCCATACTCTCCAGATATAAGTCCTTGTGACTTCGACCTGATTCCTAAGCTCAAGGAACCACTACGTGAGAAGATATTCAGAACAGTGGTCAACATTCTGAGTGCAGTTAATCAGTCTCTATGCACCATCCAGAGATTAGGCAGTGCTGACGGCTACCACATCACTGGGAACACATTGTACGTGATGCTGGTGACTACATCGAAGGCCTCTAAAACTTACAACTATGTATGTATGCTATGTATCCAGAAAATAAATAGTTTCCAAAACTAAAGAAACAACCTATGTATTTCAAAGATTCATAATTATTCTTTATTTTTTATTATTTCACTCACCTCATACTTCATAATTCATAGCAGACCCTGGGTTTCTTCACATCTTTTGTGACATTCTCAATGCTGCATCACGTTCACAACTGACGTCCAACGGCCTTCTATCCTGCAGACTGACCTCCGCGCCATCTGGTGGCCGACCGAAGAATTTCCAAATCAGTCCTCTTTCTTTATAACCGGGTATTTCAAAATTCATAGTTGTATTTTCATTCTTGCATATGTAAATTTTTTCCCAAATTGTGAGTTCCTTCGGTTTTTCCAATTGTTTAAGTAATTTTGTTTTGGTTTCTATTCTATGTTTTTCTGACCAGGCATGTGCAGCTATTGCAGATTTTATAAAGAAAGAGGACTGATTTGGAAATTCTTCGGTCGGCCACCAGATGGCGCGGAGGTCAGTCTGCAGGATAGAAGGCCGTTGGACGTCAGTTGTGAACGTGACGCAGCATTGAGAATGTCACAAAAGATGTGAAGAAACCCAGGGTCTGCTATGAATTATGAAGTATGAGGTGAGTGAAATAATAAAAAATAAACAATATTAAAAAACCTCATAGTGTTATTTCCAATCTACATAACTTAATTCATAATTATATTCAGTTTCTTCAGCCAGATTTTTCTGAGGAGAATTTGATTGAGATAGTACTTCTAAATATGTATCCAATGGTTAGATCTCATTTGGTTTTTGCCAAGAAACCTACTACCATGGCAGAGTTGTATCTGTTGGCTAGACAAATCTCTAATTCTGAAATTATAGAGGGTCAGAAAAAGATCAGCCCTAAGGAATTAGGAGAAACTTCCAAGTATTCTTCAGAGTTTATTAGGCATCCACCTGTTGGTAATCCACGGCTAGAATTAAAAAAAAAAACAATTACGTTGTTGGAAACTGGGGCACATTTCTATGCAATATCCAGTCCTGTTTCAAAATTAACAATGTGTTAATTTGGCTCCTTCAGATTCAGAAAATTGAGAAATGGATAGGATGGTGATCAATTTTAGAGTATTGTTGCAGAATGTTAATCTAGATTTACCTTTCAGTTTCATGATGGAAAGCAGAAATGCTAAGTTGATGTATCATTGGTCAGAACCATATGTTGATAAAATTTTCTAACCCTCGTTACTCTGGAGTTAGAAGGCATCGGTTGTCATGTGTCTGAGGTTAAATTGAATATGAATAATTTATCCATTGGTAATATCAGTTCGTCTGATTAAATCTTTTTTATATTGTATGTTGCATGTTTCTTCTTTCTGGGTTGCTCTCCCCCCCTTTTTTTGTTTTAGATCAACCCTTGCCTATTCCTGAACAGACCTATTTCACTTTGGCACTGAGTTTTGGACCTGGCCACTCCAAATTCTTCTGGAATCTACAGTTCTCTACGACTCAGCAAATGGAACTGGAATTGCTTGGGGATAATCTGTTTCTCCAGTTCCATTTTGCAAGTGAGATCATCTCACATGTTCGTTTCTTCTTCTACAAAGCATCACCTTATGTCACCAAGAAGCAGTGTCTCGCGTGTCCCAAGCCACAGCAGCGGACTTTTGTTCTACCATGTTAAGTGGATACATGGTGTTGGTGTGAACTGTGCATTATGTTTCTTATTTTGATGTTATTTTTAAATTAACATTTTTCCAGAAAAATGATGAGACCTTCTGATGAGGAGAATTGTATAGTGGAAGAAATTGTTGATGTTCATATTGGGGTTCGAATTCCGGACCGAGCATTAATTTTTCTTTCTAAAATAAAACTATGTTCATTATGTGTTGATGTAACAATAAGTGATGTTTTTGCATTATTTATTTAGTGGGAGAAGTAAATATTTTACTGTGCCTTAGATTTCTGAATGGGCTAGGTTTTTAATCTCCAGCTCTGCCCTATCTACTCCATAATCCTTTTCTTTTATAAATATGTCACTTGAGCATTATTTTATGCATAATACCTGATAATCAGGATGGAAAGTGCAATGACAAGTACTGTCCACGTTTTAGACTGATTCTATGTACTTTATTCTGGAGTAAGCCTGGTCTTCTTAATGAGCATATGTTATCATGCAGCATACAGAATGGATATTAAATTGGGTATGCATGAATGTAATGGGTATATTGGTGATTGTAATTTATGCACTCTTTTAAGAATGCAGTTTCATTATGTTTATATTTATATACAACTGCAGGAGTTTAAGGTTGGTTTTATTATTAAATAATGCCAGCAACAATTTATACTTTTCTATTTAAAATAACTTTTAAACATTATAACATTTTTTCATGTAAGTCATATTTCCATATCTTATGTCTACATTCATGTTATTATTTATTAAACATTATATTCAAGTATATAATTCAACTTCATATAATTCTGCTCTTGCGTTACCCTATGGTGGTAATTCCTGTTTGGCGAGCATGAAAGAGATAGTGATGTGTGTTCCATCATATCACATGTCCCATTCAGTTAAAAACAGAATTACCATTTATATATTAAGTTTGGGAATTTTTAACATTATGAGGTTCAATTCATAAGAATTAAATGAAATTGTGATTATTTCTTACCTCATACTTCTATATTCCTTTAAACACAGCACTGCAGTATCAGCGACTTTCAAAAGAACATCAGATGCCAGTTTGGATAATTATCAACAAAAGAAAAATTGACAATCGTGAAAACAGCTGAAGATGGTGACAAGGAGTCGCCGATACTGCAGTGCTGTGTTTAAAGGAACATAGAAGTATGAGGTAAGAAATAATCACGATTTCATTTAATTCTTACAGAATTACCAACTTATGGGAATGTTCGTGTTACTGTCTGGTCATGTTGCTCCACTCAGTATCACTGTATTCAATTTCCCTTTAAAACAAAGATAACCTAAAATAAATTTTGTAACATAAGATAAATATATATAACCAAATGTAACTTAAGATTTTTTATAATTATTTAATAAAACAATATAGAATGTAGTAGCAAATGAGGCCAGTAGATATTGCAATAGAATAAATAAATGTTAATACCAGAAGATATAAAGGCAGGTAATTGATAATCGATATAGTTTAAAACCCATGGTCCATTCTAACATGCATCGAGAAAAGTTTGCGCTACAATAGCTGTAATTTATTTGCAAATGCATCTTGCACAGAAGCCTGTTCTTCCTATGTTTTCTAAAACAATCCATAATTTATAACTTATCCACCATAAAATGAGGTTCCATACAATAACACAAATTTAAGTAAATTATATATCACTGCACCGCTATTATAATTAAATTTGGTGTATGAAAATTTCATGTCTCTTCATCAAGTAATTTTTTTAAATTGAATTTTTAAAATGTAAAAAAAAATTAAACTTTTGATCACAGATCGAGTATTACCAAAGATTTCCGAGCATCTCCGTAAAGATACCATTCATAAGAAAGCCATAATACCTATATGCGAAATACATAATTTGTGTGTTTGTTTGAAGTTTATTTGGAAGTGTATATTTAATTAATGCAAAGAATTGTTCTATAAAGAAGTTTGGAGCCATTTTATGAAGATATTAGCATATTGCAAATGAATATAAACGTGTATGGCAATTACATTGGTCTGGTCATTTCTCTGTCGTGTCTTAGTACATTATTTTCTGATCTGTATTTTTCTGCTACCTTCAAATATTTAGAACCAATTATGTCAGATAAAGGGTTTATGCTAACTAAACTAAAAAACTAATTCACTTGCTCTATTGAACCTGTAGGTTCATGGCCATGTGGACATAAGCTCTCTATACATCCCTATCCTGAGGTAAATGTTTTCCAATCATTCCCTGTATAATCTACTTTCCTCTAATCATGGCTAATGTTGTTCTTCCATCTCATTTCTAGTATAACAACTGAGCGTTTTTCCCTCTGGTTTTCTTACAAGAAGTTTTCCTTTCATTTCCCATTCTTGCCATCTTGCCACATGTCCTGCCCATTACAGTCTATGAGACAACTGTTATTATATCTGGCTTCCTATAAAGGTCATGTTGCTCACTTATGTAATTTTCTCCATTCACCTGTCTGTTCATCTCTCTTTGATCCAAAAAATTTTCCTAAGAAGGGTTTATGCAAGCATTTAAATTTTAAAGATATTTATTTGAAGCACTGCATAACAATGTGTCACTACAGAATTAAAAAAAAAAACAAATTCATTCTCTTTTAGTGTGATGGGACGGTTGGAAACAAGTCATTATGGAGCTTCAAATGTATTCTTTCAAAATATATATCGATTTCACTTTTCGAAAATATATTTCCCTTTATTAAATTTAATCTGAAGTACGGTAATTTCCGAGCAGTCTATGTGAGAGTTCATGATTGGAGTGCACTTAGTTCGGTATTGTGTTGAGAGCTGTAAATGTTGTATATTTTAAATGAGGATACTTCTCTGGGTTAACAAATTCAATTAAACTAGGAAGTCTAAATCTTGTCTCATATCATGGCACTATAAATAAATATCCTCAACTTGTGTCCAACTCAGGGTCAGGTTAAGGAACGACATGAGATGAACCCCTTATATAGAGATATGTGAATGACAAGGAAGCTGGCTGACCATCACAGGAGCAGATGAATTAAATGAAACTGAAATAGGTGAGGTGAGTATGGAAAAATGGTAGAATGAAATTGTGGCATGGGAAAACAGGAGAAACCCCGAGAAAAACCAGTTCAAGGTCCATTTTGTCCACCACGAAACCCACATGGAGGACCGAGACTAGGTCTCGGGACCCCAGCAGTAAAAGGCAAGCATCTAACCGTTTGCACCACTGAGCCGCCTATATCATGGCACTAAAAAGGTTAATTAAATTAAATCAATCATAAGAAGACAGGTGGAACAATAGGTCAGTGCAATCAAAGTTAACAATGAAAACTAAATAATAACTTCACCAAACATGAAAAAACTGGTACAAAATTATGTCAAATGACTGTACTATTTCTATACAAATGCATAATTTATAAGTTACATAATGTGAAAGCATGATATTACAATTGAAAATAATGAATCATAACCAAACAACTTACATAGAAATGTTCTTCACAAATAAACAGTTGCTATGTATGTGAAATGTCATGAAGATTTCAGCCAGAAGCTTTAAGCCAAGCTTTTCTTTGTGCTTTTGCTATGTGTAAACATTAGGACGTGTGAATTGTGACATTATAGGATCGTCTGCTGTGATAAAAATGGCAGTGGGTGTTGATTTAAAAACCTAATTTTAAACTCTTTTTTCTTGAGAACTTAATTTTTTGCGCACTTTCAGGAAATGTATAATCAATCTTGTCTTATATGGTAGAAGGGGATTTGCGAGCTAACGACTCATGAATTAATAAATTAATGAGTCATTTTAACATCTTACCTCATATTTCATGTTTTTCAAACATGGTAACTATAGTTTTCAAATGATCTTGTCATTCATTTTCAAGATGCATTAAGATGCATTAAAATTACTCAACCTCCAGGATGAATCTGTGAAATTTACTATGGAATTAGAAAATAATAACCAAATCCCATTTTTGGACCTCTACATAAGAAGGAATGAACAACAACAAAGAATTGAATTCAATATATACAGAAAAGATACTCATATTGACAATTACATAAAGTCTTCAGGTTTCAATCATATTGCGCATAAGCATGCAATTTTCAACAGTTTGATATATAGATTATTGAATGTTCCACTAAATGAAGAGGATTTTAAGAAAGAATACAATCACATTTTGGACATAGCTAATTTAAATGGTTTTGGAAAGGAAATAATTATAACTAAATTGAAGAAATTCAGACAACAAAAAAGATTAAAAGAATACACTACACCCTGCAATCTGATTCAAAGAAAGGAAAACAATTTAAGAAAATCACTTATCATCCTGGAATACATAACAAATTTCAAAAAATTTTCAAGAAATTCAATATTACATTGGCACCGATAAATAAATTTAGCCTTGGTAACTTATTAACAACCAATAAGAAAATGAACACCCCAGATAGTAAAAAATCTGGAATTTATCAAATTGATTGTCGAGATTGCAATAAAGTATATATAGGAAAACAAAAGAAATTTGGACACTCGCACAAAGGAACACTTTAGAAATATTAAAAATGGTGAAATTGAAAAATCAGCTATTGCAGCACATAGTTTGTTGGAAGGTCATAGAATTGAAAAAGAAGCTAAACTTCTAAAACATTTGGAAAAACCTTTGGATTTGACAGTTTGGGAGAAAATGTTTATACAGAAGAACAAATTTAAATCTATGAATTTCGACATTCCGGATGAACGTGACCTCATCTCGAAGTTCATCGAATCAACACCAGATGGCAACGATATCTCGAAGTTCGTCAAATCAACACCAGATGGCAACGTTATAAAGGGAGATTCCAACGAATATCCGGTAGTCATAATGGCGGTTGAAAATGAATGACAAGATCATTTGAAAACTATAGTTACCGTGTTTGAAAAACATGAAATATGAGGTAAGATGTTAAAATGACTCATTAATTTATTAATTAAGAACCTCATAATGTGTTTCCCAATTTTAACTTTGGACTCATGAATTGTTGGGGCCCACTGGGAACTTCCAGATGCATCTGATTCACTTTCTAGAATCAGCCTTTGAGGTTTCCATTCGAGAGAAGTTGAGGCTGGCATCCAGAACGTTCGTTCCTTACATATAAAAGGGATACAAGTGCCCTGAGGGAGAGAGTCAGTCGTGAGTGGATTTCTGAGCCATTCGTTATTGGGAGTAAAAATGTCTGAGAGTGTGAAGAAATGACTAGGACATAAATTGTGGACTGAATTATCAATGATTAACAATTCTAAGGCTGCACATATCTTCACATGTACCACTAGTTACAAAACATATCAATAGTTATAGCTAGCTTGTTACCAATATGTCAGATTATGTTTATGAAATAGCAAAATGTTCAGTTCAGTGATTTAGTCCAGCGATAACCCACTATGCTTACTTATGTTCCCACTAGAAGCAATTTAGCGTGTATGTTTACCTGACGTTTATAATTGATGAAAAGGAAATTTCTTATATGCATATTTTTATGAATGGATGAATTTCATGTGGATATTTTGATGAAAAAGCAATTTTATGTACATTTTTTATGAATAGACTAATTTGTCGTGCATATTTTGATGAAAAGGTAATTTCATGCACATATTTATCATGCATTTCAGGTTTTTAGACATGGGAAGATTTAATTTCATATGACTCTACCTAGTTTCTGTTAAGCATCAGATACAGCACCGTTTAATTTGTTTTGGTTGTAGTTGCTTTGTGCTGAAGAGCAGTTAGTGATGGAATGGTCAAAGGAAAGGGGACTTATATCCAGAACAATGAATTAGAATTTCACATAAATCTAACTTAAAAATCATGAAAAAATTATTTCCTTATGTTTCAGTACATTTGGATGGGTTAGATTAAGATTTGGGAAGGTTAGCTGACCTTTAGTTAACATTATGAATGTACCCTGCTGGGATTTCCGATAACAGTATTTTTTTTGTAATAATAATGTGAAAACTGCACTGGTGTGTGATGTATCTTTACTTTTTACATTATTTTCAATTGATTGGCTATTCTGTTTCCATTATGTAAACAGCCATCAAAGAGTACATATATTAATTGATGCAGCCATGTTGCTACGATATACGATGATTTCTAGGTTATGATAACGTGAATTTCTCATTAAATTTTAAGGCATTTTGATCATTATTGCTAGAGTCCTTGAGGATAAAAAAATAATGTAGGTTATATATTCTTGAGGAAATTATTAACATTTTTATATCACAATGTGTTTTTTCGATTTAGTTTTGAAAATAATGGAATTGCTCATCATTGCATGTCCCCTAAATGATGTTTGTATACAACTGTTAAAGCAGAAAATTGTGTATTTATATTAGCAATGTATTGTGAAAGAGTCCCGCGCCGTAGCCGAGTGGTTAAGGCAGGAAGCCTTGGCACAGAGCTACGGGTATTGCGCTGGTTCGAGTCTCCATGGGGGAAGAAATTTTCTCACGGTGATTCGGCCAGTATGGGACCGGTGCCCACCCAGCATCGTGATGCATTTGGGTAGCTACAATAAGTAGCGGCTCCAGGTTGAGAAAACCAGCTATAACGGCTGGGGACTCGACATGCTGACCACATGTCACCCCTACACTGGCTGATTATCATCTACCTCTGTGATTGACACATGTGGATGTGAGGCCAGCAGCCGGCTGGTCGGCTAAGGGTCTTGTAGGCCTGTAGCGCCAGGAGTTAGTTAGTTAGTTTTTATTGTGAAAGAAATAAAGAAGATCATGAAACTTTATGAAAATTGGTGTTAAATTAAAGAAATTCAACTTGTACCTATGCCACTGCTACCTAAAACAGTATAAAATTTCAGGTAATTATGAAGAAATGTATGAACAATTAAATAATACAATA
Source organism: Diploptera punctata (assembly GCA_030220185.1). Lineage (NCBI taxonomy): Eukaryota > Metazoa > Arthropoda > Insecta > Blattodea > Blaberidae > Diploptera > Diploptera punctata. The sequence goes on from JASPKZ010001981.1 coordinate 511,566, forward strand.
ATGATAACTGAACTACTTAATCATTCTTGTTCATTTGAATTTTATCATTGAAAGAAAAAATTAACTACATTTTTTGGTACTAGATGTCTCTCTCTCTCTCTTTCTCCTTTCATGTTATCCTACAGAGAGGATCTCCTGAACTAGGGCTGAACTAGTGGGAGAAGAGCATGCGGCCGCTGAGTTCTCACTCCACGTCATGTGGTATAGCAACTGCATAACTCACTGTGAGTCATAAACTCTTGCCACCGAGATATTGAAACTTAACCGCCTGGCGAGACAGTTGAGTTTCATTCTTGTAAGGTGAAACACGCATTGTGTATTCTTGTATTAGTGGTCTTAGTTCATAGTTATTATGCCTCGATCTGTGTTTACAGTTAAAACCGGATATTTATCCCCATATAATAATAATAAGGGTTTTTGTTTTGTTTATTTAATATTTAAATATAATTATATTAATTTATATTAAGAATGACATAAGATTGATTTAAAGAATTCAAATTTTTTATAAGTATATAAAAAAATTCAAACTGGTCAATATAAACTGTTAATACAGTTAGATGTTTTTCTAACTGATGCAATATATGTATAAAATACTTTAAATATTCAAATTGATAATTTTTATAAAGAAATAAATGGGATTGGACGAATTGGATAGGAGTCAGCTAGGAGTACTCCTTCCTTTTCAGTTGGACCAATCAGAACCTCGAGGTTATAACTGAATAACAAGATGGCTACAATACTTGAAGAAGGTCAGTCATGTTAAGGAACTGCTCCTCAAGAAATGAGAGAATAGTGGTTTATTTTCTTGATATTAGTTGAAAGAATAGTGTTAAAGTTATGGAAGATCATATAGTAATATAAAATTCATCCATCTTGAATATAAATAGTCCATAAGTGGAAATAAAGTATAATACTTGAAGGATTGACCGTTAGAATTCGTCATCCATTATATACATAAAATGGTAATCTCCTATAAGTGAAAATTATTAACCTAAGCCGGAGTCTTTTGAATTATTAATCTACAAGATTCATCTTAACTGAAGTGAGAGTTTTAATAAAATAACTTTTAGTTTAACTGTTAAATAAAGTGTCATTTTTTTTGTAAGAAACTTTTCCTCATTCCCCCTGACGGGAGTTATTAGTGCCGTGGCAGAATTAAAGTGATTCAAATTATTACAATCACAAATCTACAACTTGGGACATCACACCCATCAACCTACCTTTATGTACGATAATTATGTGAAAACAGAGTCTTGCAGAGAAGTTGTTATACGATTTCAAACACAATTTTCAGATGTAAATCCTCTAAATAAAGATACCGTTTGACGACTTGTAAACAAATTTAAAGAAATGGGTTCTGTGCTCGATAAGAAACAAAAGGTAACAAAATGTGTGTCTACTGAGGGAAAATTACATGAAATAGAAAGATTAGAACATATGCCAACAAAATCCCTAAAACAACTTGCACAAGAAACTGGTGTTTCAAAGGCGTCAGCATTGCGAGCTATGAAACTTTTATGTTCGAAACCATACAGAATAACTCTAATGCATGAACTTCAGTCACATGATCCTGAGAAGCAGTTACGTTCTTGTAATTGGGTGTTGCAGAATGTTAATATTGGAATAACTGATCCGTGTTTAATATAGTTCTCAGACGAAGCTTGGTTCCACTTAAATGGATATGTTTTGTTGCTGAATAACAGGTATTGGTGCCAGCAAAACCCCCATCGCATACATGAAATTCCCCTGCATGATGAACGGATAAGAGTATGGTGTGTAGTGAATGGTTACAGAATTATAGGACCAATTTTTTTTTTTAGTAACACAACTAATGCACAAAGATGACATACTGAAACCATTTTTCGAAGAACTGACTGATATTGACTGTCAAAATGGATATTTCCAGCAACACTCTGCAACTGCACATACAGCTGAAGACTTGTTAAAATGAAATACTGCAATTTTTTAAGGTCAGGTTATTAGTGCGGGCTTGTGGCCATTATGGTGTTCAGATTTAACTGTTTGTGATTTTCATTTGTGGTGGTACTTAAAAAAATAAAGTGTATGCAAGAAACCCCCACACATTAGACAATCTGAAAGATTATATCATGACAGAAATAAACTCAATAACAGAACAGCAATTAATGTGTGTGAATGAGGGTTTCCTAGCAAGGTGCCAAAAATGTGTGGAAGTAGGAGGAGAATATTTTCAACATCTCCTGTCATAAGGTATGTAACTTATTTTTGCTATTTTCATGGTCATGCATGGACCATGGACCAAGTGAAAAAAGTACGAAAAGAGCCATGCAGTTGCTCTGCCGAGTGACATGGAGTGAAGACTCAGCAGTCGCATGCGTTTTTCGCACACACCCAGACATAGGTCATCCTCTGTATTTTCTACTCAACATCTACCTCAAATCTATTTCTATCATACAATTCTATGCAATCTAACCTACACATTATAAATGACATTATTACTTAACAAGGATTTTGGCGAGATTCAAACCTTTGATCTTCTGAACTATAGCACCATATCTTAACAATCTTGGTTAACTAGCCATGTTGGGAAAATAAGATTTTGGAAAATTAAATTTGAATTTTAATATTTTCCACATCATGTAAATTATTTCACACACAGAAAAATAACAAAATGACTTGGTTTTAGGTACAAAACTGTAGAAATATACACAATATATAGAAATAACCATGAATTGTTTGTTCTCAACATTCATAGGTTGTATTATACAGGTTTCTGCCTTACTTTAGGTTGTAATGTAAACAGAAGCATGTGGTTAAGTGTGATTTCATTGGCCACATGAACCTAATGACATCATTGTCCAGTGACGTAGATGAAAACATAGTTCCCTGATCAATCTACATTTTGTATAATATAACTACTAAGTATGAACAAAATTATTGCATAAATAATAATAAAGTAATGTTGTTGTTTTTGTTTTCAAATGCTGGGCCTTGGCAATGAAGCCATTAGCAATCTTGCTCTCCAATATTTCTCTATGGTGGATCCAACAGGTAATACTTCACAGGTTTTTAGATGTTCTTCATTCATTTCTTCGTCTTTGTTGCACAGAGGACAATTTGGATTCGTGTAGATTCCTATTTTATATAAATGTTTGGCCAAATAGTCATGTTCTGTAAGCAGTCTAAATTTTGCTACTGTAGTTTTATGTGGAATTTCTGGAATAATATCTGGCTTCTTTACTAAAATATTCCATTTTTTGTCTTTGGCTTTATTACATAGGTCTTGGTTTTGTTAGATTTTATATTTTTAATTATTCTTTTTATGGATGTGAAAGTAGTATTCTGAATTAGATTGGGAGCCTTTTTTTGGCAAGAAAATCAGCAGTCTCATTTCCAGCAATTCCACAATGTGCAGCTATCCATTGCAATTGAATTCTTTTCTGTAGTTTTTGAAGTTGTTGAATCATTTTGTAGCACTCTTTAACCCATCAGCGAGGACATTTAAACATGGCGTTCCTTTCCCAGATGCAGAAGGACGTGTTGATACGCCTGGACTTTTAAATATCCAAATGCAGATTGCCATACATTACGCGTTGATACATGTATGATTTTCAAGGCCTATGCGGAGTTTGTAAAACATTCTGGAGAACTTATTTTTTCTTGCTGTTGTAGAAAAATCTCCCCCTCATGTTATGACATAATTTACGACAGGCATGTGGAGTGAGTTAGCTACTTATTAGTGAAAGGAGAAACTCTTTGTATTTTTTTTTCTCTTCAGCTATGCCCTTCCTTCGAACTAGTGAATGCCCTATTTTGCCGAAAAGAAATATCTGTAAAGTGTCCCACTGTGTGGTCTCATAACTAACCTTTCTTTCAAAACCGATGTGGATCTTGTGTTTATAGACAAAAATCACATGTCTCAGACATTTCCAACTTCTAAAACAAATTTACGTGGCGAATTTGATGTGTAGAATTATAAAAAAATTAAAAAATATATAGAGAGATAATAGTAATGATAATAATAATAATAATAATAGTAATAATAATAATAATAATAATAATAATAATAACAATAATAATAATGGTAATGATACTAAAAATAAAATTATTAATAATAATAATAATAATAATAATAATAATAATAATAGCAATAATAATAATAGTAATGTATGTACTGCACACTTCCAACACAGGTGCTCCCCAGCGGGAGTTTATTAACCAAGATAATCCATTCAACAAGTTTCCGTAATTATATAAATGAATTTATATCAAATAAAATTTAGATTCTCCAACTTTTATAAATATTGTACATAGTGAATCTGAGTAGATTATACAGGGAATGATTGGAAAGCATTAGCTCAGGATAGGGATGTATGGAGAGCTTATGTCCGCGCGGCCATGACCCTACGGGTTCGATAGTGCCAGTGAGTAAGTAAGTAAGATGTGTGGAATTATGAAAATCTTTAATTTAAAAATATGAATGAAGGATAAATAGATAAAGTTTAGAATTATAAATTATAAGTAAACCTTTAGCAACAATTTAAAAAATGAATGCATTTTAACTTATATCTTGATGAAAGTATTAGGAAATCTCCATCTACAATTAAATATAACTTGTAATTAACCGATGAAAGACGCCATTCTATATCATTCTTTGTTTCGTTACTATATTCTATAGTGCTCTGTTCTAGTACAGGTCTTTCACTGTAATCTTAGAATTTTCATGCTATGATTGCAGCTTCATTAGGGAATTATGGTGTGGTAGCTTCCCACCCAGGGGGATGATATTGATGGTAACAATGATGATAAAAGCTAGATGATGTCCATGGACCGTTTGGGCCTCAAAGCCCACTGCATGACAAGACAGTATTCCACCTCGAGACCACAGATATAATAATTAATATTTTATTAACCCTTTCATTTTGTTATTTGTTTTATTTATTGACACTTACGCTTATTTGCCAACATGTCAACAAGATACATGTGGTTAGCACATCGCCTCAATGAGAGATCTATTAGGAAATTGAGGTGTAACTTGGAAGAAAGACGAACATAACGTGATATCTATGTAATCTAGATGTAATAAAACATTGCAAGTCTCGTAGGCTGCTATGGGTAGGGCATGTGGCACGAATAGGAAATTATATAGGAACTTCGTGTACGAAAACTAGAAGCAAAGTGCCCAGTAGGGGGGATAACCATAAAGTGCAAGAAAAATATTAACCAGGATTTGAGGGAGATAAATTATACAAGACCCTCACTGCTGGGTTTCCGAGATCGAGTCTCGGTCACTCCATGTTGGTTTCGTGGCAGAAAAACGGACTTGGAGAGGTTTTTCTCGGGGTTTTCTCCCGTCTTCCCCTGCCGCATTTTCATTCCATCATTTCTCCATACTCATCTCATCACATTCATTTCGTTCATCTGCCTCTGTGGTGGTGCGTCAGACGTGGTCGGCCACACCCTTGTCATACACAGACCTCTATATATAGCGGCTTCTTCTCATCTCATCCCTCGACCCGACCCTGACTTGGACACGAGTTGAGGATATTATTATAAATTATACAGGAATAATTGGAAAATATTATTTGGGATAGCAAAGTATGGAGATGTTATGTATGCATAATCATGACCTCTATGTTCGATGGTGCCATACATTTTAAGACAACACAAAACAAGTTGGTTTCCAATGTCCTTCATTTTTTTTTTAAATTGTCCCTTTCATTGAATATTTTAATAATAAATTCCATTCTCTCTACCTTCCAAATCATGATATTGTAATTGATGAATCATTATGGTTATGGAGGAGCAAACAATTCCCTCCACTTAAAACTGTCAAATTTGATTTTAAAACTTACGAATTGTGTGACTCTAGAACTGGGTATGTGGTCTCGAGGTAGCGTGCTGCCTTGTCACGCAGCTGACCGAGATTCGATTCCAGTCGGGAGAGGCTTCTTGGGTGAGTTTTATTTCGGGGGTTTTCCTGACCTGAATGACAAATGTCAGGAAGCTTTAGGGCCCCAACGGTACCCGAAAATCATCCGGCCATCATCATCATTATCATTCACCGGTGTGGAAGCAACGGGAAGCTGCCACACCTATAATTCCCTAGAACAGCTACAAAGCATAGAATGAAAATGCTATGATTGCAGTGAAAGACCTGCCCTTGGGCAGAACACTATAGAATAGAATAGAATGGTCATTCATTGTTTACATTCTATTAATCACAATTTGATATGTATCTAAAATAAGTTACTTGGAGAGTAGAGTTTAAAAATACTACAGCACAGGGATACTGCATGGACTTTTAAATGACCGAACAGAAGGGAGAAACCGGTCTCATATATATATGGCAAACCACGCTGAGGGGTTAATTTGTATTGACTTCATTTTGTGTGAATTTATTGCATATATTGCTGCCTTAGAATCAGAGAGTATGACAGCATTTTGAAATTTATTTATTCTGTATAGTAATTGTTGGAGTGAAATATGAATAGCTGTTACTTCTGCATCAAAATTTGTTGTGTGGTATCCGGCTGGTTGATAAAATGAAAATAATGCACATGTAATTCCTGATCCTGAGTTGTTATCAATAGTAGATCCATCTGTGTAGACATGTAACCATTCTTCTGGTGGATATCTCTTATTCACAGCTTCTAACGCTAGAACTTTTAGTACAGGTGTGGGAGTTTTAGATTTTGTAACTGGTTCTTCTAGATTTAGCCGAATGTTAATTGGTTCAAAAGCAAGAGGGTTTTCTCTGATCAAAATATTTTCTTTAGATTTAGGAAGATTCAAATCTGTTTTTATTTCCGTTACTTTGGACAAGAAACTTGTTTGTGTTTTCAACTTGGTTGGTTGTAACTGTCTTTTTTCCCATTTTGATGTTGTTAACCGTAACATTTTTTCATCTTGTGTTATTGCCTGTTCCTCTAAAGTTAGACATATTGGAGGGTTCTGAGTTAGTGCTTGCATTGCTGTGATTGGGGTTGATTTAGCTGCGCCAGTTATAAGCCGTAAAGCCTGATTTTGGCATACTTCTAGGCGATTTAGGTTTGAGTTATTTGCTGTGATTATTACCTCCCCGTTGTATATAAGTATTGGCTTGATGAATGTTTTATACGTGGTGTTCAGAGTGTGGCGATTACTACCCCACTTTGCTCCAGCTAATCTTTTTAAGATTGAAAATCTTTTCGTTGCTTTGTTTACTACTGCTTCAATGTGTTTTCTCCAAGATAATTTTGAATCAAAAATTGTCCCTAGATATTTTGTTTCATTTGTTTGTCTCAGGTTTGTTTTCTTGAACTGTAGATTTACTTTTGGGACTTTTTTCTTCAAGCTAAATATTTGAAACGTTGTTTTGTCTGTATTAATGGCCATTAAATTGTTGTGGGTCCACTTTTCTAATAGGTTAAGAGCCTTTTCCATAGAAAATTTAGATTTTTCTATTTGTGAGGAAGATGTCCACATAATCATGTCATCTGCAAAAAGAGCTGTCTTTATTTCTGTGTTTGATATAGCTGGTGGGAGATCGTTGATGTAGATGTTGAACAGGGTTGTACTTAGGCACCACACCTTGAGGGAGGCCTACTTTTATTTGTCAGAATTTGGAAGTACTGTCATTGTATTTTGTAGCACAGAAACATTGTGAAAGGAACTGGGTGATCCAGTTTAACATATTGTTTTGAATGCCTAGTTTTGTGAGTTTTCCAAGTAATTTGTATCTCCATACTGAGTCATATGCTTTTTCAAAATCAATGAAAACTGTTAGCATATCTTGATTTTTGTTGAAAGATTCTTTAACATCTTGAGAAAGTTGAATTGTATTTTCTTTTGTAGATAGATGTTGTCTGAATCCTGTTTGTGCTGCTGTTAGTATGTTTTTACTTTCTAAGAACCAATTTAGTCTTGCTGAAATCATACGTTCTGCTGTTTTTGCAATGACACTTGTTAAAGAGATCAGTCTGTAATTATTTATATTATCAGCTGTCTTGTCTTTTTTTAAAATAGGGATAATTACTGCTTTCTTCCACTCTGTAGGTACAGTAGAGGTCCATGATAGGTTAAATAATTTCAGTAGTGTATTCCTTCCCTTTTGGCCAAGATGTTTAAAAAATTCAACATGTATTTTATCTGGACCAGGAGATTTGTTGTCTTGTAACTCATGTATTGCAAAATTTAGTTCCCATATGGTGAATTCTTTGCTGAATATATCATTTGTTTGTTCTTGATATCTTGTAATAAAACACAATATAACATATGAAAAAATGACAAAGGTGAATAGTAAATATAAATGTATATAAATTTAAATATAACACCATTTCGCAGATGTCAGTTGACGAAGAGGGAAATTCAGTCATTCCAACATGGCCACGCATGGTAAATATATTAATCATCAGAGAGGGAAACCTTCAAAAAGTGGTGAGAAATGAATTGTTTTAAATGTATTTTGTAAATTGTAAATTGAGTGATAAATTCCCGAAGTTAGGTATCCAGGACATAGTGAATTTAACAGCTGAGTTTACTGGTGTTTCTTCAGCTAGCATAAATTTTGCTCGAAGTGAAATTATACATAAATGGCATTTATCTGCACCAGGTAAAAACATAAGAGAGAAAAGCCTTTAACAGATGTAGAATGTGATGAGTTTGTCAGAATTGCTGTGCATCCATGTTTATGGAAGAAATGTACCCCCTACAATTAATAAAGTATTGGCTTGTGTTAACAGTAATCCTGAATTACCATATTAAAAAAAAGTTTCAATACCACTCTCCGAGAAATCGGGTTTGAGTACTTACTAAGAAACAGAAAGAATCTAATTGTTGATTGTGACGATATATTGTTGTGGCATAGAAATTATTTGAGGAAAATCTGTGAATATAGAAGCCAGGATAGGAAGCTTTATTTCTTAGATGAGACGTGGGTAAATGAAGGGCATGTTGTGTCTGGAGGGTGGGTAAATCCTAAAGTGAAAACAAAGAAACAGACATTTTTGTCAGGATTAAATTAATTACTGGACTGAAAAAATCCTATTGGGAAAGGTAAGCGCCTCATTTTACTTCATATAGGGAGTGAAGATGGTTTTGTGGAAGGGGGGTGAGTTCTTCATGGAGTAAAAGAAAACCATAGACTATAACGAAGAAATAACTGGTGAGATTTTCATTAAATGGTTCAGAAATGTTCTGTCCCTGTTTTTGCCAAATAGTGTGATAATCATGGACAACGCATCTTTTCATAGTGTAAAATTGGATTGAGTTCCAACCAGGCAATGGTTGAAGAATGATATAATGTAATGGATGAATAGTAAAAGAATGAGTGTACAAGGGGCATGGTGAAAGATGAATTAATTGAGAAAATGAAATTAGCCAATAGTGACAAGAAATATAAGTTTGTTATTGATTCAATGGCAGAGCAGACTGTATTAAGACTTCCCCCTAACATTTGTGCATTAAATCCAATCGAGTCCATGTGGAGTCTTGTGAAAGGTCATGTCGCCTTAAATAACAAAACATTTAAACTGGCTGAAGTGAAAAAATTAGTTGATGAAGGGATACGGTTAAATGGAAATCATTCATCAGGAAAGTGGAGGAAAGTCTGTGCAACGCAATTATTGACAAGGTCATTGTTAATCTTGCTAACAGCAGTAAAGATGAAGAAGGGGAAGGATCACTTGATGGGATTGAAGCCCTGCCACAATCTGATTAGATAATTAAATCTAATTTTCCTAATTTGATTTTCACAGTTTTCAGCTTTGTTCATTTATATTTATATCATCATGTTTATTAGTAGCATAACTATTTTGCTGCTTCCCTCTTTTGAAATTAATTGAAAAACATTTAGGCGCAATCAAATTCGTTATTATAAGTAAATATTTTTATAATTTCTAAAATATGTGTAGATGCATGCAACTTTGGTAAATTAATGCCACTGGAATTTGAGAGCAAGTCAGATGGCGCGTAAAATAGTACCATTGCTCCACCAATCACAGATGCCTGTGGAAGGATACCTTTTGTGACTTTGTTTACAGTACAACAAACTAAGGTCGAAACCAGTATAGTAAAATATGGCACTGTAATTTTATTTAAGTTTCATTTCTAGTTGAAGCAATATAAAAATCCAACCAATATGTGACCTAAAAACCAAAGCTATACAGTATGGATCAATGTAATGTTAAGGAGAGTTATTCTAACCAATTTTTTTTAAAATTTAAATTCAATGTTTGTTCAGATGATGAAAAATTAAAATATTATTTGAACGATTTGTGAAACATTAAACACTAACACATAAATTGTAACCTATGTGATCTCTCTATTCACCAAAGTTCCAATAAATGAAACTATTCACCTCATTGCTGCCAAGTTTCCTCAAGACATCACAAAACTTTTCGAACACTGCTTAACCACCAGCTATTTTCTATTCAACAACGACTTCTACGAGCAAATAGATGGAGTAGCTATGGGCAGTCCCTTGAGCCCAGTAGTTGCCAATTTCTTCATGGAAAACTTTGAGCAAACATGCTTAGACACGACACCTATCAAACCCAAGATATGGCTTCGCTATGTAGACGACACCTTTGTAATCTGGAACCACGGGGAAGAGAAATTAGACGAATTTCTGACACATATCAACAACATAAACTCCAGTATACAATATACAATTCACCATAGAAAAAGAAACAGACAACAGCATAGCATTCCTGGACATCCTGATCAAAAGGGAAGAAGACAGCAACATTTACCACACTATCTACAGAAAACCTACCCACACGGACAGGTATCTTCATAAAACCTCGAATCATCACCCTAAGCAAAAATTTGGAATCATCAAATCATTGACAGATCGAGCCAAAAAACTTTGTCATCCGGATTTATTAAAAACGGAACTTCAACACCTCCAGACGGTATTCACAGCCAATGGATACACCAGGAAAGAAATCAACCGAGCCAATCATCCCAGACGATACAACAGCAACAGCAGCAAGGAAACAGAGGAAAAAACTTCAACCAGGGCATTTTTACCGTTCATCAAGAATGTAACGGACCGCATTGGAGAACTACTAAAGAAAGAAGACATAAAGACAGTATACAGGCCTACCAAGAAAATCAAGAACCTTCTCAGACCTATAAAGGATCAACTCCATCCTCATCAGACAGCAGGCATATACAGGATTCCATGCAGTTGTGGAAAAGTGTATATAGGCACCACTAAACACACCATCGCAACCAGACTTAAGGAGCATGAAAGATACAGTCGTCTTAAACAAATGGATAAGTCGGCAGTAGCAGAACACTCTTTACTTGATGGCCACAGGGTACAATACCAGAATACAGACATATTATCTAACTGCACACACTATTTTACCCGTCTACAACGAGAAGCCATCGAAATATTCAAACATAAAAACAGTTTCAACAGAAAAGAAGAATCATTAAAAGTCAACAAAGTATGGATACCGGTTCTAAAAAACGCAAAATGTAAACCTCTACAAGCACAGTCGACTAGACTATCAAACAGCAATCTCAGTGGAACAATTGAAGTCCCTACCGCTGACCAATCAGAAGACAGATATAACGTACAGTCGACTAGACCATCAAACAGCAATCTCAATGGAGCAATGGAAAAGAAAAATATATGCCTAGACTGGGGTTTGAACCCAGGACCTTTGACTCTCTATGTCAATGCTCTTCCATCTGAGCTACCTATGCCTCCAATCTAAACGCGTATTTTTCTCTTATATATAGTTAATTCCCTAACCCCAAATGCTATGAGCCATTGCTACGATTTTTGCAAATGGCGGCTTCTTTATTAATCCATTGGATACTTTTAACGAGTCTGCCTCATGAGCAGGTAGAAAGTCCAAACAGCTCAACCACGACCTACACTCGTTGTGTTAAAACCTTCCACTTTAAGAAGTTGGCTTTATGTTTAGTGATTATAAATTTCTGTTCAGCATCTGTAAAATTTGTTGCAGGTTTATATAAAGCATATATGTAGACCCAGTATATTGTATTGTTTATTATAGATATAATTAATAGAATAATATATTTTTAGGTATTTATTACGGTAAAATATATATTTAGTTTCAATGTTTTTTTCAGATATAATGGTTGTAAATTTAACTTTTTTTAGAAACACCCGCGATGAAGTGAAGGCCAATTTTGCACTATGCATCCTAATAAAGCAAGTTAGAAAACTTAACATAAAAAGGTTCTGGAGCACTAGAGCAATTTTAGAAATGACAATTTATAGCAAAACTATACCCTTCAAAAGTTTATCCTGAATTTTGAGGTTCCTTCACTACAAAGATAACGATCTGTAATTAGAGATGACAGAATTTACAAAGTTAGACCAGTGGTAGAGTATTTGAAAACAAATTTTGCCGTCCTTGTATGTTCCATGTGAAGGCATTTGACTTGATGAATATCTTATGAAATTTTGAGGTAGACTGGCATACGTTCATTTCAAACTCTCTAAACGGAATAAAACGGCGAGATTTGGAATAACATACTAGAAATTGTGCGAGTCCTCTTCAGGATATGATTCAAGTAACCACTGGACAAGATGCACAAAAAAATTGTGATTTTACAGCAAATGAGAGTGTAGTCCTGGAATTAGAAAATCCGTTCGTAGAGAAAGGTTACACATTATAATTGTGTTCTCCTAATTTATTTTTAGAGCTCAGTAGACGAGAGACATATTAGGGACAGTAAAATCTAGCAGAAGAAATATGTCTATGGATTTAATGAACATGAAATAAAAAAAAAAAAAAGAGCGGTAACAACATGATCTAGTCGGAGACTTCTAGCAATGAAGTGGAAATATAAGAAAGACGTTTACTTATTACCATCCAAACACGAAAATACCCATGTGACTGACACCAGTAAGAAGCAATGGAAGGATAAAGACGGAGAACAAGAAGAAAAAATCATAAAGGCTAAATGTATTCTAGAATACAATAAAGGAATAGGAGGAGAAGATCGACATGACAAGGTTGTGGCTTGTTTTCCAATAATATGGAGATTTTACGAAGGGCTACTGAAGAATTACTTTTTACATTATCGATAATTTGAGAAGATATATAGCAAGAACTTTCTATGATTTGATAATGTATAGGTCTATGCTTTTATATGTTTAATTTAATTTTTTTTTTATAATATGCAGTATTATATATTTTTGTTATTTTTCCCGTTCCTGTTAGAACATATGATACGTGTTTACTTTAAATATAATGACCAAGAAATGTTAGTAAAAGATGATTTTTTAAATATTAGTCAACTTTCACAACCTTCAAACTAACAATAGATAATGGTTAAATTGATCTAAAGAGGGTTGTAGGCAGGCCACATTCCTTTGTGCTATTCTTAAAAGTACAAAATACTACAAGAAAAAACAGGGGTAAACAAACTATCTGAAATTCATTTGTGATACAACGCAGTACGCGTTGTCTAGTATACTGATTTAAAATCAAATGCAGGCGGAGTAGCGCTGGGGAGATTTAAATGGGATTCCAGTGAATGTACCTGGTGCTTTAAACGTGTCTTCAATGGGTGAAGAAGACTTTTCATTGGGAATATAAACATTACTTATAAAGCCAGTAGTGCTTCTTTCAATGTTAATATTGTTCGTTTTTAAACATCTTAATGATGGACAAATTATATTTAAAAAGAAAAATATACCCTAGACTGGGGTTTGAACCCAGGACCTTTGACTCTCTATGTCAATGCTCTTCCATCTGAGCTACCTAGGCCTCCAATCTAAACGCGTATTTTTCTCTTATACATAGTTAATTCCCTAACCCCAAATGCTACGAGCCGTTGCTTCGATTTTTGCAAATGGGGTCAGGGAATTAACTATATGCGTTTAGATTGGAGGCCTAGGTAGCTCGATGGAAGATCACTGACATAGAGAGTCAAAGGTCCTGAGTTCAAACCCCAGTCTAGGCGTATATTTTTCTTTTCAAATATAATTTGTCCGTCATTAAGATGTTTAAAAACAAATAATATTAACATTGAAAGAAGCACTACTGGCTTTATAAGTAATGTTTAAATTCCCAATAAAGTTTTCTTAATAAAGAAGCCGCCATTTGCAAAAATCGTAGCATTTGGGGTTAGGGAATTAACTATGTATAAGAGAAAAATATGCGTTTAGATTGGAGGCCTAGGTAGCTCAGATGGAAGAGTATTGACATAGAAAGTCAAAGGTCCTGGGTTCAAACCCCAGTTTTCAAATATAATTCCTTATGATTTTTAAATATTTATGTAATTTATGAAAATACTGTTAATTGAGTTCTACAGCTGCGCAAATGCTTAATGCGACTTATGCTACATGTCTCTCCAATCAGTGTTACCAACATTTGCAATTAATCTGAGCCATATTTCAAGAAATTAACTTCATTTTGTTAGATTCCGATAGGACAAGTTAATGTATGTACGATTAGTTTATAGTTTATTACATAATATGCATGTAACTTGTTTTGTTAGGTTAGGAAATGGGAAGTTAGTTTACATCCGTTTTTATAAACGTTTGGGAATTTTTTCTGACAGTTGGTAACACCGATTTCAGACCCATCTAATGGAGGCTACATTAAGCAATAGAGCAACTCGCAAATGTGCACTGTGATTCTGTAGAACTAAGAAGAATTCATGGAGTAAATGATCGACAAATAGTGGACTTTTTCCAATAATTGTAAAAAAAATATTTGGCTGAGGTTACCTATCTGTCTCCCACAAATTTCCACACATTCTTATGCCACTGTTGCACTGAACACTTTTCAACCATTTATAACAACAATTTGTACTATTTTAAACATTTTGGAACCATTTTATAAACATTTCTTATGATGATGTTTTTATTATTAATTTAACATTTCTCAATGAAAGATAAATTAAATTTGAAGAGAAAAATTTTCGCCTAGACCGGGACTCGAACCCCGGACCCTTGGCTTTCCGGGCCAAGTGCTCTACCAACTGAGCTACCGAGGCGAGTTACGATCTAGACGCAAATTTTTCTCTTATATACGTTGTAATTCCCTATCGCCAAATGCTTTTGAAACCATTGTTTCTATCTTTGCAAATGGCGGCTTCTTAGTTAAGAAGACATTTATTGGAAATTTAACATTACTTTAAAAGCCAGTAAGGCCTCTAATGATGTTTTTATTATTGATTTAACATTTCTCAATGAAAGATAAATTAAATTTGAAGAGAAAAATTTTCGCCTAGACCGGGACTCGAACCCCGGACCCTTGGCTTTCCGGGCCAAGTGCTCTACCAACTGAGCTACCGAGGCGAGTTACGATCTAGACGCAAATTTTTCTCTTATATACGTTGTAATTCCCTATCGCCAAATGCTTTTGAAACCATTGTTTCTATCATTGTTTCTAGAAACAATGGTTTCAAAAGCATTTGGCGATAGGGAATTACAACGTATATAAGAGAAAAATTTGCGTCTAGATCGTAACTCGCCTCGGTAGCTCAGTTGGTAGAGCACTTGGCCCGGAAAGCCAAGGGTCCGGGGTTCGAGTCCCGGTCTAGGCGAAAATTTTTCTCTTCAAATTTAATTTATATTTCTTATGATATTTAATTAATGTTGGGAAGTAAACATTATGAGGTATAATCATTAAAAATCATCGGAGAACATATTGTTTAAATAACTCACCTCATAGGATTCATGCTTCCATGATATCGCGATTTCAAACATAATCATGTTCATCGTCAGCCATAACTCCGACTGTTGAAATTCTTCGGCCGTCAACTATTCTGAAGATGGCGACAATAGAATAGTTGACGGCCGAAGAATTTCAACAGTCGGAGTTATGGCTGACGATGAACATGATTATGTTTGAAATCGCGATATCATGGATGCATGAATCCTATGAGGTGAGTTATTTAAACAATATGTTCTCCGATGATTTTTAATTTCTTATGATTTTTAAATATTTATATAATTATGCGAATATTGTGATTTGAGTTCTACAGACATGCAAATGCTTAATGTAACATCCGCTAGATGGTTCTCAAATCGGTGTTACCAACATTTGCAAATAATTCCAAACAATATTTCAAGAAATTAACTTAATTTTGTTTGATTCCTATGGGACAAGTTAGTGTACATAAAATTATGGAGGTTACCTGATATATTTTCAAAGTCCTATAGAATAACAGTGCGCATGCGCTGAGTTTATAGAGCCAGCGATAATCCACCATCAAACCACATATCAATTATCGCTCTGTAATTTAAATGACCAATCTTTGCAATAAATCCCCAAATCTATGTTAAACAAACATATTAATAATATTAAAATGTTTATTAAAAATTGGTGTACACTTATTTATCACTCCCTAATGCTGATCCAATCAGTGAGAACCCAACCCAGCGATAGAAAAAATCATAGACTAATATACTCTGTGGAGAAAATAGCAGTCAGCATCACAAAATTGTCTAACAGTGTCAAAATGTTGTGATTTGCATATTTAAATAAATACTTAAAAATTATCAAATAATGTTATAAAAATTGTTTGAAAAAGTTTAAAATATTAAAAAGTGTTAGTAAATATAGAAGAATAACTATAATTTACAACAATAAACTGAAAAATCAAGGGTAACCATAACTGCTGTTCAGCCTAAAATTAGTTCATACTTTATTAAATAATAAGCATGTAATTTAACCTTTTTTTATATAGGAATTATCACTGTGAGGTTCAATTCAATATTAAATTAAAAGATTCTTACCTCTCCTCACATTATTCTGTTAAGTAGATCGCGATTTCAGGCCTATAGCAGGCCCATCTTCAGTACACTGTTGTTGGCCGGTGTTATGTCGCTCGGAAGAACCACTTCTTCTGTGTGAAGAAGTGGTTCTTCCGAGCGACATAACACCGGTCAACAACAGTGTACTGAAGATGGGCCTGCTATAGGCCTGAAATCGCGATCTACTTAACAGAATAATGTGAGGAGAGGTAAGAATCTTTTAATTTAATATTAGCATGTAATTTGTTTTGTTAGGTTAGGAAATGGAAAGTTAATAATAATTAAATGAATCGTGATTTTTTCTTACCTCATACAGCTATGTTTTTTTAAACACAGCACTGCAGTATCGGCGACACATTGTCGTCATCGTCAGCTGTTTTCACGACTGTCAATTTTTTCTCCTTTTTCCCGGTAATTATCCAGACTGCCATCTGGTGTTCCTTTGAAGGAATTCCTCTTCAAACTGCCATCTGGTGTTATTTTGAATGAATCATTTCCTAAACTGATATCTGTTGTATTTTTTAAGAACTTTGTAATCAAGCTTGGTTCTTCCGGAATCTCAAAGTTCATAGTTCTAGTATGGTTTTTTTGAATATATATTTTTTCCCAAACTGTTAAATCCAATAGGTTTAGATAGATGTTTTAAAAGTTTTGCTTCTTTTTCAATCCTATGATGCTCTAATAAACTATGTGCTGCTATAGCTAATTTTTCAATTTCTCCATTCTTTATGTTTCTGAAGTGCTCTTTTTACGAGTTTCCAAGTTCCTTTTTGTTTTTCCTATATATATCTTGTTGCAATCTTTGCAATCAATTTGATAAATTCCAGATTTTTTGTTGTCTGGGGTATTACATTTATTATTAGTTAACAGAAGAATACCCAGGCTGAATTTGTTAATTGGAGCTAACGTTATATTAAAATTTCTGAAAATTTTTTGAAACTTATTATGAACTTCAGGATGGTAAGTGAATTTCTTGAATTTTACATCTTTCTTGGGACCATGATGTAAGGTGGTGTATTCCTGTAACCTTTTTTGTTGTTTGAATCTCTTTAATTAATTTTATATAGAATAAATTTATTTTATAAAGAATAAATTAAAGAAATTCAAACAACAAAAAAGGTTGCAGGAATACACCACCTTACATCATGGTCCCAAGAAAGATGTAAAATTCAAGAAATTCACTTACCATCCTGAAGTTCATAATAAGTTTCAAAAATTTTTCAGAAATTTTAATATAACATTAGCTCCAATTAACAAATTCAGCCTGGGTAATCTTCTGTTAACTAATAATAAATGTAATACCCCAGACAACAAAAAATCTGGAATTTATCACATTGATTGCAAAGATTGCAACAAGATATATATAGGAAAAACAAAAAGGAACTTGGAATTAATATTTAATTTTAGGAAGTTATATTTTGAGGTTATTTTAATTATATTATTTTTAGTCTGGACATCCTACCTCAATATCAATGTTGATTTGTTCTTGGACATGTTTCAAAACAATTCTGTTTTATCGTCAGCTTTCCCAGACTGGTTTTATTTATGTTGCACAACCTGGATGTCGATCTCAGCTCCATCCTGTGGTTGGCCAAAGAACCTCCAAACAAGGTCACCCTCCATCGGAATATCAAAATTCATAACTCTGTTTCTGTTCTACTGAATATAAATTTTTTCCCAAATAGTCAGCTCTTTTGTATTTTCTAACTGTTTTAATAATTTAGTGACTGAATTTATATTATGTTTTTCAGACCAAACATGAGCAGCAACTGCAGATTTTTCAATTTCTCCATTTTTAATATTTCTTATGTGTTCTTTGGTTCTAATTTTTAGGTTTCTTTTTGTTTTCCCTATATATATCTTTTCACAACCCATGCATTCAATTTGATATATTCCTGACTTTTTATTTTATCAGTTTTTTCATTTTGTTGGTTTTTATTAGTTTATTTAAACTGTAGTTATTTTTGGTGCTAATTTAATATTAAACTTCTCAAATATATTTTGAAATTTATTATGTACCCAAGGGTGATATGTGAATTTCCTATATTTTTCATAGGTGGTTCTTCTTTTCAAGATTACTTCTGTTTATCATTTTTTGTTTTTTATACTTTTCTATCCTTTTATGTACCATTTTTTCATCAAACCCATTTTCTCTTGCTACTATGATTATGTGTTTTTCTCATGTTTGAAATCTTCTTCGTTTAAGGGTAAGTTTATCAATCTATGAGTTAAAATATTAAATGCTGCTAATTTATGTCCAATTGGATTGAACCCTGTTGATTTTATAAAATTTTCCGTATGAGTTTCTTTCCTATGAATCCCGAATTCAATTTTTCTTTTTTCTTCGTTTCTGACCAATTTAAGATCCAAAAAAGGTATTTGTTTATTGTCTTCTATTTCTTTTGTGAATTTAATGTTTGTACTCTGTAAATTTAATAGTTTTAGGGAATCTTCTACATGTTTTTCTTTAACAATACAAATTATATCATCAACATATCTACTCCAAAATTTAAACATTGTGGGATGTGCTTTAGTGATGTTTAAATTTTGGAGTAGATATGTTGATGATATAATTTGTATTGTTAAAGAAAAACATGTAGAAGATTCCCTAAAACTATTAAATTTACAGAGTACAAACATTAAATTCACAAAAGAAATAGAAGACAATAAACAAATACCTTTTTTGGATCTGAAATTGTTCAGAAACGAAGAAAAAAGAAAAATTGAATTCGGGATTCATAGGAAAGAAACTCATACGGAAAATTTTATAAAATCAACAGGGTACAATCCAATTGGACATAAATTAGCAGCATTTAATAGTTTAACTCATAGATTGGTAAACTTACCCTTAAACGAAGAAGATTTCAAACATGAGAAAAAACACATAATCAAAGTAGCAAGAGAAAATGGGTTTGATGAAAAAATGGTACATAAAAGGATAGAAAAGTATAAAAAACAAAAAATGATAAACAGAAGTAATCTTGAAAAAGAAGAACCACCTATGAAAAAATATAGGAAATTCACATATCACCCTTGGGTACATAATAAATTTCAAAATATATTTGAGAAGTTTAATATTAAATTAGCACCAAAAAATAACTACAGTTTAAATAAACTAATAAAAACCAACAAAAATGAAAAAAACTGATAAAAATAAAAAGTCAGGAATATATCAAATTGAATGCATGGGTTGTGAAAAGATATATATAGGGAAAACAAAAAGAAACCTAAAAATTAGAACCAAAGAACACATAAGGAATATTAAAAATGGAGAAATTGAAAAATCTGCAGTTGCTGCTCATGTTTGGTCTGAAAAACATAATATAAATTCAGACACTAAATTATTAAAACAGTTAGAAAATACAAAAGAGCCGACTATTTGGGAAAAAATTTATATTCAGTAGAACAGAAACAGAGTTATGAATTTTGATATTCCGATGGAGGGTGACCTTGTTTGGAGGTTCTTTGGCCAACCACAGGATGGAGCTGACATCGACATCCAGGTTGTGCAACATAAATAAAACCAGTCTGGGAAAGCTGACGATAAAACAGAATTGTTTTGAAACATGTCCAAGAACAAATCAACATTAATATTGAGGTAAGATGCCCAGACTAAAAATAATATAATTAGGAACTTGGAAACTCGTAAAAAAGAGCACTTCAGAAACATAAAGAATGGAGAAATTGAAAAATCAGCTATAGCAGCACATAGTTTATTAGAGCATCATAGGATTGAAAAAGAAGCAAAACTTTTAAAACATCTATCTAAACCTTTGGATTTAACAGTTTGGGAAAAAATATATATTCAAAAAAACCATACTAGAACTATGAACTTTGAGATTCCGGAAGAACCAAGCTTGATTACAAAGTTCTTAAAAAATACAACAGATAGCAGTTTAGGAAATGATTCATTCAAAATAACACCAGATGGCAGTTTGAAGAGGAATTCCTTCAAAAGAACACCAGATGGCAGTCTGGATAATTACCGGCAAAAAGGAGAAAAATTGACAGTCGTGAAAACAGCTGACGATGAGGACAATGTGTCGCCGATACTGCAGTGCTGTGTTTAAAAAACATAGATGTATGAGGTAAGAAAAAATCACGATTCATTTAATTATTATTAATTGAACCTCATAATGTTAAAAATTCCCAAATTTAATATATAAATGGAAAGTTAGTTTATGTTCATTTTTTTTAGCATTTGGGAATTTCTTCTGAAAGTTTGTAATGCCGACTTCAGAAGCATCTACCGGAAGCTACATTAACCACTATAGCAACTCCTGCAACCTGCACATGTACGCTGCGATTCTATAGAACATAGAAGAATTCATGGGAGGCTTTTCCACCTTTTCCAAATATTTTAAAACTTGTTGGAAAATATTAAAATAGTAGGAAATATAGGATAAGGTGTAGAAACTGTCACACATGAATTCTTCCAAGTTCTACAGAATCACAGTGCACATGAACGAGTTGCTGTAATGGTTAATGTAGCTTCCGGTAGATGGCTCTAAAGTTGGCATTACAAACTTTGGGAATAAATTCCAAAATGCTAAAAAAAATGAACATAAACTAACTTTCCATTTCCTAACCTAACAAAACAATTTACATGCATATTATTTAATAAACTATAAACTAATTTTACGTACACTAACACTAAATATGGTTTGGGATTATTTTCAAATATTGGTAACTGCGATGTGAGAGTCACCTAGCAGATGTTACATGAAGCATTTCCGCGCATGTAGTACTCTATGTACAATATTTGCGTAATTTAGAAATATTTAAAAATTGTAAGAAATGTTGGCTAAGGTGTATAAACTGTCGCACACAATTTTCCATCTAATATTCCTATGCCAATGATGCACGAAACACTTTTCGGCTCAACCGCACTTCTACTAGCGCTTGATTTTTCAGTTATATTGTTATAAACTATAGATCTCCTATATTTACTAACAGTATTTAATATTGACGATTTTTATTATTAATTTTACACTTCTCATAGAAGGATAAATTATATTTGAAGAGAAAAATTTTCGCCTAGACCGGGACTCGAACCCGGGACCCTTGGCTTTCCGGGCCAAGTGCTCTACCAACTGAGCTACCAAGGCGAGTTACGATCTAGACGCAAATTTTTCTCTTATGTACGTTGTAATTCCCTCGCGCCAAATGCATTTGGCACGAGGGAATTACAACGTACATAAGAGAAAAATTTGCGTCTAGATCGTAACTCGCCTTGGTAGCTCAGTTGGTAGAGCACTTGGCCCGGAAAGCCAAGGGTCCCGGGTTCGAGTCCCGGTCTAGGCGAAAATTTTTCTCTTCAAATAGTATTTAATATTTTAAACTTTTTCAAACAATTTTTATAGCAGTATTAGACAATTTCAAAGTATTTATTTAAATGTGAAAATCACAATATTATGACACTGTTAGGCAATATTGTGATGCTTACTGCTATTTACTCCACAGAGTATTTTACTTAGTCTATGATTTTTCTATCACTGTTTTCGGTTATCGCTGGTTGGATCAGTGTTAGGGAGTGATAAGTAAGTGTACACCCATTTTTAATAAACGTTCGGTAATTTTAATATTAATATATTTTTAACATAGATTTTGGGATTTATTGCAAATATTGGTCATTTAAATTTCATAGCGACGGATAGTACTCGAGGATGATAATCGATATGTGGTACGAATGTGGGTTATCACTGGCTCTATAAACTCTGGCGCATGCGCACTGAAAATATTTCACACTAGTTTAAGTGCAGTTTTTCCCACTTTTCAACCATTTATAATAATGTTTGGTACTATTTTAGGATATGCTTTCCTTTAGGTCGGTAGAAAATTTTTCTAAGTTCTATAGAATCGCAGTGCGCATGCGCTAGTGCTCCAATTATCCCAGGTAGATAAATGCAACCTCCAGCAGTTGGCGGTATCTGTATGAGAAGTCAGTATGACCAACATTGACACAATAATCCCAGAACTTGTCTAAAAATGTATAATTTATTTTACGTATCAAATCACTTTTAAAAAGCAAGGAACCTAAAAGCTAACCAAACCTAAATCAATTACTGTAACACAAATCAATTACTCTAACGTAGGTGAAATCCAGGGAACGTGGAATCACATTTAAAAAGCAAGTTCGGGTTGTTGGTGGTGGCAACGCTGGAACAACATAGGAAGTGGAGGGAAAATAACAAAGAGTAGGAAGTAAGCAATGTAGCACGACCGTGTTTTACGCAAATATATAAATATGAAAAAAAACTCGTTGCAACATTGGAAGATGTTTAAAATGTGTTAAAAAGTGTTGCAAAATGTTTTGAAAGTGTTTAAGAGTGTTTAGTGCATCAGTGGAATAAGATATAAAATTGAAAAATTTTTCGGACCTGAAGGAAAACACAGCCCTATTTTAAACATTTTGGAACTATTTTATAAACATTTCTTACGATTATTAAATATTTCTAAATTACGCAAATATTGTACATTGAGTTCTACAGGCGCAGAAATGATTCATGTAACATCTGCTAGATGACTCTCACATCGCAATTACAAACATTTGAAAATAATTCGAAACCATATTTAGTGAGTGTACGTAAAATTTATAGTTTGTTAAATAATATGCATGTAAATTGTTTTGTTAGTTAGGAAATGGGAAGTTAGTTTTTAGTTTAATTCCATTTTTTTTGCATTTGGAAATAAATAATATGCATGTAAATTGTTTTGTTAGGTTAGGAAATGGGAAGTTCGTTTACGTCCACTTTTTAGCATTTGGGAATTTATTCCCAAAGTTGGTAACGTCGACTTCAGAGCCATCTACCGGAAGCTACATTAACCATTACAGCAACCGACGCAACTTGCGCATGTGCACTGCGATTCTGTAGAACTTAGAAGAATTCACGTGCGACGGTTTATACACCTTATCCAAAATGTTTATAACATGGTTCCAAAATGTTTAAATACCAAACGTTATTATGAATGGTTGTTACATGTTTAGTGCATCAGTGGCATAAGAATATTAGGAAAATTGCATGTGACGGTTTGTACACCTCAGCCGGAAAAAAGTAAGTAGTGCAATAGTGTCATAAGAATGTTGCAGCGAAGCAACACAGCATTTTTATAGTTGAGCCAAATGAATTACTTACTTATCATCATGCTTTTGACCCAATTATTGAAGTTTCTCAGGTAAAATATGCGACTTTTACTTCTCTCAGCAAGTCCTCTTTCTTCCAGTGTATTATAATGTGCTGCTACAACACTACCATGACCCTGCGAATCTCCATGTCTTGCAGTGGTAGATAAATCTGATGGGAGAGGTACATTCTCTCCACCTTGTTCCGTCATTTCACCACTATCCTGAAAATATTAAAGTGGTTTTTACATTTCAATTAATAGCCTAATTAATGATTATATATCAAATTATTATTAAGATAATTACTTTGTACAACTTTTTCTCTTCTTTTGTATCACTTAGTTTATTTACCACACGTTCCGACATTTCAATAATGTTTTAAATTACTGTTAGAGAAACACAGAAGTCCATGTCACAAGAACATTGATTTCATTCCTACTTACAAATATTTTGTCTACTCGCGACAAAAAAATTTCACATAACTCAAAGCAAAAAAAAAAAAGAAAGTTCGATAAAACTATACCAACGTTATGCTTAAAAATAAATCAGAAGAAATAAACATATTGGTTAAATTTGAATGAAATATAGTACATTCACAGAAGAAACAACACTTTTCTCTCAGAAACCAATTCCTAACCTTCGTCTTATATCAAACGGCATATACATATATCGTCGTCTATTTAAGTGAAATTATAATTCACTTTGTACGAGAACACGAATAAAAATATAATAATTCTTTACAAAATAAAGAAATAATACACTAAGAGACGCTTCTCCAATGAGCAAAAGTGACAAAACTACACCGGGAAGAGTGCGTTCTAAAATTAAAAACAAAAAGGCTATAAAATTTACATATCTTTTAGCAAGCCGTGAGTTATAAATATAGCAGAGGTAACCCACATGTTTCTCTATGCTCTGTGGTTATAATAAGCATAGAGTGGCCTCTCTGTGTTAAATTTTGGAAGCAATTTCATACCTCTGCGCCATCTGAAAATGACAACGGTACTACTTGAGTAAGGCTACGGTCGCTCAATCGCAAGAAAAGTACCCTATCCTTACCCATTCTTTTAAAAATAAAATTTAAAGCTAAACACAAGCAATGCTACTTTGAACAATTTTAGCATGTTTTATTCTTACTCTCTTTAGAAGAAAATTACAAGAACTCTGTCAACTTTTTAGATGTCTTTAACTATAAATTATTTTCATTTTTTTTTAATTCATCAATTGGTAAGTTGACTAAAATGATTTACACAATTTCATATTTATTAAAAACCATTCCACTTTTAGATGAACATAATGAATATGGGAAATCGCTATTTATTAGAAAGTAATTGGAAATGTTAGACCTATACAACAAAAATATTTGCAAAATTTTTGTAATAATTTTCTTAAGTAAAAATAAAAAATGCAAAATTGTTTACAAAGTAACATTTCTTGTGTTATTTCCATTAAGAAATATCAGACAGGATCTGGATAATGGATATGCTAAGGCAGCACCATTTGACAAACCTGGTCTAATGAGTCTAATATGTTATTTCTTTTTGTGTGTTTTAAGAACCGAAACCATAAAGTAATTTAAGAACAAGTTTTCAAATGTTCTTAAAATGAAAATTCAAAAATACCTGAGATTTATAAGAATGTAGCAAAAAGAAATTCAAATTAAAACTTATGCATCCATTTCTCTATTCTGAACTACTCATATGTGAATGCACGCACATCAACTCTATTTAGTAACCAGACTTGTCTTGATTAGTTTGTTTGCTTTTAAAAATGAAATAACATGATTCATTTATTGCCTTGTATTAAAATTAATATTTTTAAAAAATTATACATTTTATAGTTACTGCAGGATGTACATTATTCAAGATGAACAGAATTTTCTGAATGAAACTTCAGTCACATGCATAGTTAAAGATTCAATATTTCAACAATAAACCTAATTATTTTATATGTAATTTTATAAGAAGACTATTGCACATTTATTTACTAGCTTCCTATTACCCCAAGCCCTATAATGGGATCACCTACCTTTATATTTTGATTACAAAATCTAATAGTTCATTAGAGAAGAAATCATATGTATATTCTCCAAGGTGCAACAAGCTGAGAATGCCCTTGGCCTACCAGCTAGCTGCTGGCCCAATATCCAGCTGCGAGAAGAATCCAAATTGTTTGACATTTTAGGCTTACACACCTATTTAAGCCTAACACAAATGCCTACCTTCATTACTACCAGGAAATCGCTGAATAGTTGAATGTTAGGCCAAATTATTGTTGTTAAAACTGACAGAACAGTTTTGTTCTCTAAGTAATTACCAACACTTCATATTAAGATTTTTTTTGCACATGTTAAATAAATGTTATAAAAGACATAGAAAGTTCTCAATGAGGTAGAAGTAAGGATGAATTCAAATTTACATGACACAATATTAACATAATTTTAAAATTTGTAATTTAAAATATTTCCTATAATAGTTCAATTAAAAATTTGTTTTTAATAAAACACAACCACTTTTCTGCATAGTCTATAATGTACTGGTATGTTCTTGCAATACACTTGTAGATATTCTTGAAGCACAACTTCTTTACACCTACTGTAGAGCCTGAAAAAAAAATAAAAAAATAAATATATACATATATGTACATATAGGCTGCATATACAGTGAGTTTCACTCGACCTGTGGCCGATAGTTGGAAAAGTTCGTGCAACTGAGTCATCAACTTAGCTGCCCACGCAGTGTCTATGCTAGTGGCCGCAAGTCGAGTGAAACTCACTGTATATATAATATTTGTCAATGTCCTTCACAATGAAAGTATTCCAAACTCTTATATATATTGACGATCTAGGATCATACTATTCTAAGTAAGTGTTTTATTTAGAATTCTAGTTATGTCAATGTCCATATCTATGGGCATTGAAAAAAAAAAACAAACAAATAATTTCATACTCCAATTTTCCAAAGGTGTTACTAATCAAAATATTGAATTCCTGATTTATTATCAAATGGCTATGGTAATGTAACATTCACAACAAGAATTTGAAAAGATGGACTTCACACAATATGATCCTGAACCATTGTATATGTATTATGTACATGTATACACTTACATATTTTTAAGTTTTTTTTTGTAATATTTCAAAAGCAGTCAAAATTTGCATTGAAAATTGAAATTACAATATCTGAAAATACTTGACTTAAAAGAACGGAATACTAATACCATAATATTACGCGGGGCGGTCTGTTAAGCCCCGCCGTATTGATAGCGTGAAGACCACTATTGGTAAAGTGGTCTTTGGCCCGAGCGTTTGGCCTTGGTTTTGGAGGAAGAATTCTACATTTAAACATGTTAAAAACACAGTAAACGAAAAATAACCTTATTTATTAAAATAAAACCAAACATAAAGAAATATTAGATCAACAACATATAAAACAAGTTATTTAAAACAGCTGAAGTCGCCACATTGTCAAACGTAAAAACATTCAAAATATTAAAGTGTTACCACATTGGTGACCGACTGCTGTGCGTTCCATCCACCGCTGCTGGACCGGACATTTCTGTCAGTAGCGTGGACTTTTAAATTTTAAACCGCGCTAGCACAGTGTGATTTTTACATCAATATATTTACAGTCAATAACAATATTGCATAAGTAAATCTTTATTAGTGTTCTCATCAGACCTTCTAGTAGAAATTGAGGGTTTGATAGCGTTATAAACATTTCCCTTTATTTAAAGGCACAGGGCAAAAGAGCGAGTTTCTTTTCTTGTGTTCACTAAAAACGTGGCAAGGTTTGGAAGGTTTTTTTTTTCAGACACAGTTGGTGTTAATTTATGTTTCTATATGTCTCAGCCTTCTTGGTGGGTCTTGACATGGTGTCCTTTTCACTCCGTCTTCCCTCCTCTTTCCTGTCATCTGTTCCTAATTTTACGACTGCCAAACAAGAGGCTGTTTCAAGCAAAAAACTTCTGTTTGACATATTGATGTTAGGATTTTGAAATTTATAGAGCATTAGAGTGCACAATTCACAGGCCACAATACAACTTTCTTGCTTCATTTCACTGTTTTTCTAAGGATGGAGTAATATGATAGGTACTGGTCAGCCCTGTCTACACCCTTCACATACTTGTTATTTTGAAGTATTCAATAGGGCATTTTTACAACTTTACCCCTCTCATTCTCGTGTTGCCTGATACAATGTGCTAACCATTCTTACGTCTCTTTTATCTTTCGATGTTTGTAGCAAAAGGTCCCCCTTACTACAAAATACACATTCTCTTGGTTTGAGTTTATTTCCTGCTTCCACAAATGATTTTGGAAGCCCTCTGTTAATCTTTATTGCTTCAGAAACTCTAGTCTTTCTTTCGAGCAAATTTTTAGTTTTAGCCACACTTATAATAATTATTCTGGTACACATGATGCCACAGATATAAATTCGACTCCAGAACGCAAAATAGTGTTTCTTCTAATTTTTCCCCTCTGCAACATATATTTACAGGTTACATACGTATCCCGTAATCGCCTAACTATCGGCACTAAAATTCCATATTTCACCAGCCATCTGTCTTAAAATTATAAACAACTCTTTCTGTAAAGTTGGCAATTTCATAAAAGAGAAGAGAGGGGTACAAAAACAACTATAGTTTATTTCACAATGAGAAAAAACAAAATTGCACGCTCCTTCAAAAGCGAAGAGGCTGGAAAACCATAGAAAACGAAAACACGGAAATCTCCGTGGCCCGTCGTCTAGCGCTGGCCATTTAAACACGGAGATCTCCGTGGCCCGTCACCAATGTGTTAAAATTCAGAGAGAGAGAAAACAATCAGTTTAAAAGATTCAACTTTGTTCGTTATTCTAAGTTCCTTGGACCATTTGGTCCCATATTTAATTCTAAATCTGAAAATGACCAAAGAATGATAAATGATACATATTACCAATGTAGCTGCCACCGTCCCCCAGCCGGGGGGCCGCGTTCGGTCCGCCGCCCTTCTGCCTTCGGTAAAAAAATCGTGAATATTTATATGATAAATTTTAAGTCTCTAATTGGGGAAATTTGGGTGTGGAAAGTTCATGAACTAGTTGAAACCTTCATCTATGTCAAAATGGAAAGCTTGTTCTACTTTCACTTCGCGCCACTTACTTTATCTTTATCTAATGTGGTCATCTTTCTTGACCAAATAATTCTGGAATCATTTGACATGGTTTTGATCCAGGATATAGAGATCCAGGATATAGAGATATGCCTTTTTACTAGCGTTTTTATATTATATGCGTATGAATTAATATGTTTTTCAGTGTGGATCATTTTTCCTTATTTTCTGATATAATACACATGTATATGAGTCTATCCTTTATCGCTTTATGATATGTTATCGCTTTATGTTATTATTATGGCAGTTAGGCCCTAGTGTTGGCATAACAATTCCCCCCCCCTAAAAAAGACTGTAGGGTTGAAAAACCGAAAGTCTTTTTTTCCTTACAGGATATCTCTCACCTCTCGGGGGTTGGTCCTGACATTTATCTTATTAACTTAACTTTAAGTGGGAGTGGAACTGACGTCGTCAATTGGCGATTCCATCTGTCCTGCAAGTATTTTGTTCTCATCCTAAGAGGTTAGATCGTCTTTTACTTGTAAATTGCCCCGGATACCTTTAATTGCGTCGAAATATCGGTAAGATCTGTTTACTTAGTGAGAACACTATACTTAAAAAAAAAATCACAATATAGCATGCCTTCGCGGCTCTAACACAATATGTCTGTGCATGGTTCCACAAAAAAAATATTTATTGCTGGAAACAAAAAAAAATATCGACTATAAAATATTTTCACTAAAAATTCTTCTCGTCTTCGTTCTTCTTCCTTGTTTAAACCTTCTTGTGGTTTCTTTTGAAACGATGCACTTTCACTGTTATTCATATCCGACGCACTTAACAACATTTCGTTTCTTTTTTGTTATTCACTTTGACGGTTCTATTTCGTGAACCGGATCACTGTTAAAAATGATCAGAACTGTGGTGTCTGCTGTGGCTAGCTTGGAGGTCAGGGTTCGTGTCTGCTTGTCTCGATGGAGGATGCGATGTTCTAACGCTCGAGTTCGTGGTTCATTTTCAGCTGCCGTTGGTCCAGGTAGGCCTTTGGTTTGGTTATGCCTATTTTTTTCTTTTTTAAACAAAACCCAGTTAGGTCCAAGGAGAACTTGTGAAGGGTTTGATAGGAATTAATCCTGACGTGGAGTTTGTTTTCCTGACTCATCTATAGGAAAAAATTTGGAACGAAGGAGGTTAGGCCAAGGTTGGCGTTGGAGATAGTTATTATTATTTTTTATAATTGCCTGGGTTTGTTCTTTACTGCTAGTGAGGTGTTTGCCTTAGCTGGTTGCGAGTCTGGACATTCACCCATCTTATGCTCCATCACGAGATGTGCAGTTGATCCGGGCAGCTGCGCTCTCGTCCTCAGATGTACAGGGTGCTGTTGGTCCTGGCAGTGTTATGCTGCGGTTCTCGTCCTCAGATGTACAGGTGCGGTTGGTCCTGGCAGTGTTATGCTGCAATTCTCGTCCTCAGATGTACAGGGTGCGCCGTGCGTCTGGCCCTCTTAATCTTGCTCCCATCATGAAGTGTCGTGTTGGTGGCCGCAGGTCCAGGCGTGAAGCTGCAATCTTATGGCATTTGTTAAAACTTGGGAGGATAACTTCAACATCGATTATGGGTTTGGTGCTATCCCGTACTACATGGGCCCGCATCCTCTTTATCACTCCTGGTCATCAGTTTAATTTAACTTCATTGCATATTAGACGTCCTGGCTTTAGATTGCACCGTTTAGGTTTGTGCACCCATGTTCCTATTTGTTCCTTATAGCTAGCCTCAAGTTGCAAAAAGAAATGCTCTTATGTTTCTGGTCTTATGATTTCTCACGAATCATTTACGCCCTTATTGCAATTCAGGTTTTACTGGGTTCAAAAATTGTCAGTATCTCACCGTATTTTACTGCTGGTTTTCAAAACTTTCCATTGTTTGGATAAAAGTTCAATTTTGCTTTTCCTTCTCTAGAGTCCTGGGTTCGATCGAGTGTGCTCGCCTACACATAAATCGCTAGGGCTTTAAGATGTAAATACTACTTAGTACGATTATGTAACCTGAATTCCGTGTATCATTCCCTCGTGAGGTCCTGATTGTGAGAGCATTTCCTTTCTTCTATCCGGGATGCGTCTGTGTATCTTAAATTCTCTCGCTTCTAATCTATCTGCCAATTTCCCGTGCTACAGCCTACAGAGTTAACTTAATAAAAATGCGTCTTTGCATCTTAAATTCTCTCGTTTCTAATCTATCTGTCGATTTCCCGTGCTACAGCCTACCGAGTTAACTTAATAAAAATGCGTCTTTGCATCTTAAATTCTCTCGTTTCTAATATATCTGTCGATTTCCCGTGCTACAGCCTACCGAGTTAACTTAATAAAAATGCGTCTTTGCATCTTAAATTCTCTCGTTTCTAATCTATCTGTCGATTTCCCGTGCTACAGCCTACCGAGTTAACTTAATAAAAATGCGTCTTTGCATCTTAAATTCTCTCGTTTCTAATCTATCTGTCGATTTCCCGTGCTACAGCCTACAGAGTTAACTTAATAAAAATCTAAATGATGTTGTTTCCTTAAGTCCTTCCTAATTCGTTCGGCAATATCTCATCTGTTCTCTTGAATTTCTTTATTTAATTTTTTTCATTACTCCTGATTATGCGTGGACTTTATTCCGTGTCTTGAGTCCCCATCTTACCTATGGGTTTAACCTCTCCCTTTGTCATTTCTTACCCTTTTGTTTCCTCTTAATTTCCATTTACGTTTTTGAGTTAGTTCCTGGTCTCATACGTGTAGACTTATTCCCTATCTTACCTATGGGTTTAACCTCTAAGTTCATGTACAATCTTATGTGTTTAACTTCTAATTTCGTGTATTATCCTTATGTGTTTACCTTCTATTTCCATGTACTACCCAATGTGTTTAACTTCTACTTTCTTGTATTGCCCTACGTGTTTAACCTCTAATTTCGTGTACAACCCCATGTGTTTAACCTCTAATTTCATGCACTTCCTTAAGTGTTTAACCTCTAATTTCGTGTACAACCCCATGTGTTTAACCTCTAATTTCATGCACTTCCTTAAGTGTTTAACCTCTAATTTCGTGTGCTCCTTATGAGCTTAACCTCTAATTTCCTGTACTATCCTTATGTGTTTAATTTCTAGGTTCTTGTATTTCTTATGTGTTTAACCTCTCATTTCCGAGATCTCCCTACCTAATGTGTTTAAACTCTCTTGGTATGTAATATCCCTACTTAGGTCAATCTGTCTCTCTTGGCTCTACTCGTTGATCGCACAATCGTATGTATGTGTGTTTCCCATAGCATTCTTCCTCTAGTGTCCCAACGTATCTGACGTCCCTGACTATTATTCGTTGTCCCTTCGTTATGACCATATTCTATGTGTGCGTACGACTTTTTCTTCGCAGTTTTCCTGGCATCATTATTGACTCTGGATGGCCCCTGACCATCGCGTTTTGGGGGCCCCAGACCTTGACTGGGCTACGAGCCTCGAAGGCATGGGGCTATGCAACGTTTCCCTTAATGCCAACGGTGGCCCTAGTCATGCCTGCCCCCTCCCTTGCGCGATTCCTGTCTCGCAAATAAAGCCGGGTGAGCCAGCGAAAGAACCGGGCACGACATGAAGGCGGAGAATGCACTCCGTCTAAAGTGGCCCTGGCCCTTCCTGACACACCCTCTAATTCTGTCGCTCCAGAATTATCCTGTGATAAGCCGGGTGAGCCAGCGAAAGAACCGGGCACGACATGAAGGCGGAGAATGTATTCCGTCTAAAGTGGCCCTGGCCCTTCCTGACCCACCCTCTAAGGTGGCGTCACCAAACCCTCGCTCCGTCAGTGGGGGTGGATTTGATCCGATTTCCCGTGACGTGGTTCGTATCTTGCTTACCTCACCTACTGTCACCTGGGTGCCGTTATGTACTATCGATTCCTTCGATTCATGTTTCGCTTTCGTTTGTTTACTTTGTCTTTTCGTTTGTCTCTAATTTATCGGATGCCTATCTCTCCCTAAACGATGCTGTTCCATATGGTCCCTAACGTCAGTGCCAAGCCGGCAAGGTTTTATGGCCAGTGCCCCAAGATCATTTTGGAGTTCTCTGTCTCTAGATCATGTCATAACGGGGGTGTCCCACCTTCCGACTTGCACCTGCCTAGCTTGTTGGCGAAGTGTTCAGGCAACTCGCCAAATTGTCGAGGGCAAAAAGCCTCTCCAAAAGGGTCCTTAGTCCTTCCCAACTTGTATCTCTGTGTGCGATTATGTAAATGTTTCATCTCTGTGTGTGTATTTCTAACGTTACCTAGCCAAGATTGACCTAAGTTGTAGCCTATCCTCTTATTATCCCTCGTAGCCTAAATATGAAGAGTTTTAAGCGATCTAGTTTTCATCTATTATCGTAATATGTCTTATCCCATATGCGTGTGTGTGTCTACTACTCGACCGGTCACTAGTCCTAACTGACATGGGACAAAGCTTGCAGTATAAGAGAGTCTAGGCGCCTTTAGGCCCTCCAAACTTTTACAAGCCAGTCCATCTCAGCAGGAACCATTTCCTGTAGAGTGTATTATCTGTTGTGTCATACTCAGTAATAGTATTTGTGTAACCCCTGGGTTCCCATTTGAACTTTCCTTTTTCTACTAGATCGGATAAAACATCTCACTGTTTGTCAAGTATCCTAATTTCCACCAAAAAAATCATGATAAAGCCTAAAAAAAGGAAAATATTTCTGGGAATAAGTCTATCCTTTTTTTATCACTTCTGTAAGCATCAGTCTATCCTTCTTTTATCACTTCTGTAAGCATCTTGTTTCTGCCTCCACTCCGTACCTCTCACTAGCGGAGTTCTACGATTGTGCCAAATCTCCATTCCCCTCTTCTGTTCGAGCTCTCTCTTATTTATACAGAATTTCCATTTTTCCCATTTCCGAAATTATAATCTGAATTACGGGTCAAGCGAGTCCTCCTCTAATTGCGCTAATATGACATTACTCAGGTTTTAAACTTGACTTATGATTTAGAAACGTCTCACACTGTAGTCAAAATTTTTCACAGAATGCGCCCGCCGGCATTGTTGTAAATCTCTCAACACCGCATGAGAGGTTAATAAAAAAATTACTTTTAAGCTATTATTTAACCTGAAGTTCGGTCGTCTTCCTTTCCACGAGTCTAATGTTATTTCCTTTGGGGAGGTGGGTGGTCCCTTCTTTGCTTTATTGCGCTAAGTCTCCATTCCCCTCTTCGATGGAGTTCACGTTTATTTCATCCTAAGAGTTCTCGTTTATTTCATCCTAAATTCCAATGCCCCTTTTCCTTACTCTTTGGTTTTGAAACTAAAATCTACCATTGTGCCAAGTCTCCATGCTCTTTTTCCATTTTCTCGGTTTTCAAATCTAGGATCCCTCTGACTGCTAATATATGCCACTTTTATTTTCTGTTAATGTCATGGGTCTTTACGTGGTTATTTATTTAAAATACGCTTTCTGATGTCAAGAAAAAAAATCATATTTATTTCCCTGTAAATGCAAATAGTATAAATTTTGTTCATATTCCTCATGCAATCGGTTGGAGTTCTTATCTATGTGGATAATCAAACCTTCACCAAAATAAACACATTCCAGAGCCTTGCTGAATTTTACAGCTATGTGACCTCCTAATAGACACTCAGTCTTCGTGCATGTAAAAGGAAAGACGTGTCAAAAAAAAATGTTCTCAAGATGGCGGTTTTCCATTCTTCCACGATGGTGAGTTCATATTTATTATTCAGAAAACTTCTATATTCTTGAACGGTCCCTATTATTAGTATTATTATTATTATTTGTCATCCAATCTCTTCCATTATCTTTTATTATGAACGTATGATTTGTACCCGAACTTCGTGTGTTGATTATTATTTTAGTGTGTGTTTTATTATTATTAATTTTAAACCACTCAGTTATTGGTTCTCTCCTTTTTGTCTACCTCTCGATTTTTAACCGAAAAGCGTTCCTATATATTATACGGTGCTCGCCTTTACCATAAAATATCCTAGGATAACGAAATCGGTATTATTTGCCTCATGCCCTGCCTTGTCAATGTCGCACGGTAGGCGGTTTAACTCTAATAGGGTTTAAAATTTCTTTGATATATTTAGTATGAATATTTATTTCTACTAGTATAGTGGTTGAAGCACTGCGCTACAAGCCGAAAGTTCGGGTGTTCAAGTCCCGGTGGGTTTAGGATTTTTAACCTGATCCAAACCTTCTGGCGGCACTATGGCCCTGGGGTCGTTTTAGCCTCTCACTGAAATGAGTACCAGACGCTTGTTCTGGGAAAAGGTCGGCCGTCACGCAGGGCTGATAACCCGGCTGACATTAAGTGCCGATTATCTAGAAATATTGGGAGCCCTAACGTTTCCGTTACCTCAAGATCTCCGGTAGGGGGAATATGTTACTTTAAATGTTACTTTATTTTTCACTGTTATTACTCTATTTCCAAATCCTCTGATATTTATGTTTTCCAACTCCCTAACTACTTTCCTGCTAGTTTTCGGCTATTCTTTTTTGTAATATAGTCCTATTATTAGATTAATTTTTTAACTTATTTATTTTCCCAATATAAATCACTCATTTCTTTGCAAGTTATAATGCGGTTCCTTGAGCCTTACGTGGGCCAAGATTAATTACCAGTGTGGATGCACGAGTTGCTACATGGGGACTTAAATATTAATCGATTTATTTTTCTTGTATTTATGTCAATAATATTTTTTTGATTATTAGCCCGAATATAAGTAGAATTTTATTTGATTGAGATGGATAGGGTTAGTTTCCTACGGGGTTGCTGAAATGTTTAATATAGACTCCGTTAGATGGCTCTGTAGTCATCGTGGCCATTTTGAAAAAAAAAATAATAAACGTTAGCCAACTTCCCAGTTCTTTATCCTAACAAACAATCTACCTAGTTAATAAACCATAAATTAATTTTTCGTGTCCTATCTCTATCCATGATTTAGTAAGATATCTAAGATCGTGTTTTACGTGAGTAAATAAAAAAATGAATGTTTACATAGTGCAAACGTGGTACGAGTGTTTAGTGCATTAGTGGCATAAGTGTAAGATGCGTCCACCATCTTGTTTCCTCAAATTCATTACCCCATACGTAATAATAAAAAAAATTCCAATATGAAAAAAAACTTCAATCTAGTGGCGTGTAAAATCACCCTATGATCCCTTGGGCTTATCTCTCGTGGTAATGCTTTCAGAAATGATTTATGTGTACATGTGATCGTGCCACGTCTTCCCGATAGACGAAATAATAAAATATGTCATTATTAACGTACAATTATTAACATTAGATGAGATATTGCCTTAATTAACACAAAAAAAATACTAAATCAATGTCATTACTACACTCTACAATCTCTCAAATATTCTGAAAAAAAATATCATCTGACTGAAAACTTGTCAAAATTTTTTACAACACCAAAATAATTCATAAAGCTTATAGGTATCCAAAAAAAATCAAGTTCTGAAAATAATACATAAAACAAAACCTAGAGAATACATATATATATATATATATATATATATATATATATATAGATGTCTGCCTATAAAGAAAATAACATCTCTATGAAGAAAAAAAAATATCAACAACACCAAAATTGTCGTATATATCCAAAAGTTTACCCATTGAAAAAAAAAACCAGTAATTATGCCCAGAAAGATAAAACATCTGTTGAAAAAACATCAATACCAAAAATATAACCTAAAAACAGCGATATATCCAAAGTTTACCCATTGTCCATAAAAAAAACCCAAAAATTAGATCCTAAAAAAAATAAAATAACCTAAAGCCAGTTAATAATAATGTCCCAAAGTTGAAGATTTTCTGGTTTCTCTCTGTTTTTAAGACATAGTTTATTCATTAGTACCAATGTGACTCTTCTCTTCCCGATTGAAAAAAAACATATAGATTTTTACTGTATACGAATTGAAGGTTAATTTTGTGGTCTAAGGTTCGTTTCTTTATCCGTGAATATAATAAAACATTATTTTCACGAATATACCATCGTCTGCTCACCACTTATTACAAGCGGGACGGTCTGTTAAGCCCCGCCGTATTGATAGCGTGAAGACCACTATTGTTTAATTGGTCTTTGGCCCGAGCGGTTGGCCTTGGTTTTGGAGGATGAGTTCCATATTTAAACATGTTAAAAAACGCAGTATAACGAAAAATAACATTATTTATTAAAATAAAACCAAACATAAAGAAATATTAGATCAACAACATATAAAACAACTTATTAAAGTCAGTTGAAATCGCCGCATTGTCAAACGTCAAAATATTGAAAATATTAAAGTGTTAAAATTCAGAGAGAGAGAGAAAAACAATCAATTTAAAATATTCAACTTTGTTCGTTATTCTAAGTTCCTTGGACCATTTGGTCCCTTATTTAATTCTAAGTCCGAAAATGACCAAAGAATGATAAATGATACGTATTACCAATGTAGCTGCCACCGTCCCCCAGCCGGGGGGCCGCGTTCGGTCCGC
Organism: Diploptera punctata; assembly: GCA_030220185.1. NCBI lineage: Eukaryota > Metazoa > Arthropoda > Insecta > Blattodea > Blaberidae > Diploptera > Diploptera punctata. The sequence continues at coordinate 549,020 of JASPKZ010001981.1, forward strand.
CGCCCTTCTGGCTTCGGTAAAAAAATCGCGAATATTTATATGATAAATTTTAAGTCTCTAATTGGGGAAATTTGGGTGTGGAAAGTTCATGAACTAGTTGAAACCTTCATCTATGTCAAAATGGAAAGCTTGTTCCTTTCACTTCGCGCCACTTACTTTATCTTTATCTAATGTGGTCATCTTTCTTGACCAAATAATTCTGGAATCTTTTGACATGGTTTTGACCCAGGATATGGAGATCCAGGATATAGAGATATGCCTTTTTACTAGCGTTTTTTATATTATATGCGTATGAATTAATATGTTTTTCAGTGTGGATCATTTTTCCTTATTTTCTGATATAATACACATGTATATGTGTCTATCCTTTATCGCTTTATGTTATGTTATCGCTTTATGTTATTATTATGGCAGTTAGGCCCTAGTGTTGGCATAACACATAAATAAACTATAATAATGATTACACTGTCTTCATTATTACCATTCAGTGTTTATTTACTTTCTTTTTTCAGTTTAAGTCTTAAATATTGGAATGTTTCCCCTCTGTTTGGCAACGAGCATTCTAATATGCTGTGTATGTTGGCGGTTCGTATGATTTGTAATTATATCCAGTTTTATCTGTTAGCACATGTGTATGGATCTACTTAGACTTGGATTTTTTTTGGCTCAACTTTAGATTACTTTACCCTTCTGTTTCCATAGTATATTCTTTTAATACTGTTTCTCAACGTACTTCTTCTGCCTTTACTAACATTTGATAATATTTTAAACACTTGCAACAATACTTATAACTTTTTTTTTACAATTATTAAATATTTATCTATGTATGTAATGATTTCTTCAAAGTTATACAGATTTGGTGTGCATATGCACAAACGCTTAAATGAACTTCTACTAAATGGTGGTGATATCTGTGAAATTGGAATAAAATCAACATTCAAAAATGGATGTTCACTCATTTCATTTTGTTAGGTTCCAATGCTAAAAAGTTAGTGAACATTTAATTAAATAATATGCATGTAAATTGTTTAGTTAGGTTAGGAAGGGGAATTTATTGCAAAGGTTGGTCATATCGATTTCACATCTACGTGGTTCCATCTAGCAATACAACTCTATAAACTTTTAATATATGTTTGCACATGTGCACTGTTATTCTGCAGTACTTAAAAATTATTAGGAAAGGTAAACATAAGTTTTTTTCATTTTTTTGTCACATAATGGAAACTTTAACCCTAAATTTCTGTTATGTTTTAAGATTAATTTTTAGACTTATGGGTGTTCTGAATAATGCTATCTCACTTTATTACTTAATCTAATAAGAAACACTAAACAAAAAGAATGAAACTTCAAAGTTAGTAAAATGAAGGTAGCAGCATTAGATCCACTCCGAATACCTCAAATTTACTTACCTAAAATTTTATACATGTGTAGACTTCCCAATCACTGTCGTACAAAAATACACACATAGGATTTGATCTTTACAGCCTCGTTTATTCTGTGAAAGAAATAATGATGAATAAGTACACACATTACAGGTTAAGAAATAAAAATAAACGAGGTAGGCCTATAAACAATTTTTTAAGCGGTATTTTAATGTCATGATGCAAACAAAATATACGGCGTGCCAATTTACATAATTCACAGTTAGTCCTATTATTTGAAAACACTATTTTCTGAAGTAAACATTTTTGAGAAAAATTATACCATATGTAATCATTCACCTACCTTCCATTAGCTGTATTTTCCAGCTTCACTTTATCCTTCGGATTGTAGATAATTAATTAATTTAACAATTAACTTCGATGCATCAATTATATTATATTATATTCAACCTCAAAACTTCTCTTCGTACAGTACATAACATGTACATAACAATTCCACCGTTGATTTATTTAAATTTAATTCGAGTTTACATTTTACAACTCGATTTATTTGTACCCCCGGTTCTCTATGATTTGTACGTCATATGTCAACAATCGATAAAAATAGCGATGGTGGCGCTATCTTAAGATGGCCACGGTACTACGTGGAAAAATAAATTAAAAAAATATTGCGTCCAAATCTCCCTATAATGATTCACGGGCATAGAGAACATAATAAGTACAAAAGGTTCGCCCGAGTGGGCATTGATTATATTTAATCTTTGCTATATTCGTTCCCTAGCAGTACATGGATATCATCACAAAGTGTGTAAAATGAAGACCTACCACGACCCAGGCGCAGCATGCATGTGCGAGTTTTGTGAAAAACGACCCAAATCATTAATTGAGACCTGCACAGATTCATAATGATTGCAAAAGCAAAGTGAACTAATAAAACTCTAATGCACAACTTGTGCGCATTTTCGTTTATATATTCGTTCAGTGCTTTGTATTCTTTGGGCACTTCGGTATGTGGTACCGTATTAGTGGTGGGAAAAGTAGTTCATCCTTATGAAATACTTCGTTCACTCCTACTCACTAGAATGAAGCGCTTCACTCGCGAAGCGTTGTAGTTCTTTACCAGGGATTACTTCACAATGCCATAAAGTTTCATTAATCTGTTAGCTACTGAGCGAGGCGGTTTAGATGGCAGCATTGGAAATTAGTAATCTGAAGGAAACGTAGGGCCGAATTCTTCAAACCAACTCTCCTCATGGAGCGAGTCTCTCCGCCTCTCTATGACTTAGAGAGTTTGCATGAAACCAACTCACGTCTCAAATTTCAAGTCTTGGCCCCGACCAACTCACTTCTTTCTGTCAAAAAGTAAGTCGGCAGTATTCCCGTCTTTGCCTTTGTTCTGCTCCTCAGTAAAAATGGCGGATTTCCAAAAGTGAATGATCTTTTGGGTTTGGAGGCACAGAAATTAGTAGAAGATGTGGAAATTGAACAAAATCTACGGGATCAAGCTAATCGCCGTCGCCGCCTGTACTTTAAGGACATTCCCCTATATACAGGTAAGTCGTGTAATATATGCTGTATGATTAATTATATTCTAACTTCTTCAATATGCATTGTGAGAATTTTCTTAAAATCTAGTGTTGTTTATTACAAACGTGTATGGAAATACTATAATAAGTAGAATTGCGGACAAATGTGCATTAAAATACTTTCTTGCTGTATGCGTTAAACTTTTTATCCTTTTTTGTACACAGTTCTAAAAGGTTTTACATTTACACCCGCACTGAGAACACACACAATATTCGCCCGCTTGGTGAAAACCTGGTTTCTTGCTTATCTCGTGATGAAAGCCATGTATAGAGAATCGAGTAAGTACATGCCGCTGTGCAGGCACGTAGCCAGGATTTTCATTTGGGGGCTGAGTCGGAGTAAGAGAGAATCCACCCTATTAAAACCCAATGTGTATAAAAAAAAAGATGAGTATAATGGAATGAATAACAATAACAGTTAAAATAAGCATTTCAGTTTATTTATTTTCACTAAAAATATTTTTTGGCAGACTACTAATACATTGAAAATCAAAGTAGTAAACATTGTTAATTAGATAGTTTTGTTCTTTTTGTAAGTGTTGTGACACCATTTTAATTTACAGCAACAGTCTTCTTTTCTTCTCCCCAGCCATTTATCGATCACTTTATCTGGTGATGTCCCGATGAATGGAAATCTGTCATCAAACTTCAAGACACACTTTTCACTCTTTTCATAGTTGAAAGAGATCTTTCCACATTGCAAGTTGTTACTGGTATGGTAGCTAACACTGTCAGAAGGAAATTGATTGACCGAAAATATGTTTTGTCACACATTTCCAAGACTTTAAGTACTTCGCTACCTTTCTTAATATATGGAGTTATATTACACACAATGTGTATTCAGCTTTAATAGCAGCAAGTGATATATTATCATCAAAGTACTCTGACAGTTTTTCGAAATAGTTTCCTTTGTCGGGATCTGTGAATCCAGGAAGGAGAACTTGGAAACTGGTTAAAATATCTTCATTAGATATGAATCTGTCTTATGTTCTGTAGAAGTGATTCAACACATGGTGTGTATACTGTTACTCTAAAATAATCTTCTACCGAGTTAGTCTCTGAATTTGCTCGATTCATCTGTCTTGAACTTAACCGAGGAACTGTCAAGTCACAATGAAATATTTCTTCAGGCAGTGATTTTGATGAGGCAAATAATTATGCAAACTTATTTTTTGCATCTTTTCTCAAAATTTCTAGAGATTTCAACAATTTTTGGTGTGGTTCATAGCTGATGCTATGTCCAAACTTTTTTTCCAGAAGAAAGATTGACAGGCGCAAAGTAAGACTAAAGAGTTTTTCTCAAACAAACAGACTGACAATAAAATCACTTTTTTCAATTGCAGCCAAACAGTTTGAAGCTGAAGAAGAGATTTTCAGTGGTTTCTCCGCAATTTCTTCTAAGCTAACTACAGTTGGCTGAAATATCTCAACAAATGTCAATACACTGTCATGTCTTTCAATGAAACAAGGCTCACATAATCATGTCAGCCTTTTTTCTTAGTTTCTGGCACATGAACGCTGATGTTTACCTGCAAAACATTGTTAGCATTTATATTTTTTCGGAAAAAATTATTTTATTGTTCCAAGGCAATTTCTGACAGAAGAGTTTGAAAACGTGTCACTCGAAGCAAGGTTCAGTCGATGGCTAGCACAATGGAAGTACCTTGCTTTGGGATATTTTTCTTGAATCCTAGTTTGAACTCCAGTCAGATGGCCAGCCATAGTGGCAACCCCATCGTAGCCTTGCCCTACACACATGTTCATATCCAATTTCAACTTGTTACATTTTTCCAAGATAACTTTTGTAACATTTTCTGCTGATTGTGTATTGGTACAAATCCTACAAAATCTTCTCGGACTATAGGTAAGTCTCTATTAAGTCTACATAGCGAACACATAGTGAAAGCTGCTCCGTTGCCGAAACATCCATAGTTTCATCAGACAGTATTGCGAAGCAATCAGACTTGTTGAATCTAGAAACAATTTCTGTAACTAAAGTTGAGCAGATTTGAATGATCTCATTCTGTATCTTGGGGCTTATGTATGTAGCATTCTTACCGCAATTGATGACATGCCTGCTCAGATTTTCGTCTACAGAACATGCTCTGAACCGTAGCAAAGCACGAAAATTCCCATCTTTTTTGTCTGGTTTTTGTAAGGAGAGGGGCCACTGTCTACATCTCCTCTAAGAGGCAGTTCTTGCTCAGCACAAAAGAGTATTGTTTCAATTATCGGTATTAGTGCAGATCTATTTTCCTCCTTTTCCCTTGCATGTTGTGTGTCAATCTAAGAAACAACATCCATTTGTTTTCCTGACATGATCTTATTGAACTGTTCTGCATAAACAGTACAAGCCTTGTGACACTCTATAGTGGAGTGCTTCTTGAATGTTTGTTTAGCTTTCTTCCAATCTCTAAAACCACAACTTACTAATTTTCCAGGAGCCTCGTGAGCTCCTTTTCCAACACCTTCATGAAAAAACAAAAAACACGCTTTGCAATAAACTGCATCTTCTTTTTTTTTTGGAATATGCAAGAAAAACAAATCCTGGCATAGGGTCTGTAATCCAATTTTCCTGGAATCGTCTTTTTTGATTTTTATCTTCGGTTGATGGAAATACGTAGGGCTGTTTTGGAAGAAGCACTGACTGATGAATGTTTTTCTTTATATTGTCATCTAGACAGTCTGTTAGAATGTCTCCTATGTCAAAAGACTTTGTGTGCCATTTAGACACACAAGTTGTAGAAATATCTAAGATTTTATCACTCTTTAAGGATTTCACTACTTTTTCTTGAATTGAGCAGCGTCATATGATACAGTCCCCCCGTTAATGCAGGTTTTCAGAACGCGAACATATTCTAATTTTGAACTATATATTAAAATCCTAGATAATAGTTAATACACATCACTCCATTTTCGGTATCCAAAGAATAATGTTTGAGTTTTATAACACTCTTAAACACGTCTGCCTTCAATTTAAAAGTTAACAAAAATAAATTCACACAAATCAAAATAAATTTACACTAATTTTAGTAGTTTTTTGTTAACCGTTCGTTATTAGTGAGATCACATTTTGGTTAAGTTTTAACATCGCACATATCGTTCATTTATTATTTAATCGTTCATACAAATACAACATTTCTTGGCAATTACCGGAAATTTTTAGTATAAGTTTTCAAAAATTACTGTACAGTTTTTGATCGTAAACTTATAACCATGTAGCCTATTTAAAAACAATAGGCCTACTTTTTATTGTTCCGAGTAAAACTTACCTTCAGATAAAATATCTTCCTCTCTAGGTTTTTTGAAGAATGAGGTTATGCTCGTTTGGCTTCGTTTCATCTTGATAGGAATCAAAAGCGTGACTAATATTGTAAAATGCTTCAATAATGACAAGTATAGAGCAAGATTTCAGTCAAAATGATATCTTTTACAATCTAAACATCAAACGATTTAGACAAATAGAATCACAGTCATTGCCGTTACCAGTTCCCGCGAATTCCTCGTTGTCTTTTGGTTGTGTAATGTAACGTTGTGCGCGAGGTTGGAATTAACACAGCTGTTCTGTTGTGACGCTCTGGTTGCTGAATCATCCAGAACTGCTCTGTTATTGGTAGATGCAGCTTCGTAAAGAGCAAAGGCAACTACCATAGCTACCAACCTCACGTCTATGACAAAACAACCGCCATTCACAGGGCAGCTCTCCTTATTTCGTTCTTGGCTTACTGATACGGATCCATTTAAGTTAAATAAAAATTATATACAGCTACCTTTATTCAGTTATATATTAAAATATAACAAATAAAAAATAACTTTTATGTGGATTGTGTTGTACACAGTGATGTTTTTATTAATCTGAAAACAAATTTACATTCCGCCTGAAAATTTCGGGGGGGGGGGCTGAAGCCCCCTAAGCCCACCCTGGCTACGTGCCTGCCGCTGTGGTTGGTCAGGGTTCGACCACGTTCGATTTATCATTGCTTCTGTGGCGTAGAAGTCCGAATCAATCTCGCTTCTTTTCTTCACTCTTTCCGCTAGAAGGTCGTCATAATGAATTGTTGCCGGTAGCTATAGCGATATCCTCAGCTCTTCTATTAGAAATGGTTCCTCTGCCAGTTCATATACACAAGTCGAGATGGAGTCATTTTTGATACACCGAGAGCTCTTTTTTACGAATGTTGCTTTTACTTTTTCAAGTGGCTTTAGATCGTTTTTCTTTAGGCATTTCCATACTATTTGCAGGCCATAGACGAGTATTGGAGTAATCTTTGCGGTGAATAGCTGTTTTGCTGTATCTAGTGACAGTCTATTTATGTATTTTATGTCGTTGATGCCTCTTATGGCTGCGACAGCTTTTTCAGTTACGTATTTGCTTTAACATGTGCCCGTTGTTTGGAAGGTTACTCCAAGATATTTGTAGTGACTTGTTTGTTTTAGTGGATCTTGTCCACAGTACACCATTTCGTGTGTTGAGACTCTTCCTCCCTTTCTGAAGACCACCTGCATTGTCTTGTTTTTATTTATGTGGAGCCCGTTTTCTTCTGTCCATGTTATGAGGGTGTTGAAACTTTCCTGTAGATCTCTGTGCTTTGTCGCGCATAGGACCATATCATCTGCGTACATGTATATGGTAGCTTTACTGTTTGCCATCTTTAAAGCGTGTGCGATATGTGCAGTTGTGATGTTGGATAGCAGAGGACATATTTGGTCGCCTTGGAGAACTCCATTTGTTTGTATTATAGGAGCCGGTGTCGATACGTTATCGTTTATGGTCACTCTATTGACTGCCGTAATATCTCTGTTGATGTATGACAAAAAGTTGTCTCCGCTTATCGTTTCGAGCTTCTTCATTATGAACTGTCTGTCAAGTAGATCAAACGCTTTTGTGAAGTCGATAAATATTGTGTACAATTTACTTTTGGGGTGTCTGAGTGATTCAGGTTGTTTACGGCGTGTATGGTGCCTCTTCCCTTCCTAAAGCCGAATAGTTCCTCTGGGATCGCGTTGTCTGCAAGGTCGTATAACCTCTTTGTCAGAACCTTTGAGAAGAATTTGAATAACGAATTCTCCAGTGCCATGCCTCTGTAAGCATCTGGTGATTATGTAGGGTCTATAAATATTGTGTCATACCAATTGTGAATTTATTAAATTTGTTTATTAATTCTATTCACAGGAAGTATGCAGCTTGTAGTGGCAGATCTCCCTGATATCAGCCAAAGTACTGTGTCTCGTGTCATCAGAAAAGTATCCACCTCTATTGCAGAATTGAAACTACAATTTATAACATTCCCTAAAGGATCTGAGGTTCGTCATCTCCATTATGAATTTCATAGAATTGCCTGTTTCCGTGGTAGTTGGATTCATCGATGGCACACATATAAAAAATAAATAATCCTGGAGGAGAATATCCTGAAATCTTCAGAAATAGCTTGGCGTATTCTCCTTCAACTGTCAGGTATGTACTAACTAGTTAAGCAAGCATTTTGTGTGCGTTATTATTTTATTTCACTCACTCACTCACTCTCTCTCTCTCTCTCTCTCTCTCTCACTCTCTCTCTCTCTCTCTCTCTCTCTCTCTCTCTCTCTCTCTCTCTCTCTCTCTCTCTCCAAGCGCGACAGACCCAGAAGACCCTTACGCTCTTTAATTGTTAAGATCATTAGACTTGTAATTCAAAACTGGTAATGAAAGGTCCAACTATTTTTTTAGAAGCTTTATTTTTAGAATTCAGGTTCTTCTACGTGTTGTAAATCTACGACTTGTGATCCACAGCTTAAGTTGCCTTGGTCAGTGTTGTAACAAAATTGAAGTAAAGCCATTAGTGCACTGTCTTAAATATATAGCACATAAAAGCAGACCTCCGAGCAGCATCTGTGAACCATTTTAGGTGAATACTTGATTTGTGATGCTTTTTATCTGAATAATTAGTGCCAAGTAGGAGACTTTGTAGACCAATATCAGTGAGAAACATTTTGTTAACATTTTGAAAATTTATCGTGTTAATATTGTTCTAGATTACAAGCTTTTACTACCTCATACCATTTATCCCATAACATAACATAGATTTTTGCATAAATAACAAATAAAATATAACCATATTTTAATTTTCTCATGTTTTTATTAAATTTACACTTTCCAAACCTCAATTTTTCTTCCTTAATTAATCTAGGTTGGAAAGTGTTAATTTAATAAAAACTTCAAAGTATGAAGCTTTACCTTTCAAAAGTTATGTATAAATTCTCAATAAAAGTACTTCTGAATAAAAATGCCAATTGGCGTGTTGGTATTGATAGTCTTCGGATGAACGAGAATTGTATAAGTAGAAAGAAATGTTGACATTCTTATAGGTGCTCAGATGGTGTAATTGGTATAGTACTGATGTACCGAATCAGAGATCCAGGGTTCAAGTCACAATTCAAGCATGATTTTTTCTTTCTTTATTAAGGTACAAGTAAATTTACGGAAAAACTGCACTTAAACTAGCATGAAATATTTTCAAAGTCCTATAGAATAACAGTGCGCATGTGCCAGAGTTTCTAGAGCCACCGATAACCCACAATCGAACCACATATTGATTTTCATCCTCGATTACTATCTGTCGCCATAAAATTTAAATGACCAACATTTGCAATAAATCCCCAAATCTATGTTAAAAAGATATATTAATAACATTAAAATTACCAAACGTTTATTAAAAATGGGTGTACACTTACTTATCGCTCTCTAACGCTGATCCAACCAGCGATGACCCAAAACAGCGATAGAAAAATCATAGACTAAGTAATATACTATGTGGAGAAAATAGCAGTTAGCATCACAATATTTCTAACAGTGTCATAATATTGTGATTTGCATATTTAAATAAATACTTCAAAACTGTCTAATAATGTTATAAAAATTGTTTGAAAAAGTTTAAAATACTGAATAATGTTAGTAAATACAAAATAAGTGCTATAGTTTACAATAATATAACTAAAAAATCAAGCGCTAGTAAAAGTGCAGTTGAGCCAAATTTACTTCCAATAAAACAATTGACGAAACCATCAAAGTTTTAACGCAATGACAAATCTGAAGTGCTTGTAACGGCTATGAATAAAAAATGAATAGTTTTTCGTCAGGAACGGCATAGTTTATAGTAAGAATTTTGAATATGAAGAATTGAATATATATATATATATGTGTGTGTGTGTGTGTGTGTGTGTGTGTGTGTGTGGAAAGCTACCATACCTATACAATTCCCTAGTAAAGCTGCAAGCATAGCATGCAAATGCTATGATTGCAGTGAAGGACCTGCCTTCGGGCAGATTTACTATGGATATATATATATATATATATATATATATATATATATATATATATATATAATCAATTGAGTTGGTGTTTGCTTGATGAAAATCCATATTAATTAATTAAATAAAAATAAAACTTAATTTTTTTCGATTTTCATATTTATTACGATATAATTCAGTGACAGCTGTTTCGGTACACTGTACCTTCTTCAGACATGTACCGAACCACTGTCACTGAATTATATCTTATAAATATGAAAATCGAATAAAACTAAGTTTTATTTTTATTTAATATATATTTATTTATTGCATTGAGAGTAGCTTTTTATAATGGTGGAATGCAGGCTTTCAAGGCCGGTAATCATGGTAATAAAAGATTCCGGGCTATGTGGCCGTGGTCTATAACTGACGTTTCTTCCAGACGTTTCTCCCTCAACTGCGGAGGGCATCTTCAGTGGCGAGCGCTTCCAGCTGTTGTTTCCCTGTCGTAGACTCGACTGCGAATGAACAGCAGAAAGTTGGACGCTCTTATTTATACTAGTGCTGATGTCACGTGAGTCTCAGCTGTTTGGATCGACGTCATCATACTGGCTTCTGATTGGTTCGGAACTCTCTCCTTGTTATTGGTAGGTTTTGACTGTCTATTGTCTAATGTGTGATACCAGGCTTTGGCTAGTTTTATTCCTTCATCTTTTCTATTGAAATTGTCCTCGTGTTTATAAATTTCTATGGCCTCTCTGTATAATCTTGGGAAATAATATGGTCTTGTAGCTAAAACTTGTGTTTCATCGTAGAGAATCTGATGTCCGTTTTCGGTAATAACGTGTTCTGCTACGGCCGATTTTTCTATTTGTCCTAGTCTGCAGTTTCTTCTATGTTCAGTCAAACGGGTGGCTATGCTTCTTTTTGTGGTTCCTATGTAAGATCTTCCACAAGAACACGGAAGCCGGTATACACCGCAAGTGGAGAGTGGTGGTCGAGGATCCTTTGATGAGCGAAGGCAGTTTTCTATTTTTCTCGTAGGTCTATAAATGTTTCTAATATTGTGCTTTTTTTAGTACTTTGCCGATCCGATCTGTGACCCGTTGTATATATGGTAAGAAAGCTGTGCTGACTGTTGATGTATTATCCGTTTTGCGTTGTTGTTTACGTGGATTTAATGATTGTTTTATTTCTTTGGCTGTATATCCATTCTTCTTAAAACAGTTGAACAGATGGTGCTGCTCCTGGTTAAGATATTGTGGCTGGCATATCTTCTTCGCTCTGTCAAACAGTGTCTTTATGACGCCTCGTTTTTGTCTAGGGTGTTGATTGGAATTCTTGTGTAGATACCGGTCCGTGTGTGTGGGTTTTCTGTAGACTGTATGTTGAATTTCTCCGTTGTCTTTTCTTATTATCTGAATATCCAGGAACGGGGGTTTACCGTTATTTTCTTTTTCTATGGTGAACTGTATTTTGCTGTTTCGGCCATTGAGATGTTGTAGGAATCGCTCTAATTCTTCGTTACCGTGTCTCCAAACTACAAACGTGTCATCCACATAACGAAACCATTATTCAGGGGACTTGGGAGCTGTTTTTAATGCTTCCTCTTCGAATTTCTCCATGAAAAAATTCGCTATTACCGGACTTAGCGGATTACCCATTGCTACTCCGTCGATCTGTTCGTAATAGCTGTTGTCCCATTGGAAGAATGTTGTAGTTAATACATGTCTGAATAGCTTTGTGATGTCTTCTGTGAAGATCTGTCCAATGTAGGTCATGGTTTCGTTACAGGCACCATAGTAAACAGGGAAACTACATCGAAGCTGACCAGTATATCGTTAGATGTTATTTTTATGTTTCGCAGTTTCTCAATGAAGTGCGTCGAGTCTTTGATGTAGCTGTCCGATTTTCCAATGAATGGTTTAAGAAGTGCAGTAAGGTGCTTTGCGAGTGTGTAGGTCGGAGAGCCAATGACACTAACAATTGGCCGGAGTGGAATGCCATTCTTGTGTACCTTGGGAAGACCGTAGAGTCGTGGTGGTTGAGCTTCAGAGACACGTAACTTGTTTTTTGTTTCTTCTGGTAAGGAAGATTGTTTAATCAGGTTATTTGTCCTTCGAACAATACTGGCTGTAGGGACTCGGTTGATGGTTCTATATGTGTCTGGTGTTAGTAGTTCTAATATCTTCTCCTTTTACTCCTGGACATTCATTACAACTGTTGAATTTCCCTTATCGGCTGATAAAATTATGATATCCTGATCATTATTTAAAGCTCGTAATGCTATTTTCTCCTTCATTAAATTGCTTTTTGGTGGTTGGGCGCGTCGAAGTATTCTGGCTGTTTCGTAACGGATTTCTTCAGATTTATGTAGGGGAAGATTCTTAATGCTCGTCTCAATATTTGAAATAATATCCTCTACAGGTATAGATGTAGGTGTGATGGCGTACTTGCCTCCTTTTGACAGAACAGACGTTTCTTCTGCTGACAGGGTGCGTGATGACAAGTTTATTACAGTGTCATGTAAATCGGTAGATTGCTGGATGGATTGAGATTGCCTTTTTATGATGTTAAATTTCTTTAGTTCTGCTTTAGTGGACTTTAACATTCTTGATTCATCTGTGCTGTATGTAATATTATCAATCTTGTTCCAATCGTGGTAAGACATATTGTTGCTGATCATTAAGTGAAGTGACAAGAGCTCTGCGTCGTTACTTGATAGCTCTTACCGTGTCTGGTGAATGCGTTCTCTGAGGAGAGCACGTTCGGTGCGGTCACATATCCTGTGAGCTTTCTTAGTTCTAAATGTCCTTCGTTGTTGTAAGAACTTAGGTATATATCCAGAATCTCTGCAACGTAGTAAAAATGTATACGATGACAGTAGTTGGGCTTTCTTCTTCCGGAGTGTCTCCAGGCGTCTAATTCTTAAACAACTCTCCTCCCCGTACAGGCGTTTAATAGTGGAATGCAGGCTTTCACGGCCGGTAATCATGGTAATAAAAGATTCCGGGCTATGTGGCCGTGGTCTATAACTGGCGTTTCTTCCAGACGTTTCTCCCTCAACTGCGGAGGGCATATTCAGTGGCAAGCGCTTCCAGCTGTTGTTTCCCTGTCGTAGACTCGACTGCGAATGAACAGCAGTCGTCGTCGTCAGTATGTAATGGAAATTGTGTCACTTTGAACTTCCCTTTTTTCACATCAAGGAAAACATCCATTTTTATAGACGTTTCCTCGACCTATGGGAATCGTTCAATTGTGAATGCAACATCCGGCTATTATTAGGGATTTCCGACCCTCTTTAGCCCTTGTGAGTTATTTATATCTGCGTTGATATTTAATAATTTATCTTTTTCGAACTTATTTGTTCGTATTCTAGTTTCGTATTCTTTGTTTCCCCGCATATGTTATATATAATTAAATATAAATATGCCGACTACCGCCACTCTAATAATTCCGCATGTTAATCATTATCGCACGACACCCGCTTTTATATAAACAGACAAGCATCATAGTGAGGCGATAATACCGAAAAATGTGAAAATATCTAACTATTTTTTTTAATGTATTTACAAAATGTGGTATATATCGTAAACTCATATTTCATCAATTTCGAAAATTAATTGTCTGTTCACTTTGTCCTTGTGGTAATCCTGTAATGAGGAAAGTTTTATGTAGTAATAGTATTATAGAAACATTGTTATGTTTTAAAGAGATTAATGTTTCAATACTGAAGTTTATAAAATATTAGATAAATTAGATAACAAAAATGATTGCATGAATATTTGTGATAATTTAATATATTGCATCAACAAATTTTACATAATTACTAACCGTAGATATCTTAAATAATTTCTGAGAATAGTTTTTTACGAAAAAATAGGAATGTAAATTACATTACACAGTATATAAAATCGCAGTGAGAGAGTAAAACCAGTCCCGCAACATTTCAAAGAGTGAGGGAGTGAAGTTTGCCTCTCTCACATAGTTCACACACTGTGTTACACACAGACACTTCATTTTTGAATGACATTCATACGCGAACGAATTCATTCGTGAATGACGCTTTGTGAGTGTCGTTCGCGAATGACACTTCACGAGTGAGGAGTTAATAGAATCGAAGCGCTTCATTGAAGCAGTTCGTTCGCGAATCACCCATCACTATAACGTATGCATCTGTGGCCACACAAAGCACATACACATTTTTCATTTGGGCCGTGGTACTTCTTGTTTTCACACACTTTGTGATGAAAACCGTGCACACCATAACGTGTCACAACATGTCGCTGGTCCTGGTTAGCTTTTGTCCAGTTCCTCTTTATCATGGCTCCCGTAGCATAGAAATTAAGGCCTATCTCCCTCTTCTTCAATTTGTTTCGGTGTACGAGTTCTGTGTCCCACCATGGAATCTTAACCTTGTCATGGTGGAATGGCTTCCGTGCTTAAATGATCCCGAGTGCTATGCCGGCGTTATCATTGCTGCCGATAGGGTTTACCTACGCCGGACTCGTCGAAGGTGATAAGCCAGACGAAAAAAGTACCTTGGTCGAAGGAGTGACGATCTTTCACCGTAAAAATACAACCGTCTAGAAATGCGAACATGGGTTCAACTGGGGTGAAATTTTCCGGAGGTCATAGTACCCCATTCGGTTCTCCGGGCGGGGAATACTTCAAGGAACCCATGCCAAAGGCTCAAACACAGGGACATGTTCCTAGGAACATGGAATGTTAGGACTTTATACAATAGCGGGGCACTAGAGATATTAACGCAGGAATTAGATAAATCGCCCCTGGATATAGTCGCTTTACAGGAAGTTAGGTGGCCAGGAGAAGGTAGTCAGGAATCAGGAAGCTTTGCATTATACTACGGGGGTGCACAAAGACCTGAATTTGGAACGAGATTTTTCGTCAGAAGGAGAATCCAGTCCGCTATTCGAGATATTAGGTTTGTCAGTGACAGGATATCATACATAATTCTAAAGGGAAAACGACATGATTTTATAATTTTAAATGTACATGATCCCACAGAAGATAAAGATGACAAGATCAAGGATGAGTTCTATGAAGAATTAGAATGCTTATTTGATAGACTTTCACGATATCATATGAAAATTGTCTTAGGAGATTTTAATGCAAATGTGGGGCGGGAAGATGTTCAAACCAACAATAGGCAAATTCAGTCTTCATGAAGATAGTAACGACAACAGGGTTAGATTAGTCACCTTTGCCACATCAAAGAATCTCATTGTTAAGAGCACAATATTTCAGCATCAGGATATTCATAAATACACCTGGACGTCTCCAAATGAAGAAACTCGGAACCAGATAGATCATGTATTAGTGGACAAACGCTGGCACAGTAGCATCAGCGATGTTAGATCAGTTAGAGGGACAGACTGCAATTCGGATCACCATCTGGTCAGGGTGAAAATCAGACAACGGCTATCGCTTATGGGAGGAACAAACGCTAAAGATGATTCTGATAAATTTGTATTAAAAAACTTGAAAAATGATGAAATGCGGCAAGAATACCAAATCAAAATTGCTAATAGATTTTAAGTACTGGAATCTTCCGATGACAATGTGGCAAACGAAGAAGAAACTGATATAAATAAAGAATGGGAGGCTATAAGAGATACTATTAAATTGTCAGCATCAGAAAGAATTGGTTATTTAAAAAATAGAAAAAACAAGAAATGGTTTGATGAGGAATGTGACGGCATCGTAAAGAAAAGAAAGCTAGCAAAAATGAAATGGTTACACGAACCAAATGAAGTAAATTTGGAGAAATTGGGTAGTGTTAGACGTCAAACCACGAGGTTACTAAAGAGTAAAAAGAGGGAATATTTGAGAGAGAAGATTAATGATCTTGAAATCAATGCCATAAATAAGAACATTAGAGAATTATATCAGGGAATTAGGATAGAGAAGAAAGCGTTTCAGGCTAGAACAAACATAATTCAGAATGAAAATGGGGATAAGATTGCAGATTCCAGGAGTATATTAAACATATGGAAAAGTTACTTTAATCAGCTATTAAATGTATACAGAACAGGACATCGCGGAGGATAAGTTACAGACAGCAGAATGCTAGTCACAGAACCAAGTCCATTAGAGGTTGAAATGGCGATAGTAAAAATGGAGATGTATAAAGCATCAGGTTCGGATGAGATCCCAGCAGAATTGATAAATCAGGGGGAGAAAATTTGATGGACAAGATACGCCAGTTGCTTAATATGATTTGACAAAAGAAACTCTTCCAGATGAATGGAAAGAATCGATTATTGTACCGATTTATAAGAAAGGAGATAAAACTGATTGCAACAACTACAGTGGAATCTCATTACTTTCAACTTCGTACAAAATTCTAACAAATATATTAGTAAGCAGACTTACTCCCTATATTGATGACATTCTATGAGATAGTCAATGTGCATTTAGAAGAAAACAGGTCTACAACATATCAGACAAAATTTAGAAAAGAAATGGGAATATAATGGTACTGTACATCTACTATATGTAGTCTAAAAAAACATATGATTCAATTAAGTGGGAGAAGTTATGTAGTATCCTGCTGTAGTTCGAAATTGCTAAGAAGTAAGTCAGACTAACGAATGTGTCTAAATGGCACAAAGAGTAGGTGCGTGAAGGCAAACAGTTTTCAGACACCTTTGAAATCCAGAATGGGTTGAAGCAAGGAGATGCACTATCTCCTCTACTATTTAATTTTTGTACTAGAGCATGCCATTAAATCTTTAGAGAATGAGGGCGGCTTACAACTCAATGGTATTAATAAGCTGTTAGTTTATGCTGATGATGTAGTACTATTGGCCGATAGCGAGGAAATACTAAAGGACAACACGCACACACTATTGAGTTACACTAAGGAATTAGGACTGGAAGTAAATATCAATACAACTAAATATATGTTCACACGTAGAAATGCATTATACAATGGAAATAGACGGCTAATGACAAATGAGGGAAATTTTGAGGAAGTGGCTGAATTCAAATACCTAGGAACAATAATCACAAACAGGTATGAGATACACAAAGAAATTAAACATAGGCTCAATTCTTGAAATGCGTGCTATTATGCATTGCAGAGACTTTTGATGTCCCAACTCCTTTCAAAAAACGTTAAACTGAAAATATATAAAACTATTATTCTACTGGTTATATTATATGGGTGTCTGGTGTCATGGCGGATTGTGAATAAGAATGAAACTGGTTGCTCGTGTTTTTGCACAATTTTCAGCAGGTGTTAGTTTGTTTTTATAAACGTAATATCGATATTGCGAATTTATTTTGTTTGTAGCTTAATTTTGCGCATAATGGCTCCACGTAAAACAAGAAATTGTGAAGAAAGCAAAGAAGAAATAACTAAGCGTGTGGTCCAAGAATGTTTGCGGGATCCAGCCATGTTGCAGCTGTTGAAGGACTCCGTGCGTGAGGCTATTGTATCGGAGCTAAAGGTAACTATAGACCGTAATACGGAAATTATTAGGCAGTTGGAACTCTCGCTTCAGGAGAGGGACAACAAAATATTAAAACTGGAACAACAGTTAAGTGAGAAAACCGACTCGCTAGAGCAATACCAACGTCGACAGTGTCTACGTATTTTCGGTATACCTGAACAGGATGGTGAAGATACGGACAATATAGCAATCGACGTGGCCTCCAAAATTGGAGTTAAATTAGAAACATTATCGACAGGATATCGACAGGAGTCACAGGGTTGGGAAAAAGTCGGATCGACCACGGCCTGTTATTGTTAAGTTCATCAGTTATAGAAAGAGAAGGGAGGTCTTCCAAAATAAAAAACAATTGAAAGGCAGTGGGATCACAGTAAGAAAAGATCTCACCCAAATTAGATATAAATTGTTAAAGGACTGCATCACAAAATTTGGCGTCACAAATGTGTGGACAATTGATGGCGCAATACATGTGAAAAATGGAGATACCAAACGCATCATCACCCGGGCCTCTGATATGTAAATCTACCTAGTGCAAACACGCCCAGTGATACCATATCCCCAATTTAGCACTTTTATATAAATTATTAAAATTATATTTAGAAATTTCACATTAATTATTAGTATTATATTTAGAAATTTTACTTTATTTATTAATTTAATATTTGAATAAGATATTAGTGACTTGTTCTTTTCTTATAATTCTAGTTAAAATATTTTTAAAATTTTCCATCCAAATAATGCTATTCATTTGGCGGTCTCTGACGGGTTAGAGGACACTACCCTTCTCAAACCCCTTCCAAACAACAATAATGCAAGACAGGTTCTAGAAACAGCATTCTCCCCCTTCCCGTCTTCCCTACATGTGGTTCACTTGAACGCACAAAGCTTAACTGCACATACAGACGAAATTAGAATGATTTTTTCTTCTTCCAATATTCATGCTATTCTCGTATCAGAAACATGGCTCACTCCCTCCATTAATTCTAGTTTAATTGACATGGATGGTTATACTTTTCTTAGACATGATCGTGTACATAGTCGAGGGGGCGGTGTTGGTGTCTTCGTTAGGACAGACCTTTGCCCTAAGTCTGTATACTTTTCTAATAACGAGACATCTCCTGAAATTATGTTTATAGAAATATACGCAAGCTTCAAAAAATGCCTTCTTTGTGTAGTGTACAAACCCCCTAAAATGAAAAAAATAGCAGAAATAGAATCCGCTCTACAAAACGCACGTTACAATATGAACACGTTATCGTCATGGGTGACTTTAATATAAATATACTAGACACTGACAACAGACATGCACAACAGCTTATGTCCGCGTTCCAAGTTTGTGATATGACTATCCTTCCCTTACAGCCTACACATCACACCAATCATTCTGAGACTTTACTTGACTTAATTGTTACTAATAATCCAGACAGAGTACTAACTCACGGGCAACTGTCAGCTCCCGGAATATCAGCACATGATATTATATTCTTAGCATATTCACTGCAGTGCCCTAAACTAGCTCGTAAGACTATCACATATAGAGACCTAAAACATATAAACAATGCAGCTCTACTTGAAGACGCTATAAAATTACCCTGGCATACTATATGGACGTTGCATTCTGTTGACGAAAAAGTTGAGGCATTAAATAACCTTATATTACAACTATATGACAGACACGCTCCACTGAAAACTAAACTAGTGAAACGACACCCTGCTCCCTGGATGTCTGCTAACATTCGTGACTTGATGACTGAAAGAGACGCAGCATATCGGAAATATAGAGTCGACAAAACTTATATAAATCTTAATCACTATAAACGGTTACGTAACAAGACTACACAAACTATCAGAAACGCCAAACTTAGACATCTATACAGCCTTACTGAACCTAATAACAATAACCCAGATATTTGGAAAAATCTGAATAAAATGGGTGTAGGAAGGAAAGACACACAGGTAGAAAAACTACCTGTTTCTCTGAACACACTTAATAACCATTTTACAAGCATATTCTTTACTCCTAAAGACAAAACACATACAATAAGTGAACTACTATTGACAAATCCACCAGACAGAGAACATTTCCATTTTTCATATCTTACAGAAAATGACATAAAGAAAGCTCTCAAACGAATAAAAACAAAAGCAGAAGGTACTGACCGTATAAATATCACTCTACTTAACAAAATAATCGACGTTATACTACCTACCATAACTCATGTTTTCAACTCCTCACTACAAACCTCTATATATCCCACATTATGGAAGCAAGCAATTGTACGCCCACTCCCGAAAGTAAAAACTCCCTTAACTCCTAACGATTTTCGACCCATTAGTATTTTACCTACCCTTTCAAAAGCTTTGGAACGATTAGTCCACAAACAACTGACTGACTACCTAACTGAACACGACCTTTTAGATCAATACCAATCAGGCTTTAGGACAGGACACAATACAAATACTGCTCTACTAAATATATGTGAAGACATAC
Source organism: Diploptera punctata (assembly GCA_030220185.1). Classification (NCBI taxonomy): domain Eukaryota; kingdom Metazoa; phylum Arthropoda; class Insecta; order Blattodea; family Blaberidae; genus Diploptera; species Diploptera punctata. Next base: position 569,223 of record JASPKZ010001981.1, read on the forward strand.
GCGAAGCATCTGATAATCGAAAACTTACTATTCTTACACTACTTGACTTTAGTAAAGCATTTGACACGGTAGACTTGTACTTATTGTTGCTTAAACTAAAAAACCTCTCACTTTCTGACAGTGTCACGCAATGGTTCAACTCCTACCTTCGTGAGCGCCAGCAATATGTTGTAGGAAATTCTACATTACGCTCTTCTTGGACCTACCGTAAAGCTGGATTCCACAGGGCTCGGTGCTCGGCCCATTGCTTTTTTCAAACTATATAAACGACATATCTGACTCCCTAAAACATTGCAAACATCATTTATTTGCGGACGACATGCAGATCTACCTTCACTCAGACAAATATTCTTTAAATGACGCGGTAACCAAAATTAATGAGGACCTTGACTCGCTAACGGCGTGGACAGAGAAATATGGACTTGAATTAAATCCTAGAAAGACACAAGCAATCATTATGGGTCATCAGAGACTATTATCCTCAATTAACACAAATGCAGTATTACATGTGTCAGTGAATGGGGTTCAGATCCCTTATAGTGAGACAGTAAAAACTCTAGGAGTGTTTATGGATAAACATTTAATTTGGAATAAACAAATAAATAACATTTGCAAAACTATCTTCTCAATAATACACTCATTAAATCGTATAAGAAATTGTTTACCGTTTTCTCTAAGAAAAATGCTAGTAGAAACACTTGCAATGCCCCATTTTGATTATTGTGATACTCTTTTTACTGACCTAAATACTGTTCTTACCCAAAGACTTCAACGTGTTCACAATTCTTGCATACGTTTTATTTGTGGTATACGTAGATTTGATCACGTTACACCATCCCTGGAACAATTGTCATGGCTTCGTCTTCAAGATCGTAGAACCATCCATTCCCTATGCCTTCTCTATAACATATTACACACATCTTTACCTTATTATTTATCACACCGCTTCACTAAACTCTCTGATACACATAACTTAGATACCCGATCCCTTGAGCACAGTGTCCTTTATATCCCTCCTCATCATACTACCTATTATTCAAATCTTTTACAGTTTCTTTTGCTAGAACATGGAATTCACTTCCACCCTATGTCAGAGACTGCCAAACTTTACCATCTTTCACAAATAAATTGAAAATAAAATCACTAACAGAAACAACTCACTAATACTACTTTTTAAGAATTAATAATGCGTTTTTGCATTATTTAATAAAAATAGAATTAGGATTTGTTAATATATTTACCTAATGCCTTATATAAAAAGCGGAGATTAATTCATTGTAGTTTATTACTTTCTTTGTATTTTTTTCTCTTCTTTTTATGCATAGTAGATTCGAGCTGTTTACCTTTTTTATTCATTGTATCATTAATTTACTTTTAATTGTATTTAGTTTCATTCTATTATCAGACATTAATTTCATTATTATTCAATATGACAGATAATTAATTGTTCAATGACTATTATTGTAACTTTTTTTGTATTCATATGTAACATGTTTGTCCTGTTTAATATGACTATTATTGTAATTTTTTTGTATTCATGTGTAACATATGTTTGTCCTGTTTTATATGACTATTATTGTTTTTTTTTGTATTCATATGTAACATATGCTTGTTCTGGTGAGTGGAAGAGAAGGCCACATGGCCTTAACTCCACCAGGCTAAATAAATCTATTCTATTCTACGAGTTTTTGAGAATAAAGTCTTTAGGAAAATTTGTGGACCAAAGAGAGATGAACAGACAGGTGAACGGAGAAGACTATACATAACAATGAAGCCAGATATAATAAGAACAGTTAATCTCGTAGACTAGGATGGGCAGGACATGTTGCGCGAATGGGGAATGAAAGACTTGCATGGAAGCTTCTTTTAGGGATGTCAGAGTGAAAACGCCCAGTTGGGAGACAAAGAATTAGGTTGGAGAACAACATTAACTATGATTTGAGGGAAATGGATTATACAGGGAATGATTGGAAAACATTAACTCAGGATAGGGATGTATGGAGAACTTATGTCCGCGCGGTCATGAACATACGGGTTCGACAGTGCCAGTGAGTATGTAGGTAAGTAATTACGAGTTCTGTGAAGGGGCCGGTAGTTGGCAGAAGGTGTTTCATTCTCAGATCTTCTGCATAGAACGACTCTCTTGCAAGTTCATATACAAGTCTCGACGGGGATGTTTTCCCCAGCCTTAGAGCCACTTTTAGGAAACGTGCCTTGACTTTCTCTATCCTTTCGAGATCGCTAAGTGACAGTTTCTCCCATATAATGTCTGTGTCGCATGTTATGATTGGACATATCATTGTATCGAATAGTGTCATAGCCGTGGGCAGTGACAGTCGAGCTAGATTTTTTATGCTGTAGATTGCTCTTGTGACTGCTGCTGTTTTCTCTTGTATATGTTGGTTGAATGATCACAATGTTGTTTGGAGTGTCATGCCTACGTATGTGAATTTGTTAACTGTCTTTAGTGGTTCGTTATTCAGCATTAGCATATCTTTTTCTGTGGCTCTTCCTCCTCTTCTAAATGTTAGTTGGACTGTCTTTTCTGGATTGGTGGTGAGTTTGTTTTCGTCGACCCACTGTTCTAGTTCCTGTAGTGCCGCCTGCAATTCTGATTTGTTTGGATCCTAGCATCATATCGTCCACGTACATGATCAATGTCGTTTCCTGCATGTTTTTCTGTATCGGACGTCATTGTATTGAAAAGGAGTGGGCTCATGGGATCCCCTTGTAGGACACCATTGGTCTGATGGATTGCATTTGATGTGTCTATTCCATGATCAATTTCAACGAGGTTGTATGATAGGATGTTTTCTATTATATTACTGAGCGGATGAGTTTCCCCTATCATATGCTTGAGCTTGGTGATTAGTTTGCATCGGTCTATCAGGTCGAAAGCCTTTTTGTAGTCTATGAAGACTGCATGGAATTTGCCTTTTGGTTTCCGTAATGCTTTTCTATCTCATTCATCAGGCACTTAATTGCATGTTGAGTGCTCCTTCCTCTCATAAACCAAACTGGCATTCTTGTATATATCCAGCAAGTTCTTCCTGTAGCCCGTGAGCCAAGATCTTTGTGAAGATTTTGAATAAGTTGTTTTCTAATGCGATACCTCAGTAGGAGTCTAGGTCTTCCCTGTCTGCTTTGCCTTTGTACGGCAGTTTGATATTTGCTGTTCTCCACCTATTTAGGATCGTCCCTGTGTGTATAGGGCCTCCATTCATTAAGCAATAGGGTCCAAAAGGGTAATAATAGGTCTTGTGCGGCTTTCATGTGTTCGGCTTGTACGTTGTCAGACCCTGGGGCTTTCTTGTTTTTAATCGAGATCACTGCCTTCTGGACTTCCTCTGGTGTTATTTGAAGAGTGTATTCAATTCTGTGATTTTGGGTGTTGGCGGTATATGCTTCCTGGGTGTTCATTTTATTCAGGATACCGTTGAAGTGTTTTCCCCATGTTGTTATGGGTATCTGTCTTGGCTGTGCCACAGGTTTCCTATTTCTTAACGCCAAAAAGAGGATTTGTTTAGCTTCTTCTGCTATTTTCTTGGCTACCTGCTCTAAGAACTCCGTTTCCTTTTGTTTTAGAAGAAGTTTGTATGTCTTTCTTTTTCTGCGTGGTGTCTTAGGTCTTCCTCGCTTCCGTCGATTCTAGCCTTATGCAATGCTAACAGTGTTTCTTTCCTCTCCTTATAGCATTCTTTGTTGAACCTTGGTTGGGACCTTCTTGGCTTCTTTGGTATGATGGCGTTTTGTATAATAGTCGTGATTTATAGAACGTGATAATACGGGGTCAGAGAGCACACGGGGTAATACGCGAGATCCACCTACCGTCAAAGGCGGAAATTACCTCAGCTACCACACTAGTTTACGATTGTTATGTCACATAAATTATTATCTGTACCCAAGATTTGTCACGTCAAAGGTGACTCATATAGGTCTCGAGTTCAAATCCGTGTGCCAAATAATCTGACTGAGGTTTGCCATAATCGTCAAGGCAAATGCTAGGTTGGAATTTCATTATTAACCCTTCAGAGCGGATGGAGTTAAATGGCCGGGAATACTCTGATGCGGGAGGAAGTTCACCGGTATTTAAACTCAGCCGTTCAGTGCCAGTATTCCAATAACACTTTAAATTGATATATCTTGAGTAATTTAAATGTTTTTGCAATTCGTTTATGGTGAACCCTTAATATAATATTTAATTAATTAATTTTGTTACGGTTCTTACGTAACATCTCTGCATTTTTGCAGACTTATTTATGGTTGTTGTTCCACAGTTGAAATAGGTCATTTTTGTAAATTTCTCACATAAGTGACACAGTGTATTGCACTAGGGATTCTTTGAAGAATTCAGAGAATCGGCTTTACCTAACAACAAAACGAAATATTTACACAAAGAGAAGGGTCTTAAAAAAAAAGAACTTCAAAAATTGGTGTGATAAATCTTCAAAATGTAAACCAGCTGTTTGACACTCGGGCAACAATAAGTGTATTTTTTTCCCCTTGTGTTTACTTTGTTCATGTTTATTACAAACACATTGCTTCTATGCGCTGACCTTCTTTCTTTTAGGGGGGCAACCTTCTCCAAATGTGTCTTTCTAACACTTTGGAAACATTATTTCAGGTCGTGTGCCTTCAAAAAATTGTCTTTCTACACATCAGACCTGTTGTACTAAAAGATCTTCATCAACCCTAAATTTCAATGTCTTTCTTCTGGTTTCCAAACTGAAACCAGTTGATGAAATATGACTATAATAGTTTCACCGGAGGTGTGGACTTAAAAGATCAACATGCTACAAGCCGGAAGATCGAGGGTTTGAGTCCCGGTGGATCAGGATTTTTAAACTGAACCAAACCTTCAGGCGGCACTGTGAACCCGGGGTTGACTCAGCCTCTAACTGAAATGAGTACCAGATGCTTGTTATGGGCCGTCAGACAGATATAAATACTCGGCTTACATCAAGTACCGATAGTCTAGAAAAGTGGGAGCCTTAACCTCCTAATATCCCAAGAATCTTCTAAGGTCTGTAGTGGACCACTTTACCTTTTAGATACTGACTAAATTGTAGACTAACTACCTTTCCATAATGTAAGGATATCGTCATTTGAAATATATATATATATATATATATATATATCTGAAATTTACTGTTGTGGTCTTGTACTATAGCGTAAATCAGAAATAACTTTGTTGGGCTTTTATATATACTGAATTTTGCGACATTATTATTAAAAATGAAGAGATTTGAAAATAGATTCAATATGATAGACAAGCTAATCTACAAAAAAAGGCGAATTTAGTTTTATAAGAAATCCTTTATCAAGTTATAAATTTAAGAAAAATGTCAGAGGCCGCAAGAATAAATGCAAATACAAAATTATTTTAACTTGTTACTCAGGGCCGTAATCAGTTAATATATGCACTAATATAAACTTTGAAGTCTACATAAAATTTGTATAAACGGTAAATAGTTAATGTAAACACAAAGGTCATAATTACAGTTTAAACAGTGTGTGTAGCTAGCGTACATGTCACGTCGTTCCGCATTTGGTGAAGAATTCAACTTGCGTACATGTCACGTCGCTCCACGCTGACGGGTTAATACCTATTTCGGAAAAACTGCACTTAAACTAGAGTCAAATATTTGTCCTATAGAACAACAGTGCGCATGCGCCAGAGTTATAGAGCCAGCGATAACTCACAATCCTACCACATATCGATTATCATCCTCGATTACTATCCGTCGCTATGCAATTTAAATGACCAATATTTGCAATAAATCACCAAATCTATGTTTAAAAAATATATCAATAATATTAAAATTACCAAACATTTATTAAAAGTGGGTATACACTTACTTATCACTCCCTAACGCTGATCCAACAGCGATAACCAAAAAGAGTGATAGTAAAATCATAGACTAAATAATCATACTCTGTGGAGAAAATAGTAGTTAGCATCACAATATTTCTAACAGTGTCATAATATTGTGATTTGCATATTTAAATATTGTCTAGTTTTGTTATAAAGATTTTAATTAAATTTACAGCAAGAGGAAACACTATGAGGTATTTATATTAATAAATGAGTTGGAGAAAATGTTTTAATATCTCACCTCACAAAGTTGCGTGTCTTCACAATACCGGTTTCAAAAGTATAGTATTACTTCCATCTTCAGTCAAATTCCAACTGTTGAAATTTCGTCGTTAACATCATCTTCTGAACTGCCATCTAGTGCATATTTTATGAACTTGGAGATTAAATTATTCTCGTCAGGGATATCGAAATTCATTGCTTTATATTTATTCTTCTGAAAGTATATCTTTTTTCAAATTGTTATTCTAAAGGTTTTTCCAAATGTTTCAAAAGTTTAGTGTCTTTTCCGATTTTATGATTTTCTAGCAAACTATGAGCTGCAATTGCCGATTTTTCAATTTCACCATTTTAATATTTCTAAGGTGTTCTTTTGTACGGATTTCTAAATTCTGTTTAGTTTTCCCTATGTATACGTTATTGCAGTCATTGCAACTGATTTCGTAAATTCCAGATTTTTTACTATCTGGGATATTAACTTTCTTATTGGTTACTAGTAGTTTATCCAGGCTAAATTTGTTAAACGGTGCTAATGTAATATCAAATTTGTTAAATATTTTTTTTAATTTTCTGTGCGTTTCAGGATGGTGAGTAATTTTCTTAAAATGTTTATTTTCTTTTGAATCAGGTTGTAGGGTAGTGTATTCTTTAAGTCTTTTTTGTTGTTGGAATCTCTTTAACTTATTTATTATCATCTCCTTTCCAAAACCATTTGACATAGCAATGTTTAAAATGTGATCGAATTCCTTCTTAAAATTTTCTTTCTCAAGGGGATGTTGGTTAATCTGTATACTAAACTGTTGAATATTGCATGTTTATGAGCAATATGATTAAAATCTGAAGATTTTATGTAATTATCTGTATGGGTATCTTTCCTGTGTATATCGAATTCAATATTTTAATGATGTTCATTCCTAATTATCTTTAAGTCCAAAAATGGGATTTGATTATCTTTCTCTAATTCCATGGTAAATTTAACAGATTCGTCTTGAAGGTTAAATAATGTTAATGCATCTTCTGTATATTTTGAGTTTATTATTGAGAAAACATCATTCACATATCTGTACCAACATTTAAATATCCATGGATAAGCGTTGGTGATGTAGCATTCTAGATACCCCATAAACAAATAAGCCAAAAATGATGACAGTGGATTACCCATTACTAGACTCAAAAACTATTTATAAAATTTTCCATTGATTGTGAAAAATGAGTTGTCAATACAAAGTTTTGTTAAACTTATGCATTCTTCTATTTCTTCAGTTTTCAATTTTAGGGAAATTAGCCATTTTTTTTTTCAAAATATTTAAAAATCTTTCTGTTGGGATACTTGGGAACTGAAGAAGTAAATTGCTTTGTCCCACATTGTGGTGACATTTTGAAGCAGTAATTCTCTTCATGCCCGATGTTACAGTAACATTTTGAAGAAGGATTGGTGTCCCAAAAAGAATTACTGGTTCAGGTTGGGTTTAGTTTTCGGTAGAGCCGGATTCTCTTCTTAGGGTCGGTAGTTGGTACACTGAATAGAAACACACTTTAAAAATCACTAAAAACTGTTTCTTGTAGAAATAATTTCACATTTATTTACTTCTTAAAGTTCCCAGCAGATTAAGTAAATGTAGGTGGTATTATTCTTCACCGTCAATTAAAAATAAATTATTTTATTTTCTTGAATCAATTATTCTTGTATTAAATATTACATTTTATCAGGAGATCTCTTCTTGCTTCTATCTCTGTTGAAAGTTGTATGCAGAATGACTAGTTCAATTCTTTTATAATTTTAAGACCATTATTACATCATATGATGTTATATTTAAATTCTATTGGTTAATAGTACTTTAAATATAAGGTTTAAATCGATAAGTTAATTGTTTTAACATCCAATCAGAGTTTAGTTTACTTTCTTCTTCTTCTTCTTCTTCTTCTTCTTCACGGTTTAGGCTTATTTACTAGCCTGTTCCGGCTCCAAATTGCTGCTTTTTCCATCTTTTCCTTGATCTTCCCAAACTTGTATCATTATTCTTTGCGTTTGTCGTTATCGATTGGACAGTCCGGCTATCTTTTTGGAGCTTGTAAATATTTTGAAGTGTCCCCTGAGTACGCTACTACCGTTCTACAGGGTTAGTCCTTTGGAGGGGCTGCCTCCTTAAAGCCTTTGGACTTGTTTCCTTGTATTTTATCCCCACAAGAAGGATTGTCTCTTACGCCTTCTGCCGTCGAGGACTTCACTCTTGTTTCCCCGAGCTGGGTCTATTATTTCATCCTCAGAGATTGGGTTGCCACTTCCGCCAGTTTTGCCGTTCCAATATTTCTATCTCCGCCGTGTCTGCCGTTGTGGTCTTCCGTGTTTGCAGCTTCCAGTGTGGTCGTTGCTCCCACGTTGCGGATTATTCTTAGTTCCCTCTCCTTTTATCTAACCGCAAGCCAAGGCTTCCCGGTTATGATCGTCTGGGTCATTGGTACTAAGCCTCCCTACCACGACAAGGTGATAATCCACAGGGAGGTTACATTCATTTAAGAATATGAAGTTAAGCAGGCGTTCTTATTACAGTTATAACAGAAAGATTTATAATTTTGACAATAATGACTTTAAACAATTTTTAAAAGCATAGTATTACAAAAACTGTTATGTAGTACAATTTATTTAATTGTTACTGAGATATTTTTATTCAACAATAACCAACAATGAATTATTTAAATGTTTTTATTTATGTAAGTTTAAATATTAAAATAATATTAAAATAAAAAATTATTAACTTCAACTTTTACATTCATTATAATATTAAAATTCTTCTTTAGAATAAAGAAATAACGTCGAAGGAAACTAATCTATCGTTTGGCTCTATTGATATGTGACTTAATTCTTTTACCAATTTTAAATAATTTTCAACACTTTTTTTGGTCAAAAAAATAAGTGGCTGGTTATATGTAATTTCATAATTCGACGTTTGAGGGCGCTGTTGTACAATGCAATTTCAAATTTGGGAAACATATGGCGCTTTTTTTTTCATCTTCCTGTTTCATAATTTCTGCCACCAGAAGTGCTGCTGTAGTAGTATAGTACCGAGCAAGAATAACCCACTATAGGTACCAATAGGTACTGAGCAGTACCGAGTATACGATAATATATGTCAGTAGGCTACTTCTACACTAGCGCCACTTGTGGCAGATACGCAAAACTCACTCACTGTAGCATCTATTCTTTTGATCTATGAGGTTTACCATTCACGAAGTGAAGACTGTGTTTCTCTATGGGCGCACAGAGTACCAGAGAAGAAAGTAGGCAAGTTGCGCGTACATGCCACAGGCGGCGCTAGTGTAATACAACTAACGACACCTAAATTTTTTCGGTTCTTTTTTTGGTACTAATATGAAATTCAGCACCGCCTGGTGGTAAAATTATGAATTGTAATTATATAACGCCATCTGGTGAATAATCATGGAATTTAACTTTTATAGGAATAAATAACGTATTAATTAATCTTCAATTGTGGAATTATGTATACCCAGTCTCTCAGACTTACAGATTTTCTTTAATTTTAACAGAAAGGAAGAATGGAAATAAATAAAACATGTTAATTTATTTTCGTTTATTAAAATTTTAAAACGTGCATTATGAGCTCTTTTAATAAATATGTACAATTGACCTACCCCCTTATTCTCACATACATATTTTATACAACATTTATTAAATAACCTTAGCCATGTCGTACATCTGTCCATTATAAAGTCACATTTTTAAAATGTTTATTAGAAATGGCTGTACACTAACATCACTCTTCCTAACCTAACAAATCTTAGAATTTTATCACTTCTAGTAGGTTTATCTTTGAAAATAGATTCACATTAAAAATGTAAACAAGCTTGAATTTACTTACAAATTAGAGTAAAATAAAATCTAAGTAATGATTTTAACTTTCGATAATTTACAGTACCGTCTACATAGAACGAAAGGATAGCAGTTAAACATTTAAATTTACAAAATGGCTAACTTCCCATAATCCCCAGTGAACACCGTTAAACACGCCGTGAACGACGCCGTGTGCCTTGCATTTGTTTTATTTAGTTACATATTCTGTTACTACGAAACAGCGCTACCATTGTAGTTTGCTCATTGTAGTTCATCGTAAACGACCGAAATTTTTTAGATGTCACTGTACTCAGTTTCCCCTCTATTCGAAGTTTCTCTATGGGTTGTGCGTTGGTACATGTGACAGATATCATGCTGTGACATGCACAAAAAGAGCAACTGGCTGTAGTTGACAGCTGTTTGCGCTGCCCAGTGTGCCTTTTGCTGGGACTGTTATTTGTCCCTTGACGGCGAATTCGCGTAGGTGTGTGCAATATTGGGTTTCGCTGTTTTTCCCTAGCCTATACGGCGGTTATATGGGGATTGATTCTATTTTAGCATATGCTATTGATATAATGTGGATGTTTGATTCCAAGGCAGATAGATCTCGCTTAACCCTTGTATGCCGGCCTCTGTGCACGGTACTGACCTACAAGTTATCACATGCCGCCGGCCTCAGTACATGGTACTGACCTGAACGGCAAGTTATTTAAACTGATTTTGTGGCCTGAATTTTTAAGATAACTCAATTGTGTTAAAATATAAATATAGACAGAAAACATAGCTGTCAGATTATGTATATAAATGTCTGCTTATATAAATTATTATAATTGTTATATTATATATAGTTTCTATGATTTCAAACTGAGGTTTGACTTGTGTATGTAGCGCAGTGTTCATTTCCCGCTGAAAAAATATGGAGAAAAATAAAATATTAATAATTATGAGTATTACAATACCTTCTCTAAAGTATGAAAGATGTATTATAATTGATAACAAGACTAGATGACGAATACCAGCTTTCAAATAGTTCTTTTACTATCCACGACCACCACAGCGCAGCGACTGATTTGAGCTGCTCTCTTGAAGCTGGTTCATGTACTATTTGAAATATTCTAACTCAGATCGAAAGTCAACATTTCAATATATCGATTTGTATATAATATGATATTCTCGATCTTCTAGACAAATTCCCCTATATTTTTCTTTCCTGTGTGTCGCCTACTTCCTATCATAACGTGCGCTTAGTTTGAATTCACCATGGCTGCCGGAGGATCTAAACGTTTGAGTAACAGTGAAATAGTTACGATTTTAGATGAGTATGAAGTGTCGAGTGATTCTGAAATTGATGAAAGTGACTGTAGTGAATCGAGTGTTGTTGACGACATTACTGTTGCAGAAATTATTGCTAATGAAAACGAAAATGACAGTGATCATGATGAAGACGATACAAATTTTACATGGGAAAACATGAATAATTATGTTGGACAAAGAGAATTTTTTGTGGTGTGTCTGGACCCCAAAATGAAGCACAAAATATCAGTGATATTGTTGAATGTTTCCAATTATTTTTCGGCGTAGATATAGTGCAAACTATTGTTGAAGAAACAAACCGATATGCCGAACAGTACAAAAATTCTAGAGGAAACTTGTTTTCATTTCGTTCCCCCATACGATCTTGGCAACCTGTCAGTGTCAATGAAATTTATATAATTCTTGGTTTGTTTATGCTGACAGGTATAATTCAAAAACCAACAACTAGGCTTTATTTTGCCAAAAGAATAGTAATTGAAACACCTGGTTTCAATGATATCATACCCAGGGAAAGGTTTGAATTGATTTGTCGTTTCCTCCATTTTTGCAACAATGAAGGTAAATACACTTACCAAGACCCCCAAAATTATTCAAAATTTTCCCTATACTTTCGCATTTAAATTTAAAATTTCAGCTGTATTATCTTCCCGGCCAAAATATAGCAATTGACGAATCCCTAACACTATGGAAGGGGCGTTTGTCCTTCAGACAGTATCTTCCATTAAAATCTTCGAAATTTGGAATTAAAACATTTGAGCTCTGTGAATCATCATCTGGCTATCTTTGGTCTTTCATAGTATACACAGGGAAAGATACTCAAATATATTCTACCTTAATCTCTCCAAACACACCGAAAACTTCAGCAATAGTAATGAAGCTCATTGAACCACTTCTAGGAAAGGGCTATAATGTGTGAATGGACAACTATTACAATAGCCTACAACTAGCAAAAATTTTTGAAAAGCCGTAATACAGACTGTGTAGGGACACTTCGGCTAAATAGAAAAAACGTCCCGGAACTAGTCAAAACTAAGAAACTAAAGAAAGGAGAAATAATATGCCAACATTCAGGTCCTGTTAGTATATTGAAATGGTGTGACAAGAAAGTTGTATCCATGATCTCCACATACCATTCAGATGAGAAAAAGAAACTTACAGTTAGAAACAAAGAAATAGAAAAACCAGTTAGTGTACTGGACTACAATAAATACTTGGGGGAATTGATTTGAAAGACCTAATGCTACAGATGTACCTAATAGAAAGAAAGAGAATGCAGAAATGGTACCATAAAATTGTTCAAAAGATTGCTGAATCCTTCCGTTTTAAATTCACTAATAATTTACAGACAATCCAGTAAAAAAAAAGTGGAGCATTTATCTTTTCGAATTTTGTTGGTTGAGGGACTTTTTGCTAAATATGGTATCGGTACAACACGACAAAAATTACCTGGTCGTCACACTTCCGATAATACAGTACCTCGACCGACGGAAAGACATTTTATAAGAAAAGTGCCTCCGACAGGCAAAAAGTCCAGACCTCAAAGAAGATGTCAAGTGTGCTCCAAGCATGGAAAAAAAAGAGATACAGTTTATTGTTGTACAGACTGTGATGTGGGACTGTGCTTGGAGGAATGCTTTGAAGCCTACCAAACGAAATTGAATTATTAAGGTAAGCCCAAAATGTATTTATTATTAGTAATGTTAGCATTCTAGTCATATAAGTTTTTATTTTTTCTTGGAGATGTTGTTTGAAAGGAAAATTGTTAAGTCGAATAAGTAAGTCATATAAACATAGAGAACCGATATGAAATCTATGGCATTTGCTGAGCATTCACTCACAACATCATCACTGATAATTAATTTTTAGACACGCACATTTTCCTGGAATTTGACCTTCAGATACCCACAGGCGACGGTATAATGTATCAGCTGTTCTAAATACAGGGGTGTCCAAGTATAGGACCTCTAAGTTCATTTCAATAACTCACATTTTTTTAAAATAAATTTCTATAATAATTTATTCATATCTGTAAAAACAAATTATAATGTACTGTATTTATTATATTTCACTACATTTTCGTGTTCAATTTAATCCAAAATTCACTAAAATCGGATAATATATAACCGAGATCTGGCATTTCGAAAGCAATCTGGTAAAATTAGCTTTAATTATTTAAATGTCCTCCGTCCGCACACCGGATTCCATTTAAATACTGTTCCAATGCTGAAAGGTTAATTGGGGCATCGGAAACCGTGTCGCTGATAACTTTCAGGACCTGAATGAGCCACGCCAATCTGCGCTGACCCCTCTGATCTTGGTTATTTCATGCTGAATACTACGGGTGGTTTAATGTGTCGAATATGTTTCTATGTGTAGTACGCCATTGTGGAAGGTGTCCTATATTGCGTACTATGGGGTTTCCATGATAATTTATATTTCGGAGCATGGATGTAACCCTTTCAGTTATGATAGTATCAATATATGGTACCTTCATGGCCTCGTGCATCTCCGTTATCCTTGTGTAACGCGGTGCCGAAAGTATAATTTTGAGACATTTGTTCTGCAATATCTGAAGTTTCTTTTTGTGGCATTTCGCAAGGATACTCAGAGATTCGCAGCCGTACAATAGCATACTACGGATCAAGGCCACGTATAGAGTGACCTTGATCCTTCGGGACAGAGACGGCGACTTGAAAAACGGATATAATATGGCTATACCTTGCTGAGCTTTAAAAGTGATATGGTCGATATGAGCTCTTAGTGTGAGTTTTTTATCCAATATTAGGCCTAAATATTTGACTGAAGTTTCTACTGGTAGGGGTTGCACACCCATAGAGAGCTGAATTGGACAGGGAAAGTTTGATTTGGTGAATAGCACGACTTGTGTTTTATTTGCATTAAGTTTAATGTTCCAGGAGTAAAACCATTCATATATTACGGTTATTGCTCGCTGGAATGTTGCAAGTCTGTGAGGAATGGATTTGAGTTTCGATTGCATGAAGAGACAAGTGTCATCAGCAAAGGAGGTTATTTGGAGTGATGGAGGTGAAGGAAGGTCCGAGACATATAGTGAGTACAATAAGGGTGAAAGGACAGCTCCTTGTGGAACTCCCGCCAGTATGGACTTCATGTCAGATTTATTACCACTTACTGAGATGTAGAAGGTTCTATTTCTCAGATAAGTGGAGATAATTTATTGATAAATTTGGATCAATTTGGAATTGTATTAGCTTGAGTATCAATCCGTTTATCCAAGTTGTGTCAAACGCTTTCTCAATGCCAAGGAAGATTGCTATTGTACTACGCTTGGCGTTGAAACCAGTGACAATTTGGTCTATAAGCCTGGCCAGTTGCAGCGGTGTGCTGTGTGAATTTCTGAATCCAAATTGATGGTTAGGAATTAGTTCCTTATTTGTAACTTCAATTTTGAGTCTTGCCAAAATGAGTTTTTCTAGGATTTTTCCTAGAACTGGCAGGAGGCTTATTGGTCGCAAATTGTCTGGATTATTTGGATTTTTACCTGGTTTCGGTAATACAATTACTTTAGCCATCTTCCAAGCTGCAGGGAAATGGTTAAGTTGTATGCAGGATTTAAATATGGTGAGGAGATGTAGTAGAGCTTTGCGCGGTAGATGCTTTATGGCTAGATTACTGATCCGATCATGTCCTGGTGCACTTGTAGTGCGAAGGGCCTGGACATGAGAGCGTAAGTTAGCTAGATGGATATTGGGTCTTTCATTAGGCAAGGGAGCAGCTAGAAAGGTGTCTACTCTGTCATTGACTTCAGCTTCGTGAACTGGCGTCGTTAGCTCTTGTGGTCTGAATCGGTCTGCAAGATTTTCCGCGAGAACTTGTGCTTGATCGTAAGGATGACAAGCCCAAGTTCCATTATTCTAAATTGCAGTCGGTTTAGAAGGTCCGCGGTTTGACTTTATTCTTTTTATAATCTCCCAAGGTGGGGTCTTTTTTACATTAAAGTTAGCCAGGGAATTTTCCCATTGCGTAATTTTGTGATCTTGCAGTCGTTCTTTGACCAGTCGAGCATAGCGATTGTACTCCTGCTTTGTTTGAGGTGCTCCATAGAGTCTGTACTGTTTGAGGGCTCTCCGCTTATGCTCCAGGAGGTCGAGAAGTGTCTGATCTGTTTGTGTAGGACGTGTAGTGTTGTTGCGTGATGTGGCTGTGTCAAGTGCTGCCTGGAAGTCATTTATGGAAGTCTCCAGTTCTTCAGTGGAGTTGATTCTCAGTCGAGAATTAATCCACTGCGAAAGGAGTCTTGAATAATGATTCCAGTCTGTATTCGTCGTGTGTGGCCGGAAGGGGGGCTGAAGTAAGTACCTAGTGGTGAGCTTAAAGGTGATGGGGACATGTTCTGAGTTAAGCTCACCAGGTAATGTGCCTATTTGTGGAGAGATGTCGATATTTTTGGATAGTGCAATATCCAGGATATCGGAGCATAAGCCTTGCTGTGTGTTTCGAAAGAAGGTGTGTTCCCTTGGTGCTGAAATTTCAATGTTATGGTTGTTACAGAAGGTTTGTAAAACCATACCAGAAGCGTTGTGTACTCGACAGTTCCATGCGCGATGCTTAGCATTGAAATCGCCTGCCAGTAGGTACCGGGGCGAGAAGGATGTAAGGATGCGCATGTCATGTCGCGTGAGTGGTCTGAGTGGTGATTTGTATATTGAAGCTATGAATATGTTTAAGTGTGGTGCTATAGGAAAGATAATGCCAGTGGCTTCAATGAAGTGTAGCCCTGGGACAGAGATGTGTCTATGTGAGATGGATTTTTTAATACAGATTGCTGTACCACCAAGGGGTCCATTAATGCGGTCTGTACGATATATGTAGTAATCAGGGAGTCGGAATTTATCCTTTGGTTTCAGATGCGTCTCGCTGATTAGGAGTATGTCGATGTCGTGTGTGTGTAGTACAATGTCCAGTGCATGGATCTGAGAGGCAATTCCGTTGGCATTAAATGCCATGACATTAAGAAAGTGTCCCTCAGCGTGTCTATACATCGCTGAAACATAACGACATCATTTGAGTTAGGAACATCATACGTTCCATTGAGTTTTTTTATAGTATTCAGCATGGGGGCCATGCCGTGTGCCAGGTTTTGTATGTTAGGTGTAGCCATTGTACTTCCTTGTGCTTGGGCCGAAGCAATGCGTTCCTGTAAGTTTATTTGAGGTTTAAATGGGATGCCAGAATTTACTGCAGCACTATAGGATATTTGGGGGTTTATTTTTTTGGGAATTAAAAGTGCGTGCAGTAGTACTTTTTGCTTGTTTGGGTTGCCTGCTTCTCAGGTAGGCCTGATTAGGCTCCTCATACTTTGGGCATTTCCTGTATGAAGCAGGATGACCTATTTCTCCACAATTTGCACACTTTAAAAGAGAGGAATCAGATCGTGCTTCTTCTCGGACTGGAGAATTTTTATGGCTGTGTTCTTTTGCACAGATAACCGCATTTGGGAGTAAATTTACAACCAGCAAATGTATGGTTGAATTTCTGGCACTGGAAGTATTGCTTGAGGCCAGAGCGAGGACGGTATGGCTCAAAGGAGACCACTGTACTGTACAATTTATCGAGATGATAAATTTGTTTGGATTTTTCATTGTTGGCGAGCTCGATTACATAAAGAGGGAATCTGTGGATAGAACCATCCTCGTTTTTTTCTTCGATATTTGTTTGACACTACGGACTTCATATTCTAGTTCCACGAGTTCACTTTTAATGTCTTCGATATCGACATTAGAGGGAAGCTTTTTCAGCATTACCCTCAGGGGTTGGTCTGTTTTATATTGGAAGGTATAATATTGCCTTCCAATAGAGTCGAAATATCGCGTTACAGTACTGTGGTCTTCTTTGATAGTGGTGTAGTACCTGAGACCTTCGTTAGTGTTGACTATTTTGATGCCATTTGATATGAGCGTTTTCAGGGTTTTGTATATTTTAACTAGGTCGGCATGGCCTATGAGTGTGATTGGAGGTGGCCTAGGACCTCTTTTGGGGTTAGAGTTGACATTAGGAATAGTATTTGAAGGTCCAGGTACTGGTGGCTCTTCGTGTGTGTTGTCTGTTTGTGAGTTACATGTGGATGGGTTCTCCTTTGTGGATGGACCATTGTCCACATGCATTGTCTGTAATTGATCTTGTGTCATTTGTGTATTTCTGTCTGTGGATGGTTTCTCTTTTGATTTATTAGAGTCACTTACCGTACCTTGTTTGTGCACTGGCTTTCCCTTACCTGACACACTGCGTGTAGAGGAAACCGAGTTCACGTCTTCATTAGCCAGAATTACAAATCTGTTGGACAATTCAAGCTGAAGGGTGTCCTCGCTGGCTGTCGTTTTGCCGTGGCATTTTAGATTCTGTCATTTTTTGTGGATTTTTCCTTCTGTGGCTATTTTTGCTTTCGCTAATGGATGGAAAGTCTTTTGATTTATCCGCGGTTTTCTTAGTTTCACTAATGGACGGAAAGTCTTTTGCTTTGTCCGCGGTTTTTTTACCTTTTCCTTTTTTGCTTAGGCATTCATTTTGAATTTCTTTGAACGTGTCCTGAACTATGTTAGCTACTGTCTCTAGATAGTAGCTCAGGTCACGTGTTGCCACTTGAATCTCATCTATTTGGTTCCTGCACTGCAAGGCAATGTCTTCAGCCAGCGAGGAACCAGCGAATTGGGGGAAGGTATCCAGGAAATTCATGATGATTACGATAAGTCCTCGTATTTCAGAGGCTGTTTTCAAGTGAGGTGAATTTTCATACAGATTAGCACTGTCTATAAGTGTCTCGAATTCCCTAAGAACCTCCGCCCACATTTCGTCTGATTTTTGGTTTTCCTCTAACGACATCCATCATTATATCATGCAAATTATTATTATTAGACATGCTGCTTGCCATTGCAAGACTTAGTTCCATAAACTTAATTACTAGGAGGTAAGTACACGACTTACCAGCGTGTTAAAGAGCACTTGCACTATCACTTTTACACTAATTATATCGAATTATCAGCTAAGCCGAACACTGCACACACAAGGGTGGTTTATTTTTTGGATGGCCACTATAGGCCGAAATATTTTGGGGACTTCGCTCTATAATTCGCGAAAGCACACTGCACAACACTTAAAAAAGACTGTCACGATCACTGCTGGTCCTTTGTTCCTGCCACCGGATGCCACGATGGTCCCGAAAGGGTACAGAACACGTGTATATCGTTTAACCACTTCCCTGCTTCTGTAGGCTATTGAAAAAGAGCAATCTCGCTCACAGAGTTTTTCAAATCTAAGCATGCACATTGTGCGCACTACCTTCTTCTTCTTCTTCTTCCGAATGCAGTATTGGGTGATGATGCCCGTTCTGCGACTACAAAAACTGATCTTTCCATCGGTTGAAGAAGGGTCTTCCGAGGTCTCTTTTTGCTTTTAGGGTTGAGGTGGTAAATCATCTTTGGTAAACGGGAATTTGACATTCTCTGGACGTGTTGGAACCATTTAATCTGATAATTTTGTATATGTTCAACCATTTCCCTACTATTCCACTGCATCCTTATCTCATCACTTTTCATTCTATCCCTTAGTGTTACTCCAGTTAGTGATCGGAGGAATCTCATTTGTGAACTATTAATGCGGGATTTATCTTTTGCTCGAAGTGTCCAGCATTCACTTCCGTATAGTTTGGCTATGGCATTATGAAATCTCAATTGAATTTCTTTCCTCATTTGTTTTCCAAAAATTTCTCCTAATTATAGAGAAGGTGAGGATGAGAATTGGGTAGGAGAGGTTATACACACGTCACTACCCCTTACAACCCATTAATAGACTGAAAGTGTATAAAACACTGGCTCTTCCAACTCTTTTGTATGGTAGCGAAGTATGGACGTTGAAACAGAAGGATATACAGAGACTTAGATCTGCTGAAATGAGATATCTTCGGAGGACTGCAGGATACACACTACTAGATCACAAAAAAAATGAAGACATCTTAGAAGAATTACACATGGAATCTTTAGAAAACAAAATTTCTGATTATAAGTCAAGATGGATACAACATGTTCATCGAATGGAAGATCACAGAATACCCAAACTAATGTTAAGATATCAACCTGCAGGAAGAAGAAGACCAGGACGTCCACTCAAAAGACTTCTGGATGGTGTTTCTCTTGAGGCCGAAACAGGTCAACAAATGGCCTAAATTCGTGAATGTACTATGATGATGATGATACTATTTAATCTGTTATATTTTTCTAAATTTGTTTCCACATCTTTTTGATTATGAAACTGTGATATATTATTACCTAAATAATTAAAGTGTGTTACTTGTTCTATTGGTATTATTATTATTATTATTATTATTATTATTATTATTATTATTATTATTATTATTATTATTTTTACTCTCGAAAGTCCCTTTCCAGTGATTGCCATGGATTTGGTTTTATTTTCAGATATTTTCATGTTGTATTTTTCCTGGGTATTCTGCAATTTAAACACTAGTCTCTGCAAATCATCTTCATTCTCCGCTAGAAGTACTTGATCATCTGCGAAGATTATTGTTTGTATTTGGTTTCCTCTACATATTTTTACTCCTGGGGGGTTTAGTTTTTTCCACTCCTGGACAATTTTATTTAGATATAGAATAAACAGTAATGGAGATAGTCCACATCCCTGTCTTAAACCTTGGTTAATTTCAAATTTATCTGTTATTTTCCCATGATCTAACTTTACGTTTATAAATGTGGTTTCATATAAACTTTTTATAGCATTTATTAGATTATTGGGGACTTGGTAACTTTCCAATATTTTCCACATTATGTCCCGTTTGACTCTATCATAGGCCTTTTCAAAATCTAAAAATAATATATATAGGGAGATATTAAATTCTTTCCACTTCTCAATTAGTTGTTTTACAACAAATATAGCGTCGATACATGATCGGCCTTTTCGGAATCCACATTGTTCCTCCCCAATTTTATCTTCTGTAATTTTCTGAAGTTTTTGTTTTAAAATGGATGTATATATTTTAGATGCTGTTGTCAACAATGATATTCCTCTATAATTTGAACAGTTACTTTTTTCTCCTTTCTTATGGATGGGTATTACTAATGATGTTTTCCAGTCCTGAGGTATTATTCCATGTGCCCATATGTCATTAAATTTGTACCAATCTAATATATTTCCAAAGCTCCATTGGTATATCCCATCTACTCCACTAGCTTTTCTATTTTTCATTTTCTTTATAGTTTCTATCACTTCATCCAATGTTATAGCATTATATTCTTCTGTGGGACAGGGAGGTGTATTTGTTTCTTCTTCCTCTGCATATAATAACTATCATTCCATTTATAGCCAATTTATCCGTACACTCTTCTTTTAATCGCTGGAATACTTTGAAACCATATCTTTTTGCTCCTGTGACATCTCTTTCTATATTTTTTATAAAACTTTCCCATCCTTCATTTTTTAATTTTCTAGATAATTTTTCTCACTATTGGTCTTTTGTGTTTGTAATCTATTCTATCATTAATAGTCCCAGAATTAAGCCATTTTAAATAAGCTATCTTCTTATTACTGATTGCTTCTTTTATTTCTTCATTCCAAACTTTCAATCGATTTTTTGGTCTATTTTTGGAGGTTCCCAAACATTCATTTGCTGCTTTTTTATGGATTATTTTAATTTTATCCAATCTATTTCTACATCTCCAACTCTTGGTTTCAAGTTTTGTTTTATTCGATTTTCATATAACTGTCTTATACTATCTTGTTCTAATAGCTGTACTTCGTATTTTTCGTTTTCTGATTTCTTTTCTACTTTCCTTCTAGAATAAGGTTTGTTCGTTCTAATTTTTCCAACCACTAAAAAGTGATCAGAATCTATTTCTGTCCCCCTATAGACTCTCGTATCCATTATTTGTGTCCAAAATTTTCTGTTTGCTATTATGTAATCTATTATAGATCTGGATCCCCGACTCATCCAAGTAAACTTATGTATTTCTTTATGTTTGAAAAATGTATTTGTAATTCGTAGCTGATTATACATACAAAAATCTCTTAGCCTTATCCCTTTATCATTTACTTCATTTTCTCCGTGTGGACCAATTAAATATTTAATGGTTTTATTTCCAATTCTGGCATTGAAGTCTCCTAATATTACTATCTGGTCATTTTTATTTATTCTATCCTTTATATCTTGTAGTTCATTATAGAATTTCTCTGCTTCCTTTTCATTTCCAGTAGATGGGGCATATATTCCTATTATTGTTAAATTATCTCTTCCTAACTTTAATCTTAATGTTACTATTCTGTCACTTATCCAGGAATAAGCTTTTTTTTTCTCCAATTTTGTTTTATTAAAATAGCAATTCCAGATTTTGCTTTATTATTAATGCACCATTTGTGCGTATTTCTTCTTCTTCTTCTTCCGAATGCAGTATTGTGCGTATTTTTTATTAATAATTAGTGTGGTTATCGTTGGTTATTAGAGAATTTATCGCTGGTTCATACAATAACTCATAGAATAACACAGAGATAACCCACGAAGAACAGTTTCAACCACAGTTATTAGTATGGTCATGACTCCATGATGTATTGTCAGAGCGGTCGGGACAGGAAATAGTCCGACTTTGTTTTCATATTTACGACTAAAATTTGATGAATATAATAAATTTCCAGGACTAAAAAGAATAGTTATATATATATTTGTTGCATTTAAGTTGTGTTAAAGTGCGTAAGTAAAAATTGATTGTGATACATCCCGCGCAAAAGAGCTATAATTCACACAATATAACTGTAAAATCAAGCGCTAGTATAATGCTACGGTTTATTATACAGCGTGTCGCGCCCGACGTGACGCGAATTCGCGTTTCGCTCGGCGTGATGCTGGTTCCACATGGAGCGCATACGCTACAGCGCATATGTTTATGGAATTGTCGCCAGATGGCACCACATATATGGAAAATCAAAATGACCAACGTTCATAATAAATTTCCAAATGTGTTTACAAAAACTAATGTATACAAACCTGTCCCTGCATAACCTAATACAATAAATTACATACATACTATTTAGTAAACTATAAATTAATCTGATGTACACTAAACTGACCCATCGGAATCTAACAAAATGAAGTGACTGAACATTTATTTCTTAAAATATGGTTTGGAATGAAATGCTAATGTTGGTCCTAACATATATGTCCTGCCATCTGGTGGATTTAATTTTATGAGCGTTCACGTATGCCAACTTCAATTCTATTAAAGAACTTTGAAAATAAATTGAGAGGAAAAATCATAATTTGTGTACATAGATAAACATATTAAAATTCTTCATTAAAAAAGTTTCAAGTGTCGTTGCAAAACGATTAAAATAGTTCGAAATATTAGTAAAGACAGAAAAAGTAACAGCTTTTATTTATCTCTTGACTAAGTTCAAGCCACAATAACTTTTTTCTGTACATCTCTGTACTCCTTAATGCTCATATTGTATAAAACATATATAGAACTCGTTGATTTGCAACAAAACTATCTAACTTTCGTCGTTAAAATTGGAAAGTTATAAAACAAGTACTGTATTTCCGATATTTTGTTATAAAATCTTAGTTTGTTTTTAGCAATTACACCAATGAGTACGGGTAATCTCTTCTATATTCTTTGTTTGCGCTGGCAAATTGCGTCCTGGATTCAAGAGATTCCAAAACACGACGCGACATGTCAGCGCAAATTTTTTTGCGCCAGCAATTTGCGTTGTAGATAAACCACCTCCATTTAAATACATGGGGAGCAATTTTTGCGCTGGCGCGTTGCGTCGTAGATAAACCACAGCATAAGTGCAGTTGAGCCCCTATTTCATCATATGTACCATTTCTTATCAATAAATATAAATAATAATAAAATAAAATGAAATATATAGACGCTATACAGCATAGATGTTATAGGCGTCTTAAAATAAGAAAGAATAACTTACCCATTTCTGCAAACTAACACTAATTCCACGGTCTGAGCTCAAATAGTTAAAACTAATAACTAAAAGTATTAGTTATGTGCAATATAAAATTTATGGGTATGATATAAACTTTCCAGAATATATAGTAAAAGCTTTTGAACATAATTAGCATTTTTTTACCATTGCGTGATAGAATTGGGAAGCCTGACTGCTAAACATCACATCCACAAATGCTAATCATAGAGACGATGATCATATAGAAAGTATAGGGGTGACATATGGTCAGCAATGATTGTTCCCCAGCCGTTATAGCTGGCTTTAAGCCATGAGCTTCTACTTATTGTAGTCTAAATTCCTCATGATTCTGAGCATCAGTTCCTTACTGGCCATAATTCCCGGGAGAAAATTTCTTCCCCTATGCAGGTAAGAACAAGCACAAATCCTATAGTTCAGCACCATGGCATTATGCATTAAATTGCTGTGCTGCATGTTGTAAGCTATTACAGTATGTTCGATCTAGTGATGGACTTTGGCTGTCGAAAGTTTGAAATTTACACTTGAAGGAAGGGGATGGACAGCATGTATGTACTATCCCCACAGTACCGTTGTAGGATGATACATAATCACTTATCCTATGGCGTAAACCTTAAATTTTTCTCCCATTTCGTATAGTACTCAGGCGGTGTAAAAATATAAGTGCGGCAATAGGCTGCAATTTTTGTAATTTTCTATATTAAAATTGTTGTTTATTAAATACAGGTAGGGCCTATATATAGGCTCTAAAGTGTGATAAAATGGACATGCTAACTGCAGTGGTTTTTCGTTTCCTTTAATTCTCATTGTTTGTTTGCTTGGAGGCAGGGGTAAACAGTTGCATTTGGATACAAAATAATTATTGTTTCCTATTCATGCGTATTTTGAAAGTGAATGCAAAAATGCTAAATATCATAAGCTGCTTATTTTTCGTATCCAGTATGTGGGAAATAACAAAAGCCACTGAATTATCTAGGAGCCTAATAGGAAATATTTAATATGATAAATAAATAAATGGAATCTTAGGAAGCCCCGTTAAGAACACAATTCGCTAAAGCACAAAAACTAAAATTGACAATTTTGATCTGGAAGCATTGCGGCAAATAGTGTTAAGTTTGTATAAGGAGGGCTTTATTTCCAGTTTGAAGAACATTCTCGATGCCATGAAGAAGAATTGGGTAATGTGCAGCAGCTATTGTAGTATATTATTATATTATTTATTATTAGTTTAATAAGCTTGTGTATTGTGGATAAATAGCATAATGAAACATTATTGCATTCGCATTGTTAAAGTTGATTTGACTGTTTTATTTTGTAATGCTTTGTAGGAGGGTCTTCGATGGAAAAAAAAAAATGTTCACGTTCAAATATTCGTGAGGATAATGGATGGGGTGAGGTTGTTTGTTGCTCACAGGTATACTGTAGTCTAATGACGGTCCTATAAATAGTTATGGTTTGCAAAGCAGACAGTCATAAAGCCATTTAATTGCATAGCTCATAAATAAGTTCTCAAATATTCCTACAAAAATAATTGTAACCTATTAGTGCACAGTTCTACTGTAGTCATAAAAGATAGGCAAGATCATTATCTTTACCCAGATGTTGTCATAATTTAGAGACACTGGGTGGATCTTCACCCACTAGTACCGCATCACGTGATTACGGTTTAAACTAGACCAAACGCACTATAATATTGTTTTCTCAAAATAATTAATAATTCTGAAGACCAATTTTTATTACCTGTTTAAACATATATAATACTAGGGATGTTTTAATAAAAGCGGCTTTCTGCTAATATTGCACATGAAAGGTTTTTATATAGTAACGTAACTGCAAATTTGGCAAGTATGCATGATTAGTATTCTTCCACAAGTAGACTTTTGCATCTGTAGGATAATTTTGTGCAAATATTTTGATTGTATAAGCCACTTGATGCTGGATTGAATTTTGATCATGCATGCTTCTACAAGCCATGCTTGCACAACTCAAATGGAATGCGTGTACCATGAAGTTTCGACTTGCACAAGTAAATGTCAGTCCGAGAAGCTCTTCATTCAACCTGGATGATAGTGTAGTAAGTTTTATCTACTGCTTTATAACATACAAGTGCACATTTCCTTCATTTGTTTTTATTCTAATTATTTACATAAAACTTCAAAACGAGTACATGCATCTTCTGTTTTTTTAATGAACAAAGCTTTGTTGCAATGTAATTTGTCCTTCATTGGCTAAGTAGTGCATTAATTGTTGTCTTACTTGTTTAGCATGAAATTGTGTAACTCCAGCGATATGAGACTTTTGTAAAAGGGAACATATTGGAATTCTCTGACTTAAAACCAGGTCGGACTCTCCCATTTTCTGTGTACTCAGAGCCTAGAGAATTAAGTGGAGCATAGGCATCATACACAGTTGACATTAAACAATTATGAAAACTGAAAAGTACAAGTTGCTTTTACTATTTGTTGTGTGGAGGAGACTGAACGGTGGACCATTGTGAACTTAACATTATGCACATTGTGCGCTCTTAATTATTATTATTAAATATTCCGCTAAACTGCACTTGATTTTTCAGTTATATTGTTGTAAAATATTTAACATTCATTAACATCCATTAGAGCATCATAGATGCTTTAAGACGTGTCCAGATTATAAACAGCAATATAAAATATAAAAATATCCATCCATTTAACATCCATTAGAGCATCATAGATGCTTTAGGACGTGTCCTGATTATAAACAGCAATATAAAATACAACACATACATAATAAAACCAATTTACATTGCAACTAAAATAGACCATATAAAGGGGCAGCACTTTCACGAGAAAGGATAGCAATACAATTCCAATCGAATATTACTTACAATTTTAAATTTAGGTATTCAGCCATACTTAATGGTATGTAAGACAATAAAATATTCTTTACGGCAAGTTTAAATTGTCTGCCCGTAAAAAGTTTAATATTGGAAGGGAGATGATTATATAGATTGATACCTCTATGTGATAGGCTGTTAATACTTCTGGTAAGCCTGTGACAATTTAGGTGTATATTATTAGATATTCTAGTGCTATGTTCGTGTAAATCTGAATTTATTTTGAAGAGTTTTAAATTTTTTATGAATAAAACAAACTGATTCTAAAATGTAAATACAAAGAACAAGTAATATTTTGAGTTCTTTGAAGAGTTTCTTACTTTTTGTTCGGATTGGTGCTTTCTTAATGATTTTAATAATTATTTTCTTTTGTAATTAGAGTAGATTTTGGTGATGATCCCCATAGTATTATACCATATGTTAACTGTGAATGTATCCAAAATATACAGATTATAATACTTTCTCTGGTAATATTCTAGTGAGGACGCGATTCGCATAGCATAATCGGTTACGTTTTTCAGATAAGTATTGTATATGGCATTCCCATGACAGATTAGAATCAATCCATATACCTAAAAATTTGGCACAATTTGCTTCTTTTATTAAGGTGTTATTGAGCATAATGTTGATGGGATTTTTCTGGTTTTGATTGAAATACATGTACACTGTTTTCTTTACGTTTAGTTTGAGTTTATTGTTTATTAGCCATTGTTCTAGATTTGTTTATGTTTTATCTAACTTCATTTTTAGGCCGGTATTCAGAAACCATCCTCACTCTGCCCCCATCTCTGTCACTTCCTTAAGTTGAGGTCAAGAGTCCTTGATGGTATGCACGAAACCATCTCGTCTTTATTTCAGGCGAGATGGAAGAACGCGTATGTTGGCAATGATTTTAAAAATGCATAGTCCATATGATATTGTGAAATATGGCGAAAATTTTAAAAATCATCTGCAATTTTATAGGTTATGGGAATGTGATTGTTTGCTTAAATTAAATTAAAGTTATTACAAAAATGAGGAAGCAAAGTCTGTTTGAGGTTAAACTTAAAATATATGTGTGTAAACAAAAGTATCCATGTCAAAATTAGGAATTCCTACATATAGAAATGTCCAGCAATGAAAGTAAAAAAATATATAACTGCCCAGTTATCGCTTATAAAATTATCTGAATAGGCTTATATTATTGATAAATATCGTAAGAAAAGCATAAAAGGTCAAATTGTAACATCCCACAGCTTATATTTTATACATGTATAATTGTGATGGAGAAATGCGTATGTTATGGGATATCAACAAACCAAATTAATATAATACACGTGATCTATTTTATATCAAATTAAAACAAATTACCTTCTACTAGTAATCCATTTGAGATGGTGTATTTTATTTTATTATGTTATCTTTATTGATAATAGGTATACCTTTTTGTATAGCAGGTAATACTAGACGTCCTAACAATGGTAGGCCAAACCTAAAAGTTGAAATTATAGCAAAATAATAATTTATTATTATCTTAATATATACAAATTACGCGTCACGTTGTTTGTCTGCGATGGAATCCTAAACTACTGAACCGATTTTAATAAAATTTTGCACACTGTGTGCAGTTTGATTCAACTTAAGACTTAGGGAAGTTTATAACTAAATTTATAGTCGCATTATTTTTTATTGCAATTTATTTGTTTATTATTTAACAAAGAGTTGCAATTATCTGTGAGTTCCATACGATTGTAACAGATGGCCGTGTAAGGTAATTGGTTTATTATTTAACCAGGTGGCTGTGCTTTTTGTTGCAACCGCTAATTTCAATTGAATTACAAATATTGATTATTTCATAATTTAAGTGTGTTCAGTGTTTATTTTATTTTCAATATTATTAATTTCGTGTATAAGTATTAGTTTTAAGTAATCTGGCTTAAAGACAGCAACTTAATTAAAATTTTTAACGTATACCTTAGCCACAGCAACGCGTGGTCGGGACTTCTAGTAGTTTATAAATTCATTGATAGGTAACTATGTATTAATTTATTGTTGTAATTGTTAACAGAAAATCACTATCAAAATTACACTATGAAGATAATACTTTAAGACCATGATAACAAATTTCCATCATGTAAATACATGAAGTAAATACAAAGTTATTAATCCATATGTGATGGTGCATTTCATTTTCCTTTTTTGATAATAGATACACCTATATGCATAACAGGTAATACTATAGCTCCTAACAATGGTAGGCCTAACCTAAAAGTTGATATGGTAAAAAATATACATATCATGGTTTATAGACACACCGTTCAGTAACTATGAATTAATTTATTGCTGTAATTGGTGACAAATCTTTCATCACCATGTTATGTAAATTATTAGTATCGTCTCTTCTCATTATGGTCATTAATCCATCTCCTGATACAAGACAATAGTCATAATTTAGAATATTTATAAACTTTGATACTCTGTCAGTGGTATTTTGAAATTTATATCAAAACAAAAAATGGGACATATATATATGCCCACTTGCCTTGCCCTACAGTCCTATAAGGGCATTTATATAAATAACCATCTTTAAAATCTGTGGTTATTGCACGAAACTTCATTTCAGTTTACTGTTTTACCTCATCCTCTCGTCGTCAACATGATTTTTCTTCAAATACGTCTCCTTAAACAGCTGATTAGTTTTACTACTTATAGTGCAAGCTCTAGGACTTATGAAATACATAAGATAATTGGCACATTCACTAAAGCCCTCCACTGAACCTTTTCCTCAGCGAACTTAATCCAATAAACATTTTTTTCTACTGTCGTCTATTCATATATGCATGCTCAACCCCATAACAATCTTACGAAAACTTCTAGCGACTTATGTATATTATTTGTATTAGAGCACATATCATTAGGAAAGTTTAGATTTGAGGATAATTTTGGATGGATCTTAAGGGAACTTCGCTATTGTAAATACACATCTGTTTTTTTTGGACATACGTTTGTATGTTATGATAAAAGCACCATAGCCAGTTCTAATATTCGGACACTGCCAGGAAAATGAAATGAAAGAACGGTTCATACTCATATGTATTTTCGGAATTAATATGTATGACACCTGAAATAAAGACAAAAGAGGTTTCATTTGAAAATATTGTTTTTTATTATTATCAGCATTCATAAATTACTCATAACAAGAATATGCATGAATCAATATGGATTTACATACATGAACAGTCCAACAGCTTTTCTTCAAGGTATAACAACACCCAAATATGTAACACTCATATCTTATATGTTTTTGTGAAACATTACTAGTTACACTTTTTTTAGAATACACTATAGCATCGTGTCCACCGCTGTATGTCTCGAGATTAGCGTGCTACCCCTTGTCGCTCACTGGGCCCCCGGATAAGACTCCTGGGATAGGTTATGTTTGGGGTTTTTCCTCACCTGTGAGACAAATGTCAGGAAGCTTAGGGACCAACGGTCCCCAAAAATCACCCGGTCATCATCATCATCATCCTTCACCTGTGCAGAAAGCAATGGGAAGCTACTACGCCTATAATTACCTAGTAAAGCTGTAAAGCTGCAAAGCATAGCATGAAAATGCTATGATTGCAATGAAATACCTTAACCTCCTCCTATCCCAAAAGGCCTATAGTGCAATTACCTTGCCTTTACCTATTATTAATACCATTATTCGTAGTGGAAAAGAAAACAATATACACTTCTATTATGGAAAGATTTATCAAGTGTCAGGCAGAGAATACCTAAACACATGTGATAGATCATAACTTGGTTGTCAAATGTGTCATTTGGCCGACGACTTTTGAAGATGTCGGGTCATTTGAAATCACAAAACTTTCATGTCTGTATTACCAGCCTTACAACACAGAGGACTGGAAGCAGCAACTTGAAAACAAAAAGACAAAGAAGGGAGGGTCCATTTCTATTAGATTCTTCCCAGTGGTAACATAGTTGCCAGATTATTAATTTTACCTTCTAATAGTGTCAGGCCTTTTAAAAATCAGAGCATTTGCCAGCTCTACCCTTACAGCGAAATAACACAGGGACAAGTGTGGTAACATGGTAAAGGAAAAGAAGAGAAATGCCAGCACATACCTAGCATATCTACTGCATGTAGATTGTGCTAATTTTATACAATCATTCAAACTTTACTCATGCCATTTCTTGCACTACTTGTGAAACTTTTATTTTTGAATCTATGGGATTAGGAGTCTCGTTACAGAACATTGAAAAATAGGAGTTAAGTAGAGCAAGAAATGGCTTAAGCAAAGCAGGAAACAATTATAACAAGAAGGCATCATTGTATTTTCTCAACATCCAAGATACTTTTTTTATTCTCTCAAGAAATAGGAATGAAAGTAAAGAGTAATAACAATTTACTATAATTTCAAAACTTTTTTATAACGGTCGATTCATTTATTCTATACATAATCTGGTAATGCAATCTTTTTTTAAAGAGGACCTCTCATAATCTGCATCAAGTGTGAAAGTATGAATTATATGAAATTTCCTACTTGGCATG
Source organism: Diploptera punctata (assembly GCA_030220185.1). Classification (NCBI taxonomy): domain Eukaryota; kingdom Metazoa; phylum Arthropoda; class Insecta; order Blattodea; family Blaberidae; genus Diploptera; species Diploptera punctata. Next base: position 599,863 of record JASPKZ010001981.1, read on the forward strand.
TAGAATTCTGCCGTAACATCAATTAATTTTACATAACCACTCACTGAATGGAACTATTTAACATAATCTCAAGCATTAACAATGTCAGTTTATCAGAAAAGTAAAATCTTACACTTATTATATCATAATTATAAAACT